>OX246754.1:305745157-306195302 GCA_945910035.1 Brachypalpus laphriformis | reverse complement strand
TTTTATTAAAGATCTCAGCGTCGTGATTGGGATTTCTTACGGCATTTAACACTGATAGGCTATCTGTACATATAACGAACTTACCAGGAGTCTTTAAGGATAATTCGGTGGTTTTTAAAATAGCTAGCGGTGAAGATGGATGTGTTGTTATAATAGATAAAATTCATATGGTGATCAGGTCACCATTTTCGTATGTGGCAATTTAGATTTAGATGATAATTTTGTTTCCTCTACTACTGCTAGAAAAATATGTTGAAATCCATATAGGTGATCAGGTCGTTGACTTTCCCTGCTAGGCCCTTAACTATTAGTTATATTAACCGACAGAACCGACCGCAAGATAATAATTTTATTATAGGTTCCATACTACAAAGGTAAACACAATGGACCGAATGGCCCCTATGATAAGCACTTTGGTGTACTTCCCTCCAACCTGACCTAACCTACATTAATTTGAAAGAGGTTTGTGAGGTTTTTTGAAAATGTTTTCTATAGCCATATGGTATATCTTACTTTTTACTATTCACTTTTGTGCGTGCTTCTTTGATGGCGGCACTGTTCGCTATTTTAAAGTGAACGCCCTTGAAAATTTTAGTATTTCTTGGGGAATTCGCTCCCATCCGAAGACCCACCACTTTTTTCTGTTTCTACAATCCTACTCATTACTAATTCTATTCTATATCCAAATCTAAATCTTGTATTCTGTTTGTAACCATGAATTAAATTTCTTACCATGTCTCCAATTCCTGACTGGGTATTCCAAAACTTGGTCTTTCTCTTGTTCTAGTTCCCCTGTTGTTTTGCTGTTAAGCGAGTATGTGGCTTCGAGACGGGATATACAGTTCATCCATTCTTTTCTGTGCTTGCCTCCAGCGTTGCCGCTTTGCGACTTTAGAAGTAATTTGACCCTTTTTTGACGCCGAGACTATGATCCGACTTTTTCAAAAACACCTCCTTTTACCCTTTTTTTTTATTTTTTGAGACTTTGCGAGATTTTATCGCATAAAAAATATTTCTCCAACAAAAATTTCATTTATTTGCTCATCATCATCATAATCGTTCACAATAAAATTGTACTGATTTAAGTTAATTTATTTTTTTTGTATAATCTATTTAATGTTGAATTATTTATTTATGTTTTGTTTTGTGAAATATAAGCTTTTATGTTAGTTTCTAAGCTCTTCATTTCAATTAATATGGAGTTCTAACCAGAGAACTGCAGCAAGCAGCTCGTTTTATGACTCACTCGAAACATTCACTGCCTTCACACACATTCACATTCATTCCAAGAAATGGTTAGCTATTCTCACAATTTATTGCCTCTATAATATGTATCTTGAAAGTGTTACACTTGTTACACTAGGCTCGGGAATCACTTATATATTTGTGAATACTTTGAGTGCGAGCCTACTACGCATTCAAATATTAATGAGTGTTGATTCATACTTGCTTGTTTTCTTTGTGCGTGAGACTGTGGACGGCTCGTCCACAACTGCAAATGAGTAGATTCATACAGTTTTCTGGTTCTGACGTCGTTACAATTTTTACATTATTTGTTTTGTTGCGACTTTTTTTTTTGCTCCGTGACTCTTTTTTTGCGACTTTTTCAAATTTTTCAGCGGCAAACCTGCTTGCCTCTTTCGGATCCTACTAATTGTATGCGCTGTTCTCATATGTTCCTATTGGTGTTTGGTGTATTTGTTTTACTTTCCCATGCGTTAGACGTACCCGAATCATTTCAGTTATCTTTCTTCTATCTGCTGTATCACGGACTTCTTTTGCCCTACTTCCTCTTTAAGCCGTTCCTTTCGTATTCTATCTCTTCTTGTTTTTCTTGCAGTTCTTCTTATAAATTTAATTTCGGTGGCTTGAAATCGTCCTAAATGTTTGTTGAATAACGGAAGAGATTCAACTCCATATAGGGCGATATTTACTATTATGGCGTTGTATAGTTTTAGTTTTGTTTTTGCAGAGATTTCTCGTTCGTTGACTAATGAATAATTTATTTGGTAATTTGACGGTATTGCTTTTTTGGTACGGTTTAGTACTTTATTTTAGATTTTTCCATCGCTACGTATTCAAAAGGGTTAATTCTTTCTAGGGCCTTTCCGTCGCATGTTATTGTTGAGTTGGCATTAGAGCGATAAATAAAAGTAAGCTTAAGACGTTGCGTTTCTCGCTTACAGGGTTTCCCAGGTGTGTTGTCTTGGGACTAGATCGAATGCGGCTTTCAAGTCTAAGAAGCCTAGGAATAGGTCATTATTTCCCGCTTTCCATTTTTCAGTGAGAGCTCTTATCGTGAATAGATGATCATGGTTGTGGGTTTGCCCTCCTGGTCTAATGGCCGCTTGTACCTCTTCCATGCTTTCCCCAAAAATGTTCCTCAGTTGTTTTTCAAAACTTTTGTGTAAAGTTGTAAGATGTTGACGATAGGTTGATTGGTGATTGGATTTGATAATGTTTCTCGTGATATTCGATGACATAGGGAATCGATGATATTCGATGGCCTTGCAGATGTCTTCTGGTGTTGTAGCCTTATTTAGGTCGGGGACTACAGCATTACTTAATGGCATAATGTTTTCACCGTTGCATCCATTTGGGACACATTTTGTACTTCTCGGTCTGTCTATTATTTCTCCCCTTTAGCTCTGATAACAGCTGTGTGCATGTGCGTGCCATTTTTCACGTTTGAGAGTGGGTATCTTTTAAAGGCAAAACAGAACTCGCTTAACCGACCGCCTGCATATCTTCCATATTACCCGCGTTATGTCGTTCGTTTACCTCTCTCGGCTTTCGTTCATCTCCCGTTTTAGGCGTCGTAGCACTCCCGATGTATGTATATATCTTTTAAGTTATTATGATAGTTATGTTGTACATATGTACGTATTCACATATTATTAGATTTATTTTTGCACAAGATATTGATGATGTAGAGTAAGTTTATTTATGTCATAGGTAAAATAGTAGTATAGATTAAAGAAATAAGAGTAGTCATTGTGACTGGACATAGGAGACAAGGGATATTGGAAGGTGGAGAAAATTTTAATGTTGCGATTGGATGAGAGCGTAGAGAGTTCAGAATATGAGACCAAAGAAATAAAAAAAACGGAGTTGAGAAAAAGAAGAATAGAAAGTGGGCCAAAGAGCATTGACCGACAAAACATTTGCAGTTTTTGCTGAAAGCGAGCGAGTGGTCGATGCCGTAAGAAGGCAAATATTCATAGCGAAGAAGAAAAAAAAAATTGTAGCAACAATGAGTAAAATCTCTTTCGTAAGAGATTTCAACTTTTATTTTGATGATACCTCGCTTTCTCCAAATCAATAACACATAGGCATAGCGACAACATACTCGTACGTATGTAGGTGGCATAGCCGCTGTACAGAGAGGTTGAGTTACCGCTTCCTCGCGTGGAAACGGCGTCCGTAACGCGGTACATATGCTAGCAGTGAAACCGAGGTACCGGAAAGTGGCTAGTGGTACTGTCAGCCCACAACGAACGTACATATATGTATGGACGTGCATATGTACACCTACACATCTAAGGACAAGCCGACGACATTTAAAACAAAGGACATCAATTCTACGACACAAATGACACAAACTCCAATAATACAACAAGCAACAAAAGAACATTTAGCAGACGGCAGGAAAAGCCAGGGTGCTTCACCACTACAGGGTCCAAGGGTCAGATTGAGCCAACATTAAACGCCCAGGAGGGTGCTCCGTGGGACACGAAGTGTTTCTAATTTTTTTTTTTATTTCAATTAAAAGTGAATTTATGAGTGTAGTGATTGAGATTAGTTAATTTAATTGACATTTTTGTGGTAAGATTAGGGCTTTCTGTTTTTAATATTAAATTTTGGTGCGCGATTCCAGAAAAAGAAACAACGAAATGTAAGGATCCTTTCTTATGCTACCGGCAGAAGCCCTATTTTATTTATATTTTTTTATCTGAGTAGTCTTACGAGCAGAAAGCGAGTTGAATTTTTTTAGTTTTAGTTTAACTCATAGTGATGAGAGAATTCAGTAAGTTTCTGTGGTTTTAAAGCCATGCGCAGCTAAGGTTTCCTTTTTGCTTTAGATGTGTGGGTGACGGGTCCTGCCGTCCTTCTGTGGATAGACAGTGACATAACGAGACGATTACGGACGCTGACAGTATGCCGTGGCGACAGACTTAGGACAGTGATCGATCGAAAGGTAATTGGAGGGGCTTTCTCTTACAGAAATCCGTCCAAAGTCCATCTGCTTCGGCTAGAATGGTTTGGAGTTACACTGTGGTTAATTGAGCGAAAGTTAAAGCCTATATAACTAGGAACCCACATTAGCTTTATCTTGTTAGGCATTTTTATAAGCCAGTTCTTGATTTTATTAAAGATCTCAGCGTCGTGATTGGGATTTCTTACGGCATTTAACACTGATAGGCTATCTGTACATATAACGAACTTACCAGGAGTCTTTAAGGATAATTCGGTGGTTTTTAAAATAGCTAGCGGTGAAGATGGATGTGTTGTTATAATAGATAAAATTCATATGGTGATCAGGTCACCATTTTCGTATGTGGCAATTTAGATTTAGATGATAATTTTGTTTCCTCTACTACTGCTAGAAAAATATGTTGAAATCCATATAGGTGATCAGGTCGTTGACTTTCCCTGCTAGGCCCTTAACTATTAGTTATATTAACCGACAGAACCGACCGCAAGATAATAATTTTATTATAGGTTCCATACTACAAAGGTAAACACAATGGACCGAATGGCCCCTATGATAAGCACTTTGGTGTACTTCCCTCCAACCTGACCTAACCTACATTAATTTGAAAGAGGTTTGTGAGGTTTTTTGAAAATGTTTTCTATAGCCATATGGTATATCTTACTTTTTACTATTCACTTTTGTGCGTGCTTCTTTGATGGCGGCACTGTTCGCTATTTTAAAGTGAACGCCCTTGAAAATTTTAGTATTTCTTGGGGAATTCGCTCCCATCCGAAGACCCACCACTTTTTTCTGTTTCTACAATCCTACTCATTACTAATTCTATTCTATATCCAAATCTAAATCTTGTATTCTGTTTGTAACCATGAATTAAATTTCTTACCATGTCTCCAATTCCTGACTGGGTATTCCAAAACTTGGTCTTTCTCTTGTTCTAGTTCCCCTGTTGTTTTGCTGTTAAGCGAGTATGTGGCTTCGAGACGGGATATACAGTTCATCCATTCTTTTCTGTGCTTGCCTCCAGCGTTGCCGCTTTGCGACTTTAGAAGTAATTTGACCCTTTTTTGACGCCGAGACTATGATCCGACTTTTTCAAAAACACCTCCTTTTACCCTTTTTTTTTATTTTTTGAGACTTTGCGAGATTTTATCGCATAAAAAATATTTCTCCAACAAAAATTTCATTTATTTGCTCATCATCATCATAATCGTTCACAATAAAATTGTACTGATTTAAGTTAATTTATTTTTTTTGTATAATCTATTTAATGTTGAATTATTTATTTATGTTTTGTTTTGTGAAATATAAGCTTTTATGTTAGTTTCTAAGCTCTTCATTTCAATTAATATGGAGTTCTAACCAGAGAACTGCAGCAAGCAGCTCGTTTTATGACTCACTCGAAACATTCACTGCCTTCACACACATTCACATTCATTCCAAGAAATGGTTAGCTATTCTCACAATTTATTGCCTCTATAATATGTATCTTGAAAGTGTTACACTTGTTACACTAGGCTCGGGAATCACTTATATATTTGTGAATACTTTGAGTGCGAGCCTACTACGCATTCAAATATTAATGAGTGTTGATTCATACTTGCTTGTTTTCTTTGTGCGTGAGACTGTGGACGGCTCGTCCACAACTGCAAATGAGTGGATTCATACAGTTTTCTGGTTCTGACGTCGTTACAATTTTTACATTATTTGTTTTGTTGCGACTTTTTTTTTTGCTCCGTGACTCTTTTTTTGCGACTTTTTCAAATTTTTCAGCGGCAAACCTGCTTGCCTCTTTCGGATCCTACTAATTGTATGCGCTGTTCTCATATGTTCCTATTGGTGTTTGGTGTATTTGTTTTACTTTCCCATGCGTTAGACGTACCCGAATCATTTCAGTTATCTTTCTTCTATCTGCTGTATCACGGACTTCTTTTGCCCTACTTCCTCTTTAAGCCGTTCCTTTCGTATTCTATCTCTTCTTGTTTTTCTTGCAGTTCTTCTTATAAATTTAATTTCGGTGGCTTGAAATCGTCCTAAATGTTTGTTGAATAACGGAAGAGATTCAACTCCATATAGGGCGATATTTACTATTATGGCGTTGTATAGTTTTAGTTTTGTTTTTGCAGAGATTTCTCGTTCGTTGACTAATGAATAATTTATTTGGTAATTTGACGGTATTGCTTTTTTGGTACGGTTTAGTACTTTATTTTAGATTTTTCCATCGCTACGTATTCAAAAGGGTTAATTCTTTCTAGGGCCTTTCCGTCGCATGTTATTGTTGAGTTGGCATTAGAGCGATAAATAAAAGTAAGCTTAAGACGTTGCGTTTCTCGCTTACAGGGTTTCCCAGGTGTGTTGTCTTGGGACTAGATCGAATGCGGCTTTCAAGTCTAAGAAGCCTAGGAATAGGTCATTATTTCCCGCTTTCCATTTTTCAGTGAGAGCTCTTATCGTGAATAGATGATCATGGTTGTGGGTTTGCCCTCCTGGTCTAATGGCCGCTTGTACCTCTTCCATGCTTTCCCCAAAAATGTTCCTCAGTTGTTTTTCAAAACTTTTGTGTAAAGTTGTAAGATGTTGACGATAGGTTGATTGGTGATTGGATTTGATAATGTTTCTCGTGATATTCGATGACATAGGGAATCGATGATATTCGATGGCCTTGCAGATGTCTTCTGGTGTTGTAGCCTTATTTAGGTCGGGGACTACAGCATTACTTAATGGCATAATGTTTTCACCGTTGCATCCATTTGGGACACATTTTGTACTTCTCGGTCTGTCTATTATTTCTCCCCTTTAGCTCTGATAACAGCTGTGTGCATGTGCGTGCCATTTTTCACGTTTGAGAGTGGGTATCTTTTAAAGGCAAAACAGAACTCGCTTAACCGACCGCCTGCATATCTTCCATATTACCCGCGTTATGTCGTTCGTTTACCTCTCTCGGCTTTCGTTCATCTCCCGTTTTAGGCGTCGTAGCACTCCCGATGTATGTATATATCTTTTAAGTTATTATGATAGTTATGTTGTACATATGTACGTATTCACATATTATTAGATTTATTTTTGCACAAGATATTGATGATGTAGAGTAAGTTTATTTATGTCATAGGTAAAATAGTAGTATAGATTAAAGAAATAAGAGTAGTCATTGTGACTGGACATAGGAGACAAGGGATATTGGAAGGTGGAGAAAATTTTAATGTTGCGATTGGATGAGAGCGTAGAGAGTTCAGAATATGAGACCAAAGAAATAAAAAAAACGGAGTTGAGAAAAAGAAGAATAGAAAGTGGGCCAAAGAGCATTGACCGACAAAACATTTGCAGTTTTTGCTGAAAGCGAGCGAGTGGTCGATGCCGTAAGAAGGCAAATATTCATAGCGAAGAAGAAAAAAAAAATTGTAGCAACAATGAGTAAAATCTCTTTCGTAAGAGATTTCAACTTTTATTTTGATGATACCTCGCTTTCTCCAAATCAATAACACATAGGCATAGCGACAACATACTCGTACGTATGTAGGTGGCATAGCCGCTGTACAGAGAGGTTGAGTTACCGCTTCCTCGCGTGGAAACGGCGTCCGTAACGCGGTACATATGCTAGCAGTGAAACCGAGGTACCGGAAAGTGGCTAGTGGTACTGTCAGCCCACAACGAACGTACATATATGTATGGACGTGCATATGTACACCTACACATCTAAGGACAAGCCGACGACATTTAAAACAAAGGACATCAATTCTACGACACAAATGACACAAACTCCAATAATACAACAAGCAACAAAAGAACATTTAGCAGACGGCAGGAAAAGCCAGGGTGCTTCACCACTACAGGGTCCAAGGGTCAGATTGAGCCAACATTAAACGCCCAGGAGGGTGCTCCGTGGGACACGAAGTGTTTCTAATTTTTTTTTTTATTTCAATTAAAAGTGAATTTATGAGTGTAGTGATTGAGATTAGTTAATTTAATTGACATTTTTGTGGTAAGATTAGGGCTTTCTGTTTTTAATATTAAATTTTGGTGCGCGATTCCAGAAAAAGAAACAACGAAATGTAAGGATCCTTTCTTATGCTACCGGCAGAAGCCCTATTTTATTTATATTTTTTTATCTGAGTAGTCTTACGAGCAGAAAGCGAGTTGAATTTTTTTAGTTTTAGTTTAACTCATAGTGATGAGAGAATTCAGTAAGTTTCTGTGGTTTTAAAGCCATGCGCAGCTAAGGTTTCCTTTTTGCTTTAGATGTGTGGGTGACGGGTCCTGCCGTCCTTCTGTGGATAGACAGTGACATAACGAGACGATTACGGACGCTGACAGTATGCCGTGGCGACAGACTTAGGACAGTGATCGATCGAAAGGTAATTGGAGGGGCTTTCTCTTACAGAAATCCGTCCAAAGAGATAGCGTTTAATTTGCTTCGCAAGACGTGAAGGGTGGACTGGCCAACCTTTGCCATCGACATCTGGCATACCACGTGTACTTGACAAACCTATATTTGATAGAAACCGTGGAAAAGAGGAGTTGCGTGTTAGGATAGGTTAGGCTAGTTTTAAGGTAATTTCAGGGTTTATTTTAAGTTTTAGGTTAGCTAAGGTTTAGTCTAGCAATACTTAGGTTTAGTTTCACGTTCTCTTTTCCGCACTTGCTCTCGGGTATAAGCATAAGTCCTTGAACATGGTTTTCTGCTTTCTTTACTGTCTGACCGATGTCTGATTGGGGTTTAGCTTTCTTGTCCTTATAGGTTTATTTTTATCTTGGCATGATTTTTTTGTTTGTCGAATATGTGATGTATGGTGGGGTTGGCAAGAACCACCCCGTCCGATGAGCTGAGACGAGTAACAACAAGCATGCCGCCGCCCTTCTCACCTGCACCGATGCTGCCCCCGTGGTCCTAACCTTAGTCACAACAACGCATCTGGACGCATAGTTGTGGATCTCTTCACTCGCTTCGAGTCGAGAGAGGATCGTAAGTGTTCTGGTTCAATTTTGTAGACAGCCCAAAACTATGTTTGGTTGATGAATGGCTTTGCATCGCTGTTGAAGTACTATATATGAATCGATATCACTTTGATGCATCAAAAGGCATTTGCAGATACTGCGTGGTTAACAATTTATTGAGGTGTTCTGGCAGGTGACAGTCCGGAAGATATTGTTTGGAGAGCATGGCGTTGTGCTCATTAGCTGAAAGCATTTTTGTCTCCGCGTGTACATGAGTCTCATGCATCACAAGGTGACATCCGATGATATTCTCCATGATTGTGTTCTGGAAGCCTTGTAGGTTTTTTCATTGGGTATCGCCATAGTTTATGATGAAGCGGCCAGTCGCCTTATATGCAGCACGTAACGTCTCCTTGTCCTTGGCGTGGCAAGAGAATGTTAAGAAGTTGTCGAACATAACACAGAGTAGGTGAGGTTGGGTGACCGTAGATATTCGTCGGTTTGCTATTGTTACGTCTAACTATGACTTCACTTCCTTAGCTCAGAGCATAGAAATATAGCTGTAGACTTCTCAGGGAGAATTCTTCTAGCGGTTCGTAGTCACGCATTTGGCTACGTTGGAACCTGATGTTGAGACTGTGCAGTCGTCTGCATAAGAGGTATTTGCGATTCTTATCCGCTACTGCCGTCAAGCATTTCATAGAGGGAGGCCTAGGGCCGTTTGTTATTGGCTCGCTCATATCAGCATTCTGCTGCTCCACTCTTTGTTGCTACTTTCCTCAGACTTTAAGATTTGTCTGGTTATATCTTCCGGAGTGATAATCTTTCCTAGCTTTTCTTGCAGTAGTTTTTTTTTTTGTTTATGTTCTACATCACTTAAGACTATGTCTTTTAAAGTTATAAACCCAGTGATGGAGCGAAATGAAATGGTATAGGGGAGAATTAGTTTACGTTCACACGGCGATATTTTTCTCTTTGGGGTGGCAATGGTGTAATGGTAACGTTGTTAATTGCGACGCTACTGGTTCAAATCCTGATGTCAGCAAGCATTTATTTATTTCTCATGAAATAAACAAAGTTAGTCCGATCAATTGCGAAAAGCTTGTGTGAACACTACTGCGAACGCATAACACTGGCAGTAGCTTGGTCATATGGCTGGAAAAATTGTTTGCTCTGTTGATGAATTTGCCTATGAAATCGATTATCGGGGAAAAAATACTGTGAATCAGAAGCAAAGACAAAAAAAAAATGAAAATCTCTCCAGTTATCTGGACGTCACCCTCGGAGTTTCTCTACACTCTCTACATCACACCAAAATCTTTCTCTCTCTCTCTCTATCTATCCTTCCAACGCCCGCACTGTATGTAAACATGTTAAATGTATTCACAGCCCCTTGAGTGTGCGCAAATTATAAAAAAAATTACCGTATACGTAATTTTATCGAATAGTGCAGTGGCAGTGAGTATTGTACTAAGTTGTACACACAGAATCCCGTATTCGGGATTGTCACTACGATTCGAGAGTCTCGCAACTATTTTTTCGAATACGTGACGCAGTGGCGCTTATGTTTATATTGCGTCGTTGAACGTTTTCTCTCGAATTCGTTTACTAGGCGGTACTTTAATAGATGTGTGCAAGTCTTGTAGAGTAGAGAAGAAATCAAATGGAAAAAGGCGACGTGTGAAATGCTGTCTCGAATTCGATGAACGCGTATGCGTGAAAAAATCGAATCGAATAGGCGTCGTATGAACGAGGTTTTAAAGACTGGATAGGGAAGGATTCCGCCAATAATTTCTGTAAATATACCGACAATCTTTTTGCTGTCAATGCCTGTAAGATAAATGTCCTGTTTGCTGTACTGAACGCATTCTATCTCCTATCTATCTTACCGAGAAGTGGAACCAATGTCTCCATCACTTCGGCGAAACAAAGATAGTTGCGCTCGATATATAACATACGTAGTACGACTAAAGGAAAAATTCCTAATAAATTTTGATGAATGCTTGCAAAAAAAACTTCTGTACGCAATACTATTATTAGCGGCGATTTCAACTTAAATATTTTCAACGAAGCAGATGATTATATAATCAAATATCTAAATACATTGCGTATACACGGTTTTCACCTATGCAACACTGAAATGAGTAGAAGAATAAATAGCGACATCGATTTATTTATTCAAACTTAATGCAAGCGAACTTAAAGCTAAACTTAAAACTAACAAAATGGGCACTTAATCTAACTTTTTTTTTTTTTTGCTGGCCCAACACAATTAAACAAGACTTAAACTAAAGCTTAAAAACTATCAGGAGGAATTATGAGAATAAAGGGCGTTTCTTAAGGAGGCTCTGCTAGTGTGAAAGTCAAAAGCAGTTTGGATGCGATTAGCTCCACGGAGCATTCTGGACATTGGTTCATGATATCTATAATTGGTCCGGTGAGGAGAAAGACGAATGAGAGGTGAGGATCTGAGGCTACGTAGGTTGGCGTTGAAAGAGATCAGAGGTAGAGGATTTTGTAACATAAGGGTTTAAGAATTCCTTAAATTCGTTTAACAAAACCGAGCGCAGAGTTTTTGTGATGTGTAATGATTTTGTAACATAAGGATTTGAGAATTCCTTAAATTCGTTTAACAAAACCGAACGCAGAGTTAGCTCTGTTGATAATGTTATCAATATAGGAACGACAGCTGAGTTCCCTATCACAGATAACACCCAAATAGCGCAGTGAAGAGACAAAGGGAATAGGCTCACCGCAAATAGAGTAGACTCCAGCGGATGGTCGGATGCGTTTACTGGAATATGTAATAGCTTGACACTTGCTGACGTTGAGCTCTAAAAAATTACTACGGCACCAGATTGAAAATCGGTTCAAGTCATCTTGCAGGGAGAGAGAGTCGCCAGGGGATGATATAGTTGTCAAAATTTTCATATCATCAGCGTATATGGAAAGGTAGGAATCGTTGATGATACAGTCGACATCGTTTATTGCCAAAATGAAGATCATTGGGCCAAGATGGCTGCTTTGAGGGACTCCCGATGTGGCTTTATAGGAATCAGAGATTGAAGACCTGAAGAGGACTTTATACTGGCGTTTTTCCAAGTACGATTTGATCCATGAAATAAATCCCGATTGAAAACCAAGAGCTTTAAGTTTGAAGAGAATGATTGCATGCGCAGTTTTGTTGAAAGCTTTGCTGAAGTCGGTGGCAACAACATGAACTTCGTTACCATCTTCCAAAATGCACAGAGTGCTGGATACAAACTCGGTCATATTAGTGGTTGTTAATCTGCCCTTAAGAAATCCATCCTGGATCGGTGAAAGGATAGCCTTACAGTGAAAAAACATTGTGTCGTAAACAATGCTTTCAAAGAGCTTAGATATGCAGGACAGTTTAGCAATGGGCCGGTGGTTGGATATTTCACTATTAAAACATTTTTTGTAAGTGGGGATTATATACGAATTTTTCCAGATTTCGGGGAAACTCTCTGCAAAATAGATAGCTGGAAAAGTGTAGTAAGGGGGTAGACTAAATAATTCGCGCATTTTTTCGGAACTATAGCGGGCAGGCCATTAGGACCAGGGAGTATTCGTTCTTAAGTTTGCTAATCTTATCTAATAGCAACGCCGGAGTTATAACAATTGTGACTAAGGTTGTGTAGTGCCCACACTACATGAACCACACAACATCACTCCCATAACTCTATAACGATCACTTTCGAATCGAATTATTATTTTATTTCCTCTTCCACACATTCTTCTACACCTCATTCACAATACCACATTGTATACACTTGTCTATACGGCACTCCCCTACTGATCGTACGCTTGTGTTACAGCAAAAGGTCAATGCTAGCATATGCTCGCCAAATGCACCACTTTACGATCACTGTCGCGGGCAAATCATAAACAATATCAGTAATGCGTATACCCGAGAACGCATATGTGACGCAGCCAAGGCAACTCCACTGCATACACTATAATGCGGACAAAGCGATACGTACTTCAAAGGTGCGAAGCAATAAATGAACATTGACATAAATATGAATATGCTGAAAACGCACTTCGATGCACTAGGGTAGAATACCGTTGACATGCTGTGACATAACAAATATTATGACATATGGGATGTGTTTTGGGCCTCTGTAACCTACTGAGCGCCGCAACACACTTACCCAACTTTGCTAGTAAAAACAAATGAAGAATGCGGGCGAATAGAGGGGATGAACATAGAACCATACCAAAAGATTTGTATAAAAGGAGTAGAGAATCCAAGAGGAAAGCAGAGTCGAATCAGTAGAGCTGAACTAAAAGGTCGCATCCTCGCTTAGACAGTGGACCTAAATAATAAACAAATACACTCAAATATCTTAAATATTCGTTTTATTTTTAACTCGGCTCTCCGCTCGAAACTCTTCCCTCGATATACTGAGGAAGGACGGTTTTGCGCGTAACAGAGGTTTGGGGACGGTTGTCTAAGTAGCGGAAGTAGCTATGATCAAGTTGAGTAACGCTATCCGTAAATGATTGGCTGAAAAAATGAGCAAACAGGTTTGCGATTGTGATGGGGTCTGCCGAAGATTTATCAACAAGTTTCAAAGTAGATGGATAGCTATCGGATTTCCGTTTGGCATTAATGATATATAGAGATAGATAGATAGATCGATTTATTTCAAAAGCAATTGGTTACAATTTATGTTTATTTTAAATCTAGTTAGGCATGGCCAGAAGGGCCGTCAGCCAGATGACAGCTTTATATAATTCACTCTATTACTTTAGCTTTATCGGTTTAATAATTATTTAAAAATCCTCTAAAAAAATGTTCTTTCTATAATTTAGAGCAATTCTTATAAAACGAAATAATTGTTGCCAGTTCTCTCCGTTTAAGATTGTAATAACCCCCGCTCGATCAATATAGTTCTTCCCCCAAATGTGTCTTCTTATTTCCACCACAATGGGACATTTAGCGATGAAATGTATTGTACTTTCTCTTTGACCGGTATTGCATAAGGTTCAGATGTTATTTAAATCGGCTCTGTGTGGCACATAGTTCAAAGGCAATATTTCACCTCTTGCTTGAAATATCATTGATATTGTTTCTGTGCTGAAGCCGTCACGGAAATAATGGTTTTGATTTAGGTTGTACCGAAGAATTGAGTATATTTCTCTTTGCTGTGAATTCCTTGCTCTTTCAATATATGGTATTCTTCCCTAAATTTCGGCGAGATGTTTCCACTCTTCAAACCATGCACTTTGGGAATTTATGACGGCTATTGCAATCTTTTTAGCAACCTTCTCGTTGTGGCTATACAGTAACTTCACTATGTAAAAAAAAAATGAAATGAAAAATGAAGCTTTAGTGAGGCGAGGAAAAGTGGTGACAATCCGGTTTCTATTTGCAACATGTAGTTTGGTGTGGTATTTGGAAGTCTGAATTGCCGTTTTATGTAGAAACGCAGCAATTTCTCCGTAGTCTCATACTGCCGCCACCCCCACGACTGCGCAGCATAAAGCATAACTGCTTCAGATGTTGCTTGAAATACTTTATATTTCGAGCTAAACGCTAAGTCCTTAGTTCCATATATTTTTCGCCAGACTTCCGATGGCATTTTTCGAGGCAGCTAGTTTTTTCGAGAAGTGTTTTTCCATGCTGAGGGTGCTCGTTATAGTTACTCCGAGGTATTGGTACTCTTTAACATCCATACAACCACCTTTCATTTGCAGCCATGCGTCCTGTTTCTTTGCGAAAAACTATTGCCTTTGATTTAGTCAAATTCACAGTTAGGTTCCAGTTTAGGCAGTAGTCACGTAGTCTATTTTTCATTAGCTGAAGAGATTCGGGCGATTCTGCTAAGAGTACGAGATCGTCGGCGTACATTAAAACCTTTATGTTGAATCCCTCTATTGATATTCCACAGGGCAATGTTTTAACTAAATCATCAATATACAAGCAGAAGGCTGGTGGGCTGAAATTGCATCCTTGTTTTAAACCCACTAAGGACAAGAACCAGTCGGAAAGGTGTTTACCATCCCATACTGCGTTAGTTGTTTGACTATATATGTCTTCTAACATCCTACCAAATTTCAGAGACAACCCATCTCTGTAGAGTTTGTAGAAAAGAGCTTTTCTGTCTACAGAGTCAAAAGCGGCCCGAAAATCAACAAAAAACGTATACAGCTTCTTTCGTTTGCGTGCATATAACTCTGCAATATTCGTTAAACTAAAGATGTGATCTACCGTCGAGTATCCCTTTCTGAAGCCGGCTTGGAATTCGCTTAGCAGATGCGAGCTCTCGATCCACTTTGTAAAACGACATCGCAGGATTTCCATGAACATTTTTAATGATGTATTGAGAAATGCTATGCCACGATAATTTGACGCGTCTGTTTTGTCTCCTTTTTTATGTATCGGGAAGATTATAGATTTCTCGAATTTTTCTGGTGCTTTTCCGCTATTTAAAATGTTATTATAGGCACGTGTGATTTGCTTTCGAAACTCAGCTGTAGTGTGTTTGAAGTATTCGTTGGGGATACCATCAACTCCTGGGGCTTTGTTATCCTTTGATTTAGAAACAGCTATCTCTACTTCCGCTATACTAATTTTATTATCCAGTATTGTATTTTCATAATTGGGCTTGGCATATTGCATCGGTTCTGAAAATATTTCTGCATTAGCTTGGTTTTTAAAATGACCTCGGAATGCTGAAGCCGAAGGTGTTAATAGCAAATCATTTTCCATTAAGTTTTTGTATTGCTTTCCAAAATTCTGAAGAATCTTTGCAACCCACTAACTTTTCTGCTTGAATCTTGCTAAAATTTGCTTTTTTTGATTTACACAGTAATCTGTAGTAACGATTTGCTTTAAGGTATTCTTTCTTTAAGCAGTTGGCATTAATGAAGTGGTAGAAACGTTTGGGGTCACTGATTAGCGTGGTTTGCATTCTGTCAAGATATTCTATATAAATATATTCACAGAGTTCAGAGAATTGGGAGTGGACGTGCTGGTAATGGGAAAAATCAGAGTCAGATCGAGATTTGAGGAATGCTTGCCAAATTTTGTTCCTTTTGTTACGAAGCGAGCGTAGCTCTCTACAGTCGAGAACAGATAAGTGCACAACGTCCGGGCATCGATTTGTTATGCACTTTCCATTTGCACTTATCCGTTTTAAAAACATTGAAAAACTGTATTCGGGGTTTTGAAAAATTGTTCACTTATGAGGAATTTGCAGTTAAACGTTTTGCACTTATACGAACAATTTTGTATAGAAATCGCGTGCAATGGCTAGAGGCATCTAAAGTTGTTGCCCTTGTGCGATTTTTCCACTTATCCGTTCTCGACTGTATTATACCATGGCGGGGCTGTGGTAAAGTTCTTCTGAGGTACAAAAGAGACAGATTGAATGAGACAGGTGAAAATTTGGTCATAAAAATACGCCACAGCGTTGTCGATTCTGTCAACTTGGATAGGACTAAAGTTAATGTTGCTTAGCGAAATCAGCTTTATGAAAATTAAAGCTGTATAAGTTCTCACAATGAGAAATTTTACTTAAGTTGTCTTACGAAAACGTTAGGAATAGAGGTGGGTGGAAGCGGTCTAATGTGGAGGGAAGGTGGTTGCTTGCTGTAACGACGAAATTGGAGGCATCGGTTGAGAAGATTAGGTCTAGTTGTCTGCCTAAATTGTTCGTAATGCCACTTATTTGGAAAAGGTCAGAATCAGACAGAGAATCAATAAAGACGGCTTCCTTTTCAGTGGTAGGGTTTGTAGCAACAAAATGGGACTCATCTTCAGACTGGGCCCATTGGAGATGGGGAAAGTTAAGGTCTCCCAGGATAATGACGTCATCGCAGTGGTAAAGAACGTCAAATAAAGAATCAATCGCATCTACGGCAAGCCGATAGCCCTGGATTGGTTGAGAAGGACGAATGTAGCAGCACAGAATGTAGAGGCTACGCCTTGGAAAATTGATTTTGATGCAAATATATTCGAAATCAGGTGTAGGCGAGAATTTAACGAAAGTTGAGTCGAAGCTGTTATGTACCGCCAAAAGAACTCCACGAACAGAGGAATCGTCATCTTTCCGTTGACCATCATCTCGAAAGATAATGAAATCAGAGGAAAATAGCTCACTACTCATGAGACTAGAACATAAATTCGTTTCAGTGAGAGCGAAAATATCGTAGGGAAGCTTTTGAGAGTTAAGAAATACGGCGGAGGTTTTAGTTCGCAGACCTCTCACGTTCTGGTAATAAATAGGCAAGCATTCGAGGGGCACAACGGAAACGCTAGGGATATTTTGAGTTGAAACTTTATCAGGTGGAGGAGAGTGAGACGATAACTGATTAGGGGGGAAAATAATTATTATGATCGGCGCGAGTTCTCTGGAGGTGGGACCTACGTTTGGAACTGATGTAAGACGCGAAAGACGAGAGATCGTTAGTTACATGCAGAGGTGGTATATTGAGACTTTCATGGAACTGAACAAACATATTCATCAGAGCGTTCTTTTCAGTAGGGAGACCCTCTTGAGAGATGGAAACCTTAATATTGGTATTGGTTTTTCCATCAATACAGACAGAATCATCTTTATCATGGAGGTAGGCAAGATAAATGCGGACATTTTCATAAATTTTACGATCTCTCAAACGTGAGATTTCATAGCGGTTATCATCGCCGGCAATTGTGAACTGGCTCGTAAGTTTGACAGTGGGTGAGAGCAACGGATCTAAGAAGGCAGGCGGTGTGATGGTAGAGTTAGTGGCGCTGGCATTTGAAGATGGAGGGTTGGAAGAGTTGGGTGGGGCTGACGATAAGGAGGAAGTAGGGTTAAGACAGTGGGTGGGAACATGTGGTGTGATGGTGGAGTAAGTGGCGCTGGAATTTGAAGATGGGAGGTTAGAAGAGTTAGGTGAGGCTGACGATGAGCTGGAAGCAGGGTTAAGAGTGTGGGAATGGATGAAATTAGAGTAGTCGGCTGGGGGAGTGTCCTTAACGTTCAGTAAGGGGGAGGGGACAGGTGGGACGTCGAATGAAACTCGCTTAAAGCTAGGAAATTTTGTAGCAGAATTAAAATTAGGAAATAAACTCATTTTGAATGACCAATTAGAGGTGTTGGAAGAATTGGAGGGCAGGGGGTTGAAAATAGAATGGTGGGACTGGTGTTTAGATGTAGGGTTAGGAGTATGATTATTATTAAGTCTAGAGCTAGGTTTAGAGCTCAATTCAATTCAATTCAATTCAAGTTTTATTCATATTTAAAAATATTTACAATTATTACATAGTTTTCCCGCAAAGCTTAAGGCTTATCTGCAGGAGGTTATTCTGGTGGAATATTAAGAACAAAATTGAGCTTTATTTTTAAGCATTTAGTAAAGAAATATAGTGTTTTTTTTGTAAGTTATTTTTAAAGATTTTAAGCAATTGGTTATGATTAGAAACAGAAAATGAAAAATTTAATTTTAATTTAAGTTTTAGTTTAACGAAAGAAAATGTTGTTTTATTAAAAATGTTCTCCTTTGTTGACTGCTGATGTTGATAAGACTTCTGAGTAGCTCGTTCAGTTGAAGTTTTCCATACACATTATAGATTTGAGGTATATGTAGCATACGCTGCGCTTGTCTTCTTGTATTGACATCGTGTTGCAAAGGACTTTGGAAACGATTGTCATCATAATATTCCAGAACTACTGCCATCTTGAAGATATTTGAAACGCGAAGAATTTGAAAATCGTTGCTACCTATTACTTTCAAGGCTCTGCTCTGCAGTTTCTCCAACTTTTCTATATGTGTCTTTGCTGCTCCACCTCATGCAAGAATGCCATAACGAAGCTGCGATTCTACCAGTGCATAGTACACTTGCTGCAATACCGGTTGTGGTGTGTACTTTTTTAAATAGAACAATGCAAATAAGGCGCTCTTCAACTTACAGCGCAGATTGTTTATGTGAATTGATTGTTTATGTTATGATTAGAAACAGAAAATGAAAAATTTAATTTTAATTTAAGTTTTAGTTTAACGAAAGAAAATGTTGTTTTATTAAAAATGTTCTCCTTTGTTGACTGCTGATGTTGATAAGACTTCTGAGTAGCTCGTTCAGAAGAATTGGTACTATATGCCTCAGTTGAAGTTTTCCATACACATTATAGATTTGAGGTATATGTAGCATACGCTGCGCTTGTCTTCTTGTATTGACATCGTGTTGCAAAGGACTTTGGAAACGATTGTCATCATAATATTCCAGAACTACTGCCATCTTGAAGATATTTGAAACGCGAAGAATTTTAAAATCGTTGCTACCTATTACTTTCAAGGCTCTGCTCTGCAGTTTCTCCAACTTTTCTATATGTGTCTTTGCTGCTCCACCTCATGCAAGAATGCCATAACGAAGCTGCGATTCTACCAGTGCATAGTACACTTGCTGCAATACCGGTTGTGGTGTGTACTTTTTTAAATAGAACAATGCAAATAAGGCGCTCTTCAACTTACAGCGCAGATTGTTTATGTGAATTGATTGTTTATGTTATGATTAGAAACAGAAAATGAAAAATTTAATTTTAATTTAAGTTTTAGTTTAACGAAAGAAAATGTTGTTTTATTAAAAATGTTCTCCTTTGTTGACTGCTGATGTTGATAAGACTTCTGAGTAGCTCGTTCAGAAGAATTGGTACTATATGCCTCAGTTGAAGTTTTCCATACACATTATAGATTTGAGGTATATGTAGCATACGCTGCGCTTGTCTTCTTGTATTGACATCGTGTTGCAAAGGACTTTGGAAACGATTGTCATCATAATATTCCAGAACTACTGCCATCTTGAAGATATTTGAAACGCGAAGAATTTTAAAATCGTTGCTACCTATTACTTTCAAGGCTCTGCTCTGCAGTTTCTCCAACTTTTCTATATGTGTCTTTGCTGCTCCACCTCATGCAAGAATGCCATAACGAAGCTGCGATTCTACCAGTGCATAGTACACTTGCTGCAATACCGGTTGTGGTGTGTACTTTTTTAAATAGAACAATGCAAATAAGGCGCTCTTCAACTTACAGCGCAGATTGTTTATGTGAATTGATTGTTTATGTTATGATTAGAAACAGAAAATGAAAAATTTAATTTTAATTTAAGTTTTAGTTTAACGAAAGAAAATGTTGTTTTATTCAAAATGTTCTCCTTTGTTGACTGCTGATGTTGATAAGACTTCTGAGTAGCTCGTTCAGAAGAATTGGTACTATATGCCTCAGTTAAAGTTTTCCATACACATTATAGATTTGAGGTATATGTAGCATACGCTGCGCTTGTCTTCTTGTATTGACATCGTGTTGCAAAGGACTTTGGAAACGATTGTCATCATAATATTCCAGAACTACTGCCATCTTGAAGATATTTGAAACGCGAAGAATTTGAAAATCGTTGCTACCTATTACTTTCAAGGCTCTGCTCTGCAGTTTCTCCAACTTTTCTATATGTGTCTTTGCTGCTCCACCTTATGCAAGAATGCCATAACGAAGCTGCGATTCTACCAGTGCATAGTACACTTGCTGCAATACCGGTTGTGGTGTGTACTTTTTTAAATAGAACAATGCAAATAAGGCGCTCTTCAACTTACAGCGCAGACTGTTTATGTGAATGTCCCATCTAAAATTGCAGTCTATTGTGACCCCTAAGTACTTATAGGTGCTAACTTCTTCGATACATAACGCGGCTTTTGCGGTTGGACATTCGTTGTTTTGATAAATGATGCCTATATTTACCGGTTGACAATGAGGTCCGCGTATATGCATCAATTTAGTTTTCGACGCATTTATGACGAGTCCGTTGTCGTGACACCATCTTACAGCTTTGTCGAATTCTGCCTGCATTATTTGTCTCGCGGTATCTACGGATCGATGTTTCATAACAATCGCTGTATCATCGGCGTACGGCTAGAAGTATTAGATTCTGAGCTAGAACTATTATATTTAGTATTAGTAGACTTAGCCAGCTTATTGTTAGATGTGTTTATCCATTTAGACATAGTCAGTTTGCCCATCTTGACGACATCATCGGTGGGATTCGAGAAAAGCTATCCGTATTTGGAAGGAATGTTGAATTTAAAATTGCTATACTTATTGGATTTTGGTGAGGCAATCTCCTTGCATTTGGTGATAGTGATGGAGAAATTACGTTGAAAAAAGTAACGCACCCAGGAATAGTCGGCTCGTTTAGGAGATCCATTGATTTTGAAGGTTGTGTAGCCGCCGAGGTCCAGTTTGTTACTACTACCTAGCTTTTAAAGCCCCTGACTCCATTCGGAGGGGTCCATGAGGTTCGGAAACGATATAAAGGCTTTCTCGCAGCGGTAACAGGGGAAGTCGTCGGGGATGTGGGAGGAGCAGCAGAAGCACATAAGGATTTGGTGATTGGTGGCGCAACAACGGATGATGAAGACGGTGGGCTAGCCGGTTGGAAAGCGTTAACAGGTGGAGACGAAACTTCAGAAAATTCCCGTAGTTCGAGAAGAATCGATGTATTATGCGCGGAATTCTGAAGACAATGGTTGTTATCCGTAATAACGTCAATTTTGCTGCTGATAGTCTTGAGCTCATCTAAAATAAAATCAATTGTGCGATGGGAAGTCAACAAGTCACTGCTGATATCAGTTATTTTGTTCCACATAAGATCAAATTGGTGAGAGAGGGTGGGATCAGGCAGTGGTTTCGAGTTGGAGCAACTTTGGAACTGCGCATCAATATCGGAGCGTAAGGATTGAATCTCTTCGATGACCCTTTCTGATACATTGTGCTTCGAGTGGAGGACATCCTGAAGAATGCGGTTGAGGGATTCGTCATTGTAACTTTGGAGACGATGGCCTTAATTGACGCGAGTTGGTCGTCGATGTTACGGAATTTGGTTTTAAAGAGTTCACTGGAACAGTCAACGACAGTATTGAGGTCGTCCAACTTTTTGTAAGCATATCGCTCTGATTTATGATTCTCTTATTGTGTCCAGCAATGGACGAAAGCGAAGAATCCATGGACTCGTTAGTCGTTATGGCACTTTGTGGCTATCATAACGAGGGACCAGGAAAGTGAAATTTCCTTGCACTCGCGACAAAAGTATTGGAAAATGTCCAAAAAATCTTTGGGGTAGGTCAGAAATATTTCGCGAAGACCAATAAAGGCAGGGTGGAATGACTTTCCACAAAACCCACTGCAGGTCACCCAGACATCACTATTGGTTTCAACACAGTTTACATTACCGTAGCACTTTTCCATGGTTATAAGTTGGGTAATTTCAGTAGAGTCAGATAACACAGTCAGAATGGAGACCAATTAGGTCGTACAAGTTAGGTACTTTAGACGCGGCGCAGCAACAAAGATTGGGTTAAGTTAAAAGAAAAATTGCTGATTAACAAAAACGGTCGACACTAGGTGTAATGCACTACAACAATAAGTAAGACTAATTGGTAGAATTGACAAATTGGCGAAAATGGAGAGATATGGCAATTAATAAAAGCCGCGGAGCAAAACAAAAGTAAGTCCGAACACCACGGTGGACGAATTATAATGATCCTATTTCTACTAATATCATAACACATAAATTTCATTTGGAAATTTTTAAAGTCGACTGCTTTGACCACAACTTAATCGTCACCGAGATCAATGAATTCTCACCGTCGAATAACGTAGCTAGTAGTCAGACTACAACAAAAATTAAGAAATTATGCCATGAAAAACTAAAGAATATATTCAATCAGGAACTTTTAAAATGCACTAGCGCTTAATGCACAGCCATATATGAATCATTCATTATAAACTTGTGTAGTGAAATAAATCTATTATAGAACGCACAAGCCAAAATTAAAGAAATTAAGAATCTTAATCCAATATAAATACTATAGGAATCTACTCACCATCCAGTGCGAAAAGGAAGTAAAAGTAAAGTTACTACTACAATATGTTTAACCAAAATGTACACAATAATGCAAAAACCTGGCAATGCATTAATAATCTTTTGTACAGTAGAACTTACAATATTGTTGAATGTCTACTATTTGAAAACTGCAATGCCGAAGAGAAAGTCGATAAGATAAATAAAATTAACGATTACTTCGCAATTATTGGAAAGACTGTTGCGATGTCTAACAGCAATCTTGAAATTTTCTATCCTGGAAAGAACTGTGTCGGTAATTTTAGGTTTCAACTCACCCATCCAAATAAAATAACGAAAATTATAAACAATCTTAAACCATCCAAATCAAAAGATCGAAATGGAATTTCTGCGTACCTCATAAGAAGTTCTTGGGACGAATTCTATGGGCCTATATCTAAAATTGTAAATAAATCGCAAATCTAAGGTTGAGTACCACACCAGTTGAAAGGCGGGGAAATTATACCAGTTCACAAAGTAGGCGAGGTTGGCAATTTCAACAGCTATCGTCCCAGTTAACGATTTTATCGCCAATAAAACAAAAAAAATATTTTTTTGGAGGTCAGAACCTCTTTATTAGACACCACTTAAAAAACTAAATACAATTTTGCCTTACAGTACTATTTATAAGTTCAACCTGCAACCTCAGCTTTTAATATGCATGGGAAAGTATTTCGAACGAAATATTATCCCAGCCGATGCACCCGATCAATGTCTGCATTTTGCCGCGCGTGTGCTGACATTGAATTTATTCGGTGCGCGTGCAGAATGCAGTGTGCTAACTCCGATGCACCCGATCAATGTCTGCATTTTGCAGCGCGTGTGCTGACATTGCATTTATTCGGTGCGCGTGCGGAATGCAGTGTGCTAACTTCCCATATCGATTCTTCCTGTGGTATCAAAAATACTCGAAAAAGTAGTTTTTTTTTTTTTTTTTGCCGAGAGCAGGTGAAAAATCTTCCAAAGACACCATAAGGCCCGACCGCGCGTGCTTATGGTAGTGTGAGATTTTTACTCCCAAAAAAAACACCTCTCTTCAAAATTAATACTACAACTAAGCCAGTGCTTATCAATTAGTTTTGTTTTCGCTTACGATGTACACTTGTATGTGATTAAAAATAAATGTAGCACTTTAGACAGGGTAAATTCCAATGAAAGTTCCTGCCTTTTTCACGACCTTCATATGCTATGACGCGAGGTCAAAAGGTTTTGTCCTTTGAAGACGACGAATTGAATTGTTCGCGTCAAGTAGTTGAGTGATAGTACGGTTACAATGGCCATGAACACGATCTTTGTGTTTACGCGCAAATTTTGTTATCTCTTCGACGACGCTGGGAATTCCCAGATCCCGATGAATATCTTCGTTACGTACATACCACGGTGCGTTAACGATCGTTCTAAGAACTTTATTTTCAAAAGGTTGTATGATGTTTCTATTGAATTTCTTGGTACAACCCCATAGTTGTATACCATACGTCCACACTGGCTTTAGCACTTGCTTATAGATAAGCAGTTTGTTATGTAGGCTCAACTTCGAATGTTTTCCGAGTAGCCAGTACATTTGTCGGTATTTGTTTTGAAGTTCGTCGCGTTTCTTTTTCACGTGCGATTTCCATTTGAGCTTGACATCTAGAGTCATTCCTAGATATTTTGCTTCGTTTGCGTACGGTATTTGAGCCGAGTTTAGATATACAGGCAATCTATCCACTTTTTTGTACGTAAAGTTGACGTGAGTAGATTTGCTTTCGTTAAGCACAATACGCCAAGAATTCGTCCAAGTGTGGACTTTATTAATAGCATGTTGAAGCTTTCCGCTTGCTGCTTTAATGGTATCTCCCGTCGTCAATATCGCCGTATCGTCCGCAAACGTGGCGACGACACAGTTTCTTTATTGCGCGATGTCACGCGTGTAGAGTACATATAGAAGTGGGCCAAGGACACTTCTTTGCGGGACTCCGGCTGCAATCTACTTGAAGTCAGAGTAATCGTTTCCGTGCTTAACACGAACGAGTCTCTCGGTGAGGTACGATCGTAAGATTAAAAAGAGTTGCCGTGGCAGTAGTCGTTGCAATTTATATTCCAAGCCTTCGTGCCAAACCTTATCGAAAGCTTGTGAGACGTCAAGAAATACACCACAACAAATCTTTTTTTCTTCCAGAGCTTTCTCAATCACGTCAGTTATTTTGTGAACTTGGTCAATTGTAGAATGCTTGATTCTAAATCCAAACTGATGGTCAGGAATGAGACGTCTTTCGTCGATTACGGGCTGTAGACGTTTGGAAAGTAGTTTTTCAAATATTTTTGAGATAACCGGCAATAGAGAAATAGGCCGATATGGTTTCGGGACCATTATAATCTCGGCGACTTTCCATTGTCTCGGAACATAGAGCAATCTGAACGACGCGTTGATCAAATAGAGCAGTTTGATAATAGCTTTATTCGGCAATTCTTTAACTACCTGCGCCGTTATCAAGTCGTAACCCAGATCTTTTTTCGTCCTTAAATTTTTAATCACTACCCTCAGTTCAATCAATGCAACTTTTTTTTACTTTAAAGTTGTCAGATGTCATGACTGGGGAGTCGGGCGTTAACGAAGGGCCGTCGAATGGCTTAAACGTTTCTTCTAAGTGCAAAGCAAAAAGTTCTGCCTTTTTTTGTCGCTCTTGGCCCAGTTTCTATCGATTTTCCGGATTGGTGGCGCTTGCGTTTGAGGTTTCCGGATGCCTTTTAGCGCTTTCCAAAGCGAATAATTTGATTCTCTTTCGCCGGAAAGATTTTCAAGATAGGTCGCTATCTTTTTGCTGTTAAATTCGCGAATACTACCTCTAAGGCGATTGCATAGTCGGTTAAGGACCGTTTTATGCAGCGGTGCACGAGTGATTTGCCATTTCTTTCGTGAGTTTCGTTTCTCTCTCACCAGTTCATTGATTTCTCTGGGATACTTTTCGTTGCGGTTGATCTTATAGCTTCTAGAAGGAGTGTTTTTCAACGCCGCTCTTTGGATTGTTTCCACAAAACGATCAACTTCGTCCTCTAGTTCACAAGGTGTTTTAAGTGAAACATTTAAGGCGATATTTGTTTCGCAATCATTTCTAAAACCCTCCCAGTTTGTTCTATTGCTAGTAAGTCTTGGAGGCCCTTTTTTCTTGATCAGCGCTTCTCCAAGAAATAAAATTACCTGCGAGTGGTCAGAAGAGAGATCAAAACATTCTTTGACTGTAACAAACTTCTCGTAAATGCCTTTTCTAACACAAAAAATCGATAAGATCGGGAATTTTTTGTGAGTCAGTTGGCCAATAGGTCGGTTTTCCTGTCGAATAAAAACAACAACCGAATTCATATGCCACTTCGTAGAGAATTTTTCCTTTAGAAGATGTACATCTTGAACCCCAGAAGGTGTGCTTCGCGTTCAAATCTCCACCAATAAGAAAATTTGAAGCAAGGTCATTGAAGACACGAAAGTAGTCGTCTTTTTCTAGTGGGCATCGCGGCGGACAGTAAACAGACGCTATATTGTAACTCAGGTGTTTATTTTTAACCCTTACCGCGCACAACTGAAGTTTTTTCAGCTCTATGCTTATGTCGACCGAATGTTCGATGTTAGTTTTAATGAATAAGGACGAACCGCCCCGCGCTCTATCAGAAGGATGATAGGCGTGATAACAAGCGTAGCCTCTTATCTTTATCTACGATTCCCTTGTTAGATGGGTTTCGGAGATCAAACATATGTCGATATTTTCTCTTATTAGAACCATTTTTAATTCGTTAGATTTTTGTAAGAGTCCATTTGCATTCCATGTTACTATTTTAAGCAAAGAGTTCATATTTACTTAGAAAAAGTAGTTAACATCCAAATACAAGAATTCCTTACATAAGACAATTTGAAATTTAAGGGGCAGTATGTATTTCGACAGATGTCAAGCACTAACTCAGCTCAGCGCTTGTAGACCTAGTCTCACATATTCAAAAAGAAAAGGACACAAAAAAGATGGTTTTCTTGCTCTTTATTGACTTTTCTAAAGCTTTTGATACAGTGGATCATCAAATTCTACTTTCGGAGCTTATGTCAATTGGCATACGAGGAACTAGCTATTGCTGGTTAGCTTATATCTAAGAAATCGGCAGCAATATACATACACAATTAGATGGGATTAGAAGCTCTGAATCCGAGGTTGATTGCGGTGTACCGCAAGGAAGCGTGCTTGGACCAACACTATTCTGCATCTATATTAATAATATCTGCAAACTATCTATAAAAGAAAAATTATTCATGTTCGGATGATATATGTCTGGTTAATAATGAAAGCAGTACTTGCTCCCTTCAAAAAGTATCAATGAAGATTTTAAGAAGCTTGGATGCTGGATAGCCACTCATAAACTAGCCATGAATATAAAAAAAAAAAACGAAATACATGATCCTAGGTAAAACACTCCTGACATCAATATTGAATATAACGAACAAGTAGTCGCAATGGTTGATGAATTTAAATATTTGGGGGTGTGGTTTAATCCAGAACTAAGCTTCCGAAATCACTGCACTAATATAGGGCGATAACTGTCATTAATCGCTGCAGCCTTCGAACGGATTTCTGACTATCTACAAAAGGTCCTTATAGCACGCGATCTTTCATAGTCCTCTGGTATATGGAATCAATGTTCGGAGCTGCTGCTGCGAAGAACTTGAATTTGATCTTCAAGTGATTCAAAACAGAGCTCTGAAAAATCTCTTCGGGTTAAACTGGTTCACTAATTGATACCAAAGTGATACCATTCAACGTAATCTGATAAGCAACATCAAAAATAGCCAGACAGTGTCAACTTACTCAACACTTGAACTAGTTCATAGAGGGGACATCCACAACCTAAAGACGCTCCTCGACTCTGGAAGAGAAGGTCCTTACAATGCCAGATTCCTCCAATTGGAAAACGAATTCATGCGATATAAACTGGACATTTTAGGGGTAAGTGAAGTAAGATGGTTAGAAGCGGGCGAGTACCAGTCTCCAACGTGTAACACTGTACTACTCTATTCTGGAAGACCATCCGGAAGTCCGCGGGAATATAGAGTCGGACTACTGCTAACAACAACAGCACGCAAGGGCCTGATTTCCTGGCAGCCTCATGGTGATAGGATTTTGACGGCCAGATTCCGGACTAGAGTACGACAATTTCCTTACATAAGACAATTTGAAATTTAAGGGGCAGTATGTATTTCGACAGATGTCAAGCACTAACTCAGCTCAGCGCTTGTAGACCTAGTCTCACATATTCAAAAAGAAAAGGACACAAAAAAGATGGTTTTCTTGCTCTTTATTGACTTTTCTAAAGCTTTTGATACAGTGGATCATCAAATTCTACTTTCGGAGCTTATGTCAATTGGCATACGAGGAACTAGCTATTGCTGGTTAGCTTATATCTAAGAAATCGGCAGCAATATACATACACAATTAGATGGGATTAGAAGCTCTGAATCCGAGGTTGATTGCGGTGTACCGCAAGGAAGCGTGCTTGGACCAACACTATTCTGCATCTATATTAATAATATCTGCAAACTATCTATAAAAGAAAAATTATTCATGTTCGGATGATATATGTCTGGTTAATAATGAAAGCAGTACTTGCTCCCTTCAAAAAGTATCAATGAAGATTTTAAGAAGCTTGGATGCTGGATAGCCACTCATAAACTAGCCATGAATATAAAAAAAAAAAACGAAATACATGATCCTAGGTAAAACACTCCTGACATCAATATTGAATATAACGAACAAGTAGTCGCAATGGTTGATGAATTTAAATATTTGGGGGTGTGGTTTAATCCAGAACTAAGCTTCCGAAATCACTGCACTAATATAGGGCGATAACTGTCATTAATCGCTGCAGCCTTCGAACGGATTTCTGACTATCTACAAAAGGTCCTTATAGCACGCGATCTTTCATAGTCCTCTGGTATATGGAATCAATGTTCGGAGCTGCTGCTGCGAAGAACTTGAATTTGATCTTCAAGTGATTCAAAACAGAGCTCTGAAAAATCTCTTCGGGTTAAACTGGTTCACTAATTGATACCAAAGTGATACCATTCAACGTAATCTGATAAGCAACATCAAAAATAGCCAGACAGTGTCAACTTACTCAACACTTGAACTAGTTCATAGAGGGGACATCCACAACCTAAAGACGCTCCTCGACTCTGGAAGAGAAGGTCCTTACAATGCCAGATTCCTCCAATTGGAAAACGAATTCATGCGATATAAACTGGACATTTTAGGGGTAAGTGAAGTAAGATGGTTAGAAGCGGGCGAGTACCAGTCTCCAACGTGTAACACTGTACTACTCTATTCTGGAAGACCATCCGGAAGTCCGCGGGAATATAGAGTCGGACTACTGCTAACAACAACAGCACGCAAGGGCCTGATTTCCTGGCAGCCTCATGGTGATAGGATTTTGACGGCCAGATTCCGGACTAGAGTACGACAATTTCCTTACATAAGACAATTTGAAATTTAAGGGGCAGTATGTATTTCGACAGATGTCAAGCACTAACTCAGCTCAGCGCTTGTAGACCTAGTCTCACATATTCAAAAAGAAAAGGACACAAAAAAGATGGTTTTCTTGCTCTTTATTGACTTTTCTAAAGCTTTTGATACAGTGGATCATCAAATTCTACTTTCGGAGCTTATGTCAATTGGCATACGAGGAACTAGCTATTGCTGGTTAGCTTATATCTAAGAAATCGGCAGCAATATACATACACAATTAGATGGGATTAGAAGCTCTGAATCCGAGGTTGATTGCGGTGTACCGCAAGGAAGCGTGCTTGGACCAACACTATTCTGCATCTATATTAATAATATCTGCAAACTATCTATAAAAGAAAAATTATTCATGTTCGGATGATATATGTCTGGTTAATAATGAAAGCAGTACTTGCTCCCTTCAAAAAGTATCAATGAAGATTTTAAGAAGCTTGGATGCTGGATAGCCACTCATAAACTAGCCATGAATATAAAAAAAAAAACGAAATACATGATCCTAGGTAAAACACTCCTGACATCAATATTGAATATAACGAACAAGTAGTCGCAATGGTTGATGAATTTAAATATTTGGGGGTGTGGTTTAATCCAGAACTAAGCTTCCGAAATCACTGCACTAATATAGGGCGATAACTGTCATTAATCGCTGCAGCCTTCGAACGGATTTCTGACTATCTACAAAAGGTCCTTATAGCACGCGATCTTTCATAGTCCTCTGGTATATGGAATCAATGTTCGGAGCTGCTGCTGCGAAGAACTTGAATTTGATCTTCAAGTGATTCAAAACAGAGCTCTGAAAAATCTCTTCGGGTTAAACTGGTTCACTAATTGATACCAAAGTGATACCATTCAACGTAATCTGATAAGCAACATCAAAAATAGCCAGACAGTGTCAACTTACTCAACACTTGAACTAGTTCATAGAGGGGACATCCACAACCTAAAGACGCTCCTCGACTCTGGAAGAGAAGGTCCTTACAATGCCAGATTCCTCCAATTGGAAAACGAATTCATGCGATATAAACTGGACATTTTAGGGGTAAGTGAAGTAAGATGGTTAGAAGCGGGCGAGTACCAGTCTCCAACGTGTAACACTGTACTACTCTATTCTGGAAGACCATCCGGAAGTCCGCGGGAATATAGAGTCGGACTACTGCTAACAACAACAGCACGCAAGGGCCTGATTTCCTGGCAGCCTCATCGTGATAGGATTTTGACGGCCAGATTCCGGACTAGAGTACGACGCGTCACAATCATACAGTGTTACGCCCCAACGAATAGTTCGTCTGAGGACGAAAAGGAGAGCTTCTACAATCTCTTAAGCGCCGTCTTCAACACAACACCAAATGGAGACATTTTCATAGTGATGGGGGATTTGAATGCCAAGGTAGGCAGCGACAACAAAGGGCTCAAGCATGTAATCGGGAAGCATGGACTAGGCAACCGCAATGACAACGGCGAAAGGTTTGTGGATTTCTGCAATGCCAACCGCCTTGTGATAGGTGGCACCATGTTTGAGCACAAGACCTGCCACAAAGTCAGCTGGGTTTCCAATGACAGGCAAGCAACCTCCAACCAAATTGACCATTTTGCTATCAGCCGCCACTTTAGAAGTAGTCTCCTGGACGTCCGAAACAGACGAGGGGCAGATGTGGGGATAGTACGTGATCACCATCTTATAATAGCTACTCTCCAACTACGCACTGCTGCAGTTCGAAGACCCCACGACAACACAAGAATGCCAAGGTTCAACATCGATAGACTTAGTGATCCCTCAGTGCGCCAACAATTAAGGGAGCACTTTTCGCAAGGTGTGGAAGCAATCAGCAGCTCAATGGCCGCAACCATCCAAGATCATTGGTGTGCTGTGAAAAATGTGTTTACATCTGGTGCTGAAAGAATTGTCGGTCGATCGCAGGGAAGACATAGGGCGTGGCTTTCCGAGCATACCTGGAGACGGATTGACGAACGAAAACAGCTGAAAGCTCGCGTTGCAGCTACCCCAGCAGCAGGGAGAAGCGAGCTAGAGTCCCTATATCGCATGAAGATGAGAGAAGTTCAGCGTAGCGTACGACGTGATAAGCACAACCACATCAACGCGCTGGCTACAGAAGCAGAAGAAGCTGCACGGAGGTGCGACAGCAGGACTGTCTACAGAATCACGAAAGAGCTGACAGGTGGTCGCAGCTCCAGCCAACACCCAGTGAAAAGCCTAGACGGCTCCTTGCTCATTTCGGATGAGGAGCAGCTCAAGAGATGGAAAGAGCATTTTGCTACGGTTTTGAACCGTGTATTCGCTAGCGATATGCTCCCAAATCAGACTGAGATGCCCGAGGTGAGAAGTTCCCGAATACGCACCACAACTCCCAGTAAAGATGAGATCATTGCCGCGATCAAGGCACTCGAAACCAACAAGGCGATAGGACTTGACGGTATTCCAGCAGAGCTCTTACGAGCAGCGCCAACAACATCGGCTGAGCTTCTGCTTCCACTTATAGATAGAGCTTGGGAAGCTGAGAGCTTTCCTAACGAGTGGAAAAAGGGAATGATCGTCAAGCTTCCTAAGAAAGGAAATTTAATGGAGTGTGGAAACTGGAGGGGTATCTGCGTGCTGCCTGCTGTAGCTAAGATAATAGCTAAAATCATTCTTGAGCGAATCAAACAATATCTCGAAGACACACTCGATGCCGAACAAGCAGGTTTCCGCTCTGGATCCTCCTGTGCCGACCACATCAACACCCTGCGGATTATCATCGAACAGTGTGTGTGAAACTGTGATAACTACCGTTCGATCAAGCTGATGTCACACACCATGAAGATCGTTGAGCGGGTATTAGGTGGCCGACTGCGAAAAATAATACGGCTATCTGATGATCAGTGCGGGTTTGTCTCGGGTAAATCAACCACAGATGCAATCCAAAGTATAAGGATCATAATGGAAAAACATCGTGATTCCTTAAGGGATTTGCATATTGTATTGGTTGACTTTGAAAAGTCATTCGACAGACAACCACGAGATCTGATATGGGTGGCGCTAAGACATCGAGGGGTTCCAGAAACCTATGTACAGATGATCATGGACATGTACGAAGGAGCAAAGACAGGAGTAAGATGCCCCGCTGGAGTAACCGAAGAGTTCCCAATCAAAGTCGGGGTGCACCAGAGAAGCGTTTTAAGTCCTTTGCTCTTTATTAGAGTCCTTGATTATCTGCTTGAAGGTAAAGTGATGGACCCCAAGGTACATCAGTTATTCTTTGCTGACGATGGAGCCATCATAAGTGAGGATCCTACATCCCTGCAACGAGCACTTGATGTGTGGGTGGACGTTTTGGAGGGAAATGGGTATCGCATTAGTTCAAAAAAGACAGAGTACTTGTGCTGCCCGTTCTCTGATCCACTCAGGCCTATTCCAGACATTTATTTGAATGGAACAGTGCTTCCCAAGTGCGAAAAGTTCAAATATCTGGGATCTATGATCAATAGCAAAGCAACTTGTGATGACGACATCAATCATCGTGTAAGCGTAGGGTGGATGAAGTGGCGAGAAAATTCCGCTATCTTCTGTGACAGAAAAATGCCCCCTAAGTTAAAAGGAAGGCTCTACACCGCAGTTGTACGTCCAGCGCTCACATACGATTCACAATGTTGGACGATGTACAAAAATTATGAGAGTAAATTAACGGTAGCTGAGATGAAGATGCTTCGCATGACAGCAGGAGTGACCAAGCTTGATCGAATAAGAAGTTCGAAGATCCGTGGAAGCTTTCACATCAAGGAAACCATCGTACAAAAATTAGAGCGTGACCGGCTCAGCTGGTATTGCCACGTTCAAAGAAGAGATCATTTGAACCCTGTAAAAAAGGCAATATCTATGCACGTTCCAAAGACATCGCGATGTAGGAAAGGCAGGCCTATAAACGCCTGGATCAGACAAATGCGACGACATCGGCATTTCATTGGCCTCAGTAACCGAGTGATCCAAAATCGGCAGGCCTGCCGATATTTTCTGAGGTCAAATAGGCGAACCCCACAGGCGGATCAGTAGAAATGCGGTGAAGTGGGAGGGCTGTGATCCCTTGTTTTCGGATCATAGCCTCGCTGATAAAAGGAAGAAGAAGAAGTGTGTTGAATATTGATCTCCACTGCACCTGGGAGTTTATTTGGCGTGCCTTACGCAGGAGAGGCATTCCCGATAAACTAATTGCTATTATCAAAGCTACATATGACGGCTCCAAATGTCACGTTCTGCACAGGGGAAGGTTGTCTGAGGAATTTGAGATCCAAAGTGGGGTAAGACAAGGCTGTATCCTTTCACCAATATTATTCCTATTGGTGATTAGCGATGTGCTTCATGCAGCTTTGCCGACGGGAAACGGAGGAAATCGATGGACTCTTACATCTCAACTGAAACATCTTGACTACGCAGACGGTGTATGCTTACTCTCCCACAGAATTATCGACATCCACCAAATGACAGCAGATGTGGAGAGGGAGGCAGGTGTCGTCGGGCTGAAAATTAATACGACAAAAACTAAAATTATCAGCCTTGGAACTAACTCATCGGCTCAAATATGCATTGCTGCACAACCGGTAGAGAGAGTAGAGGATTTCCAGTATCTTGGGAGTATTGTCTCGACCGATGGTGGAACCGAACTGGATATAGCCAACAGGATCGCCAAGCAAAGTCCGCGTTCGGGATGTTGTCCAAAATATGGCGAAGCAATGCAATCAGTTTGAGCACCAAAATAAGACTGTTCCGCTCCAACGTTGAATCCGTGCTGCTATATGGTTGCAGCACGTGGAGAGTGACCACTACTATCACCAGAAAGCTGCAAACGTTCGTTAATAAGTGTCTGCGCAATATCTTAAGGTTTTTCTGGCCCAATCGTATCTCTAACGAACACCTTTACGAGAGAACGGGTCAGGAACCAATAGGCACAACTATCCAATGGCGGAAGTGGCAGTGGATTGGTCACACGTTCCGAAAGGGTGACAGGTCCATAGCGAACCATGCTATGCAATGGAACCCTCTAACTCAGGATGGCGGAAGACCTGGCGGTCCGAGGAGAACATGGCGCAGAACAGTCGAGAACTCAGACACATTGCCAGAAACCGTACACGATGGCGCGCAGGCGTAGTAGAGGCCCTAGGACCCACAAGGGGATACAGGACATAAGTAAGAAGTACATCCACAACCATAACGCTCGCAGCCGAAATCATATTCACCAGTGCCAACCGAAAACCTGCCAGTATGAAACTTCATCTTTACTATTTAAATCAATAATAACGTTTAATAGTTTATCACTTGAAGTTAAGTCATTGCCGCCGAAACGATTCCAAGCCTATTTAAAAAAACAAATTGTCACTAAAGTACTGTTTCTAATTTTTCATATATATTAATTTTTTTTTTCTAATGTTTAATATAAAAATGTTAATCTGAACCCCAAACCATTATCCATGAATGGTACTTGTATCGCTGAGCCCAAAGACTTGCCGTTCTCGGTATGTGCATCAATAACCGTCTTCGATGGAACGATCACATATTCGAAGTCGCCAAAAATGCAGCAAAATCTCTAGGATCCCTTCTGATCCGCCCTCGATCTACAAGGCAGTCATCCGCCCAAAGCTGGAATATAACGCCCACATCTGGTCTGCTGCACCCAAAACCATTCTGCACATTCTAGATAGGGTCAGAATCGCGCGTTAAAACTTATAGGTGATAGAGACATTGTGAACTTATGCAACGTAGAAATGTCTCGTGTCTTTCTCTTTTTTATAAGCTTTTTTCTTATAAAAAAAAAGGTCCAGCGCGTTAAAACTTATAGGTGATAGAGACATTGTGAACTTATGCATCGTAGAAATGTCTCGTGTCTTTCTCTTTTTTATAGCCTTTTTTTTATAAAAAAAAATGGTCCAGCGAAATAGCCTGTTGCATTCCTCCTCTTCAAAACTTCACCCGCAATATGCATCATGCTTCGAATGCACATCAGTTTACCCTCAAGCCCACTTTCGGACATACTGTCAAATATAGGGATTCGTTTATAAACCGAGCAACTCGTTTGTGGAATGATCTGCCAGCCTCTGCATTTCCTAATCATTACAACCTTCAAACCTTTAAGGCCATCGCACACCGGCATCTCCTCTGACTCTTTCCCCCCTTTTCCCATCCGGCCGTGCCCTGAGAACCAGTATAAGGGTATAAATAATTCCTTTGCCACGCGCAAATTATAAAAAAAAAGAAAACTCTTTTCATTCGGCGTGATAATTACACCATGTGAAAGCAGGTCGCAAAGCAACTCCAAATAGCTCAGGAGAATTTTCGGAATCAGTTGTTAGCTACATATCTAGTTATATGCATACTGCTTTAATATTCCGGTCTCTATAGAAATTCTATAAACTGTTTACATCATACTAATAAATCATGTTACTAAGTAACAGCAACCGAAACTTATTTGCACTGTATACTTAAAAAATAAATTGGTTGTCTTTGCATATCTGACACTTGAACTCCTGAACATAAAAAAATAATATCTGAATTAATAACTGCAAAGGCTCACAAAGGGAAATCAATAATAACAAAAATATTTTGCATATTGCTTGCATTGACAGAAACTTAATTTGTTCAAACTACCATACACACGTATATATGAATTTTAACTCTATACCGACAAATTTATTAATTTTGTTGTTGCAGGATGGATGAAGACGAACGATTATTATGGCTTAAATATATCATATCAAATGTTTTGGGGGTTTTTGATGCGAAGTACGTTAATCCACTGATGGAGAAGAATTATGGAAAGTTTAACAATTTCATCGGTAAAAAATATATAAAATCAGAGAATGTTGAAAGCATCCTACTGTTCGTATGGAGAACGTTCTATGATAAACTTATAGAAGAAGAGATCACAGTTCTAGAAGAAGGTAAGGAGAAACAATATGTTAAAAAGCTTATTAGTATTAAATTGGTGTGGTAGATAATGTTAAAATAAAACATGCAATATAAGGTGAGCTTGGTTAATCTTTTGGGTAGATTTGCAGGAGATAGTTGTAAATATTACTATGATGAAATGAAATTGAATGAGTTTTTTTTTTTGCCGAGAGTAGGTGAAAAATCTTTTAAAGACACCATAAGGCCCGACCGAGCGTGCTGATGGTAGTGTGAGATTTTTACTCACTAAAAAAACACCTCCCTTCCAAAGTAATACTACAATTCAGCCGACGCTTATCCAGCAGTTTTATTTTCGCTTACGATACACGTGATTTTTGGGGAAAAAAAATGTTCGAAGTTAAAAGAAATGTAGAACTTTAGGCAGGTTAAATTCCAATGATGGTTCCTAAAGGTTTTATCCTTTGAAGACGACGAATTGAGTTATTCGCGTCAAGTAGTTGAATGACGGTACGGTTACAATGGCCATGAACACGATCTTTGTGTTTACGCGCCAATTTTGTTATCTCTTCGACGACGCTGGGAATTCCCAAATCTCGATGAATATCTTCGATACGTACATATGATAATGTTAAATGTTAAAATAAAACATGCAATATAAGGTGAGCTTGGTTAATCTTTTGGGTAGATTTGCAGGAGATAGTTGTAAATATTACTATGATGAAATGAAATTGAATGAGTTTTTTTTTTTGCCGAGAGTAGGTGAAAAATCTTTTAAAGACACCATAAGGCCCGACCGAGCGTGCTGATGGTAGTGTGAGATTTTTACTCACTAAAAAAACACCTCCCTTCCAAAGTAATACTACAATTCAGCCGACGCTTATCCAGCAGTTTTATTTTCGCTTACGATACACGTGATTTTTGGGAAAAAAAAATGTTCGAAGTTAAAAGAAATGTAGAACTTTAGGCAGGTTAAATTCCAATGATGGTTCCTAAAGGTTTTATCCTTTGAAGACGACGAATTGAGTTATTCGCGTCAAGTAGTTGAATGACGGTACGGTTACAATGGCCATGAACACGATCTTTGTGTTTACGCGCCAATTTTGTTATCTCTTCGACGACGCTGGGAATTCCCAAATCTCGATGAATATCTTCGATACGTACATACCACGGTGCGTTGACGATCGTTCTAAGAACTTTATTTTCAAAAGTTTGTATGATGTTTCTATTGATTTTCTTGGTACAACCCCATAGTTGTATACCATACGTCCACACTGGCTTTAGCACTTGCTTATAGATAAGCAGTTTGTTATGTAGGCTCAACTTCGAATGCTTTCCGAGTAGCCAGTACATTTGTCGGTATTTGTTTTCTAGCTCATCGCGTTTCTTTTTTACGTGTGATTTCCATTTAAGCTTAACATCTAGAGTCATTCCTAGATATTTTGCTTCGTTCGCGTACGGTATTTGAACCGAGTTAAGATATAGAGGTAATCTATCCACTTTTTTATAGGTAAAGTTGACGTGAGTAAATTTGCTTTCGTTCAGTACAATACGCCAAGAATTCGTCCAAACGTGGACTTTATTAGTATCATGTTGCAGCTTTCCCGTTGCTGCTTCAATAGTTTCGCCCGTGGTCAATATCGCCGTATCGTTCGCAAACGTGGCGGCGGCGCAGTTTCTTTCCTGCGGGATATCACGCGTGTAGAGTACATATAGAAGCGGGCCAAGGACACTTCCTTGTGGAACTCCGGCTGCAATCTCCTTGAAGTCAGAGTAATCATTTCCATGCTTAACACGAAAGAGTCTTTCGGTGAGATACGATCGTAGGATTAGAAAGAGTTGCCGTGGCAGTAGTCGTTGCAATTTATATTCCAAGCCTTCGTGCCAAACCTTATCGAAAGCTTGTGAGACGTCAAGAAATACACCACAACAAATCTTTTTTTCTTCCAGAGCTTTCTCAATCACGTCAGTTATTTTGTGGACTTGGTCAATTGTAGAATGTTTAATTCTAAATCCAAACTGATGGTCAGAAATGAGACGTCTTTCGTCGATTACGGGCTGTAGACGTTTGGAAAGAAGTTTTCTAAATATTTTTGAGAAAACCGGCAATAGGGAAATAGGCCGATATGATTTCTTCTCATTTAGCGGTTTGCCTGGTTTCGGGACCATTATAATCTCGGCGACTTTCCATTGCCTTGGAACATAAAGCAATCTGAACGAAGCGTTGATCAAATAGAGCAGTTTAATAATAGTTTTATTCGGCAATTCCTTGACTTCCTGCGCCGTTATCAAGTCGTAACTCGGAGCTTTTTTGTTGTTTAAATTTTTAATCACTTCCCTCAGTTCAATCAATGCAACTTTTTTTACTTTAAAGTTGTCAGATGTCGTGACTGGGGAGTCGGGCGTTAACGAAGGGCCGTCGAACGGCTTAAACGTTTCTTCTAAGTGCAAAGCAAAACGTTCTGCCTTTTATTTGTCGCTCTTGGCCCAGATTCCATCGTTTTTCCGGATTGGTGGCGCTTGCATTTGAGGTTTCCGGATGCCTTTTAGCGCTTTCCAAAGCGAATAATTTGATTCTCTTTCACCGGAAAGATTTTCAAGATAGGTCGCTATCTTTTTGCTTTTAAATTCGCGAATACTACCTCTAAGGCGATTGCATAGTCGGTTAAGGACCGTTTTATGCAGCGGTGCACGAGTGATTTGCCATTTCTTTCGTGATTTTCGTTTCTCCCTCACCAGTTCAATGATTTCTAGAAGGAGGGTTTCTCCATGCCGCTCTTTGAATTGATTCCACGAAACGATCAATTTCGTCCTCTAGTTCACAAGGTGTTCTAAGTGATACATTTAAGGCGATATTTGTTTCGCAATCATTTCTAAAACCCTCCCAGTTTGTTCTTTTGCTAGTAAGTCTTGGAGGCCCTTTTTTCTTGATCAGCGCTTCTCCAAGTAATAAAACTACTGGCGAGTGGTCAGAAGAGAGATCAAAACATTCTTTGACTGTAACAAACTTCTCGTAAATGCCTTTTCTAACAAAAAAATCGATAAGATCGGGAATTTTTTGTGAGTCAGTTGGCCAATAGGTCGGTTTTCCTGTCGAATAAAAACAACAACCGAATTCATATGCTACTTCGTAGAGAATTTTTCCTTTAGAAGATGTACATCTTGAACCCCAGAAGGTGTGCTTCGCGTTCAAATCTCCACCAATAAGGAAATTTGAACCAAGGTCATTGGAGACACGAAAGTAGTCATCTTTTTCTAGTAAGCATCGCGGCGGACAGTAAACAGATGATATATTGTAGCTCAGGTGTTTATTTTTAACCCTTATTGCGCACAACTGAAGTTTTTCCAGCTCTATGCTTATATCGGCCGAATGTTCGATGTTAGTTTTAATGAATAAGGACGAACCGCCCCGCGCTCTATCAGAAGGATGATAGGCGTGATAACAAGCGTAGCCTCTTATCTTTATTTGCGACTCCCTTGTTAGATGGGTTTCGGAGATCAAACCTATGTCCATATTTTCTCTTATTAGAAACATTTCTAATTCGTTAGATTTTTGTAAGAGTCCATTTGTATTCCATGTTACTATTTTAAGCAAAGCGTCCATATTTACTTAGATTTAGATATATGTAAGGTTAGCCATACAAAAGCTTTCGACGTTACTAAGACGTTCGAGAATCCGTTTGTTAACTTCACATTGTTCCTCGAACTTAGCGTAGATGCAGTTCAGAATTTCATTCAACGGATCAGGCCGTCGTTTCGTTTGGTTGCTTTGACTGCGGCCTGAGAATACGTCAGACTTACGGGGTTCGCTGGCTTATCCGAGGTTATTTTTCGTTCAGCCTTTTTAGTGGACGACTTTGACGTACGTTTAATCGGCTCAGAAGGCCGGTTGACTGTTGTAATAGTCTGCCCTGCTGATTCAAGCGTCCTTTCAGTCGGCTTAGTAGTTTGAACAATTGGTTTACGAGCCCGCTCAGTCTGCTTAGCAATACGTTCTATCGACTTAGGAGCAAGGATCCTTGCGGCAACAATGCACCTGTTACTTCCGCCATGTATTTTACCCAGATAATGAGCTGGCACTGAAATGTTTTATTGCTCTAAATTGTTTGCTATTTATCTTGGAACCTCTGAAGAAGTTAGTTTTTGAATGCTCTAGCGGAATTCTAAGATGTGGCGTCTTCTTTAAAATGGACAGCATTTGTTCTGTTCAAATTTAGACCGATTTCGGGACATGTGCACTACGTGCCCAAATCATCGAAGCATAGGAGTAGATCATTTCATTCGGAGAAGAAGCTGCTCAACATTGAGTGCCTCGCTGATTGGTTTGTATGACTTCGGCTGTGTTGGGTATTTTTTCCCCACTTTTGGTATAAACACAAGTTTTGCCCGTCTCTACTGGTTTGGTATACTCGTATATCCCAGTGCGAGACTACTTTTTGTTAATCTAACTACTCGTAGGTGTGGTAGTAGTTTTTCTTGCCCCCTCTGCAATAGGACTTGTGTGATACCATCCACGCCTGGTGGTTTAAAAGGCTGAAGGGAGCTGATTGCACATGCATTTCTCCCTCTGGAACAGAAAGCAGCAGCTATTTCTCAATCTTCTCTCCGAGGTATTGTTATGTTGGCTCCCTTCGTAGGTATTCAGTGAACTTCTGGGGAAATGAGTTTCGAAACGAAACGTATGTCAGATCTGCTCCATCATGGCACACCTTTCACACCTTTTCTAATTGTGGGTAATGGGCTGGAACCCTCTTATTATCGATATGCTTCAGATTACTATCTAGTGTTGGTTTGAAGGTCCCCGCATTTATTTTTCTTGTATTTCTTACTAGATTAATTATGATACATGCACTTCCTAGGTCAAACACAATTATTCTATGGTCGGATAACGACGGCTCATCAGATACTTTTCAGTTCATAACTAACCTACTTATGCTCCGATTGCCTCGCGTGAGGTACTGGTATTGGTGTCGATACTCCCCCAGATGACATTGTGACCACTGGCGTCACATCTAATCAGCAGCGGCATTTGGAGATTGATACAGTGCTCCACTAAGCGCTGCAGTTCCCATGGAATAGCTGGTTCGCCCCCAGCACAGTAATGGTGATGATGCAGTATATTCTGTCGATGTTTAGGGAAACCTGTAATGGCAAGTCTCGCGTCGCATATTCTGAAAGTAGGAGAAAGTTGATTTTGTTATTTATAAGTATGTATGCTCTTGGAATGGCCACACTCATATCCCAAATTACCTTTGCATCTTTACATGAAAGTCCTTTGAAGATCCATGGCTCCTGAATCAATGATATGCTCATGTTTTGTTTAGTTAACATCCTCACTATAGCGGTTGATGCCCCTCTAGCAATCTTAATTATACTATTGGATGGCATTGATCTAGTGCTTGCTGGGGGCCATTGTCCCACCCTCAGTGAGCAAAATCTCTTCCTTCTTCAGATTGAACTCAAGGGGAAAGAGATTACGGTGTCATTTAAGTCTTCCTCAGAAAGCGAACCCTCTGAGATCGACGTAAATTCATTTGTTTTCCGAGTGCACATTCTGGTGTCTAGATTCTAGCTGCTCAGGTACGGCAGTTACCCAGAATGCAAATCTGTCTGAGCAGTTAGTGTCAAGCTTTTCCCTCCCAATTTTCGAAAACAAAGTACCAACACTTTAAACGTAAAATTAACCCGGAAAATAAATTGTTATATGGTCAAAATAATTCGGAATATATAAATTCATCAAGATCATATCGAAATTTAAAAGAATTTCAGTAACTGGAATTTTTTTAAGAAGCTGTCTTTGGTCTCTGTAAAAATCCACATAATTTTTTTCCTCTGAGTTCGTCTGAGTCAGCTGATTATATGTTATCTAGATTTCTAGGTGATTGCCCAATCACGAACGCGCAAAATCTAAATATCTGAAAAACTGAATGCGCCCATTACTATTCGTGCATCGTTATCTATCACTCGGTATCCATCAACTGCTAAGGCATAGGCATGGATGGAAAAATATCATTCCATTGATTAGATAACAGTTTTAATAATGACGTCGTTTTTCCATAAAGCTTTTCTGTTAATCGTTGTGATCGTTCTCTAGATAATAGTAACAAAGATCGTCTTGGTGGTGTAATCAGCGCAATAAAAAAGTCTTTAAGCCAAGCGAAGTTGACCTGTGTAATTTTTCTGACCTTGAAATATGCTGCAGCAGGATTGACCTCACAGCATCTTCGAAACTATATGTTGTATTTGTCTACATGCCACCGAGATCCCAACCATCAGCAGTACTGCTGACATAACTGCTTTGGACAAAATCTACATCTTTGGTGACTTCAACCATCCCAAAATTATATGGGTCTCAGCTGATGCCGACTGCACATTTTTGAGCCCTAGTAATACCTTGTCTGGATCCGGATCTGAAATTGTGGGTACACTGCAATCATTGGGTTTGCTTCAGGTTAATCTCATAAGAAATCATCAAGATCGTATGCTGGACCTCATCTTTACCAATAACAGTGATGATAGTTTCGTGTCCAGAAGCCTTGCACCTCTTGTTCCTGAAGATTAGTATCATCCGTCTCTGTATTTGTTTTCTAATTTTTATATTCATAAGCTTAATATTGTATTACTGATTCTTTCAAATTTGATTTCAAAAGAGTTAATTATGTTTCCATTTGTGATGAACTTTAGAATTATGACTGGTATCCTTTTCTTTCCTTAAAAATTAACGATTTATGTTTCGAATTTTGTGGGGTCATTAAGGAAGTTATTTTTAATTATGTACCTGTAGTTGGCATTCGAAACTCTTCGGGCAGCTCTTGCCCTTGGTATAACGAGTTCACTCGTTTTTTAAAAACTCAAAAGAATAGACCGCATAGAAGATGGCGTAAAAGTTTAGCGAATGAGGACTACGTATCGTACCTAAAACTTAAGTCTGAATTTAAGACGTCTCTGTATCATACTTACCTTATTTATATCAAAAATATTGAGACTAATATTAAATCCAAGCCTAATGATTTCTGGAATTTCGTTAATACGAAAAATAAATCCGACTTCTCTTTCCTACAACTACCAACAACAATTTCGGACATTTTTTCCAATCTGTGTACGCGAATAAAGTGTCAAACATTGATGATGAATTTCTTAGTTATCTTGAGGAATCTGAGTGTCATATTTTCAATAATATTGAAATTTGTGAGGATTTGTGAGTACATTGAAGTGTTTGTTGAAATCAGAATCAAACTTAAATGCCGGACCTGACGGTTTACCCTCTTTCGCTTTTCTGAAGAATTGTGCACAACCCTTACACAAAATTCTCTATCACATCTTTAATTTGTCATTAAAATCGCCTACATCCCCATCTATTTGGAAAAAAATCCTTTATAATACCCATATTTAAGTCTGGCAGGAGAATCAAAATTGAAAACTACCGTGGTATTATATATGTAAACAATCTGTAATTCCTAAATTATTTGACAAAATAATTACCGAAAGTCTTAGCTTTTTTTGGAAGTCATTGATTTGTATTAACCAGCATGGATTTATAAAACAGCGCTCGACTGTATCTTATTTACAAATTTTGTTGTCTCTGAAATAAGTAAAGGTAACTAAGTAGATACCATTTACACGGACTTTAGTAAAGCATTCGACCGTGTAGATCATAGTCTATTGCTTTTCAAGCTTAAACGCCTGGATTTTCCAATTTCCTTTGTTGATTGGTTGGGTGTCATCATATTAATGTAATAGATATCAATTTGTAAACTTCCGAAATACAATTTCAAATAAAATTGTAGTTACTTTTGGTGTGCCGCAAGTAAGCCACATTGGTCCACTCCTCTTCGTCCTGTTTGTAAATGATGTTGTTAAATTTATACCTCAATGAGATATTTTAATGTTTCCGGATGACTTTAAATTGTTTGCATCCGGGAAAAACACGCACAGCTTTCAAATACTTAGGGGCTTATTGCGAGAGTCTATTCGAAAAAAGTCTATTCGACTTTTGTCGATTCTATCAAGCTTAAAATTGGTATCGGGTAATGTAGTAGAATTGCTTATATAGAATCGACTTTTTTTTTTTAATTCTATTCGACTTTAATTCTATTGTGAATAGACTCTCGCAATAAGCCCATTAATACTAACATAGAGAAATTCTCTCTTTGGTGCTCTAAAAGCGTTTTGTCCCTAAATGTTAGTAAGTGTTCGGTTATATCCTTCAGACGCCGTAAATCGCCTCTTTTATTTAATTACACATCCAGCGTTTTGCTGGATTCTAAACTTTCCTACACAAATCATATAAAATTTTTCAGAAATAAGGTTAATAGAGCTTGGGGAATGATAAGACGTTATGCTGGTGAATTTGCCAACCCGTACGTTATTAAAATGTTATATGTATCATTTGTTAGGTCCATTATGGAGCATGCGTCAATTGTTTGGTCATTTTTTTCATTTTTAGTGCATTTTATTGGTTCAATTCATTATAGGTATCTTACTTGTTAACAAAAACGCTTAAAACTAGCTTAATTAACTTAACTATCTTATTCTAACTTACTGGCCCCATGCGGGCGCTCTAAGCTAAACTTAACACTTAACCTATGTCTTTCGACGTAACCTAACTAAATTTATTTATTATTACTTAACTAATTAACAAATTAAGAACTAAGAAGAAAAAAATGTTTGTTGTATAAAAACTTAGTATGGACTGTTTTTTTTTAATACTATTAACTATTAGATAAAACTTATAAACTAACTTAAAAATAAACTTATGCTAACTTATTTACGAAGTGTAATTAAATACACTCTTTTTTTGTTTTTTTTTTTTTTTTAGCCAAGTGCTGTGCTATTTTTTATTTTTTATTTTTTTTTTTTTTTTATCTTAGATAAACTTAAGACTACCTTAAAAACTATGTAAGCCGGCCATGGCTATTATATCAAAATAATATAATAAAAGACGACCCGCTCTGTCCCGTTACAGGCTAACCCGGATTAGGGGGAAACGACGATGACGTTCCCTCTTCTTCTTTAAGCCACCAAAATTGGCCATGCTGCCTACTAACATCTTTAATGTCGCGGTTGGAAACCGCCCTACTGTACCGGAGACGCTCTACACTACTCTGTGCGACGTCTCGGTCGTAGTTGAGTAGCCTATCCACAGCTGTTCTGGCGACGTGGAAGGTTAGCGGCACCGCTAACTTATCCTGGATTAGACCTCTCTGATCAAGGTATAGGAACGCTTCTGGTGGGATAAAGCCGTTAAGGCGCACACTCTCGTGATAGAGATTGTTGGGGTAATAAGCCCCAAAGATCAGGCTATTCATCGAAGTCATTGCTCTTGCAATGTGCCTTCGAATCATCTTGATCAAGAAATTATCCACACTGATCAGATTCGCCCTGTTGTACAGGACCTCATTAGGATAGAATTTTATGTACTCAGACTCTGGTGTTCTGTACAAACGAAGACAAGCTCTAAGGCAAGCCCTCTCAAACACCCGCATCTTTTCCAATAAGCTTGGCCCTACGTTGAACCACACGGGACATCCATATGCGAGCAAAGGCCGAATGGGGGCCATGTAGCAGATTACCTTCACCCTTGCATCGAGTTGGTTGCTATAAAACAGTCTCTTTGTAAGGGCGAAAGCAACTTTGGCTCTGGCCAGAGCAGCATCTATATATTTGTTAAAATACAGATATTGATCTAGCCAGACCCCAAGGTATCTGACTACACTTCGACTCGCAAGTGGCTGTCCGTGCTGTCCCACGATAGAGAACTTTCGCCAATTCTTTCTGGTGTCCCTAGAGGCCCCAGACAACGGCGTTCTGAACAGGATGGTCTCCGACTTCTGAAAGTTAATCTTCAACTTCCAGTCGTCGCAGTATCTCTTGATCTTATCGAAGTCACGCTGCAAGAGTATTGCAATTACCTCAATCTTAGGCCCTGATCTGTACGCAGACCATTTTTTACTTCAAAAATTCCAGCAGACGTCACATTGCCATTCTTCACAATGAACTTCTTACCGGTGAGCATGTCATAAAGTATGTACAGCAGTGGTTTACTTATGCCTAGCCTGCTCAACTTGTAAAAGAGTCCCTCTAGCCATACGGTATCGAAGGCCTTCTCCAAGTCAACCAGGCAGGCACCCGTGCATTGAATATTGAATTCGAATACCTTGCTGATGTTCGGAAGTAGACTTATCGACCGGAGATTCCCCGGATTGGAACTATCTTTATCCCTTTTGGGAATGGGCTGCACCACCGCTGTTTTCCAATGCGCTGGATAATGGGCATTATTCATTGCATTATTAAACAGGATGGTGTAAATGTTCACCGCTTCTGGAGGAAGATGTCTAAGCACAATGATTTCCTCAGTGATTCGAAGATCGCTTGGACCTCTGCCTTCGAAATGAACGGGTGATGTACCCTTTCATCGGCGACGGCATTGTTTGCCATGTATCTTTCATTGAACACGGTGAAACCAGTGTTCTCAGATCGCCAGTGCTCCATGTCATTTCGAAGGTAGAAGTCGTGCACAAGGACCCGATTCTCCAGGTCGTGGTTCGGGCAAACACTATCATTCACCTTATACACGTCCTGGAAGGTCGCTCCTATAGCCTTTACCTTCTCCTGCGGATCTTCGATCACAAAGAAATTGTCATCCTCAGCTGCGTTATCTGGATCTATACCTGCTGTCACTAGTATTTGTACATTGTTCGTAGTTCACGGGATTTTAAGACGCGGAAGATCGTTTTGATTATTCCTCCGAAAGATCTTGTTTATTTTCGGGAACATACTCGGGTTGTTGGATTTTACAGCCCAAATTTTCCTGTCCCAGTGCAAATTTACAGAAAGTCTGTAATTTTCTTTAATTAATTGCGAGAGGTTTTTAATCAATGACTTCAGCGTCCTAACCTCCTTCGAGTTCTGTCTGTCAGTAAACTGTCTGTACAAGGTTTTTAATTTCGACAGTAGTCTACTTTTATGTTCGTTCAGTGCGTCAATCGTTGCATTGTGGTATATGTCCACGTTTTCAGTGTGTTGATACCGAGGTATCGTACTGTCCATCGTTCGTTTTATTGTCTCGTCCATTTGTTTTAGATATCTATCAATCTCCTCGTTTGACAGATTCCTATTAGATGGTAGGTTGAGCAAGTTCGAGGAGAGTGCTCTCGTCAACTGTCTGGAGAAGCGAGTCCAACGCGTTCTACTGTAATTGTAGGCGTGAAATTGGACAAACTCCTCCAATTCTGCAATTTCGTTGGGAATCGTTATTTCGGCACTGAGTCCGCAATGGTCACTGTCATACACAAAAGTGTGTAAGCAGTTTATCGTTTGTCGGTCCATGTCGGTCAGTTGTAACCGTACGTCGAACAGCATTAGATCCAGATAAGATCCGCTTCTAGGATACGACGGACTATCCGTCGCTTTTAAATCTAATCGATACTCAACATTGTACCGACCCCACCAATTAAATAGTAGATTCCCTCTAGAATTTGGTGTGCTTTTTCCCCAATCTCTATGTTTGGCGTTTAAATCACCGGCTAAAATGTAAAAATTCTCTTCCGACTCCAGCCAGTGTCTCGAGCTCTGAAATAAAACAAGTGGATTGAGTAGCTTCAGGAGCATAGACTGCAACCATATACATCCTCTTTCCACTATGGAGAGGGATATACACGATACATGCTTCCAGCTCCCGGAATCTACGCACTTCACCGCAGTACACTACTTTATGACGTAACTCTTTTCTAATGAAGATCGCGACACCTCCTCCTTGTACAGAGTTGGGTCGGTCTCTTCTTATAATATTATAACTTCTGTGCCTCAACTTGTGTTTCTGGGATAGCTTAGTTTCGTTAACCAAAAGCACATCGGGAGAATGGTCCTCAAGCAACTTGAAAAGTACGGCTCTACGTTCGATCCTAATCAGTGAATTCACATTCACCGCAAGGATCTTTAAGGATTGCTCCGCCATGTTCGTACCCATTACGATTGGTGGTGCGTTAGACCCGGCAGAAGCGCGTAGATCTGGTCCACCCGCGTCGCCTGCTCTTGAATTTGTCGCTGAAGTTGGCCCATCTGCCCCTGGATAGAGAGCAAGATAGCCAATAAATCAGGTTCAGCCTCCGGTGCTCTCGGCTTTGGGGCCTGCGAAACAACCTTCGGCTGCGACTGTACCGTATTCCCCCGGCCTGACGCCATTTGGGCGTAGGTCACTTGGGGAGTGACGGATTGTGCAGGAACACTTGGAACGGGCGGACGCTTCACTTCCACCTTCTGCTGACGAGCCAGATTTACTTTTTTAATGTATTGGAACTTAGGGCAACCCCGATAGTTTGCGGTGTGCCCCGTGTTCCTACATAACGCACACGAGAGCTGACTTTTTTCAGTCGCGCCGTCCCTACCTAGCGCGCATTCCTCTGCTTTGTGGTCTTTTCCACATTTCACGCATCGAGGCTGCATTTCGCAGTTCGACGCGGCGTGCCCAAACCTCTGGCAGCGAACGCATTGTATCATGCCTTCGCTCCTCTTTACTTTTTCCCAGGTGACAACCTGGTAGTCTAGGACTTTGATACTCCTTTGACCGTCCAGTTTGCTGTTGGGTGAGAGCTGAACCAGGAAGAACTGTAATTTCCGTTTCTCCCTTTTGGCCTTAGCTGTGATAAATGGCTTAACCCCTACGAAAGTGAGCCCATCGCACTCTTTCTCTTTGAGTAGCTTTAAGAGCTCCTCCGGTTCTGTGGACGGTTCCATCCCCTTCAGAAGCATGGTTTGCAACTTTTCCCCCTTCGGGGTGAAGGAGAAGAACTCCGTCGTCGATTCCCTTAATAAATGTTTAATTTTGTGGTACTGCTCCACTGTGTTGCAGTGGATAGCATGCCTATCCACGCTTAATCGTTTAATATAAAAATTACTGCCTATGGCCGACTTACACAATTCGATGGTGTCCTTAAGCTCCATCTTGAAGGTGTTAATCGGCGGCACCCTCTCCTTTGTCTTCTGCTGCGACTGTTGTTGCTGCTGTTGCTGCTGCTGCTGTTGCTGCTGCTGTTGCTGCTGCTGTTGTTGCTGCTGTTGCTGCTGCTGTTGTTGCTGCTGCGGTTGTTGCTGCTGCTTCTGCTGTTGTTTCGGCTGCTGCGGTTGTTTCTGCTGCTGATGTTGTTTTTGCTGCTGTTGTTTCGGCTGCTTCTTTTGCAGCTGTTGTAGTTGCTGCTGTTGCTGCTGTAGCTTCGGCTTAGGCTGCCGTTGGGCCTTTGGCTGTAGCTGCTGTTGTTGCGGCTGTTGTTTTTGCTGCTGCTGACGTTGCGGCTGTTCAGTTTGCTGTTGCTGTTGTATTTGTTGCTCTTGTTGCAACTGATGTTGTTGTTGGATCCGTTGGAGCTCTAATTGTCGCTCCTTCTCCCTTCTGGCGGCTTGCTTAGCCTTGATGGCACTTACCCTCTCGTGGAGCTGCCTGATGGTCTTGTTTAGGCTGTTTACTTCTTCCTCTTCATCGTCTGATTCTGAGGTTGCTAGATCAGCAAAACTATTCCTTTCTCCGGTGAAGCGACCCTCTCCACCGTCAGTTCGGATTTTGCCGCTTCTTGTTTTCCCAGCTGCCACTGTATTCCTTGTTGGCGCGCCCCCTTTTACTCCGACCGGCAGCCTTTCGGTTGAAGCTGACAGAGAGACGCGCTTTATCAAATTGGGAGTCGGCCTTAACCTCCTCCTCCGCTTAGAGATGCCATCAGCCGACCCTGTGGCCAGATGGTCCGACGACACAACCTCCTCATCGGCTGATGTTGTACAGTCCGCTGATCCCGTAACTGGGAGAGCGAACCGCTCATCCATCTCCATCGCCTGATTTTGTTTTCGACCAAACACAATTCACCGCTTTATTTTAATTTAATTTAATTTAAAAAAAAAAAAAAAAAAAAAAAACTTTAGGCCTGGCCAGGAGTTGAACCAGCGTCACTGGCTTGGTGGCTGAGAACACTATAACTAAGGTAAATTGGCTTTTACAAGTCTTTGTCCAATTCTTTACTTAAGCGAGTCACTGCTATTTCAAGCGAAGCCGAAACACGTTTACACTCCACAAAGATCTGTGAACGACTGGTCAATTGTTTGGTATCCGAATTAAAATGTACATATCTTAAAAATTGAAGTCATAAAAAAAAAAAAAACTGCTTATTGGTGAGATTGATTCCCCTGAGATCTTAAGACTTTTAAACATAAATATTTCAGCTGCTGGCCTAAGAAATCAATTATATTTTAATATCTCACTCGCGAACTAATTACGGCCATTATTCATCGATAAATGGGCTTATGAAGTTGTATAATGCAAATGCTCATTTCTTCGACTTTAATTCTTCGGTCGATATTATAAAAAGAAACGTTATGAATGCTCTTACCCGGTCATAATTTTAATCTTCATTTTATTTTATTTTTTTATTTTCTACCTGTTTTGTTGTTTTATTGTTAAATTTACTGTTCCAATTGTTCTTTTTAAACTCATTGTAATTCAATCTAAGAAAGTCTTGTACTTTGTTGGTAATAAAATAAAATTAAATTGAAACCATCAAAGACTCAATTAAATTAGGAACAAAGGAACACTCCACTCTACTCCATTAAAAGGCTCGATGGTTTCCAGATACCTGGATTTTCTGCGTTCCTAATTGGGCAATCGCCTCAGAAATCTATGTGACATTTATTCAGCAGACTTAGGCAAACTTAGAGAGTTTTACTGAATGCAAATACAAACCAAACAAACAAAGACAGCTGATCAATAAAATTCAGGTTATTTTGAGCAAATATATAAATTTGCTTATTGGTGAGATTGATTCCCCTGAGATCTTAAGACTTTTAAACATAAATATTTCAGCTGCTGGCCTAAGAAATCAATTATATTTTAATATCTCACTCGCGAACTAATTACGGCCATTATTCATCGATAAATGGGCTTATGAAGTTGTATAATGCAAATGCTCATTTCTTCGACTTTAATTCTTCGGTCGATATTATAAAAAGAAACGTTATGAATGCTCTTACCCGGTCATAATTTTAATCTTCATTTTATTTTATTTTTTTATTTTCTACCTGTTTTGTTGTTTTATTGTTAAATTTACTGTTCCAATTGTTCTTTTTAAACTCATTGTAATTCAATCTAAGAAAGTCTTGTACTTTGTTGGTAATAAAATAAAATTAAATTGAAACCATCAAAGACTCAATTAAATTAGGAACAAAGGAACACTCCACTCTACTCCATTAAAAGGCTCGATGGTTTCCAGATACCTGGATTTTCTGCGTTCCTAATTGGGCAATCGCCTCAGAAATCTATGTGACATTTATTCAGCAGACTTAGGCAAACTTAGAGAGTTTTACTGAATGCAAATACAAACCAAACAAACAAAGACAGCTGATCAATAAAATTCAGGTTATTTTGAGCAAATATATAAATTTGGAAACGAGTTAAAAAAAAAAAAAAAAATTATTTAAAATTAATATAAATATAAGACTTAAAAGTAAATACAAATGCAACTTAAAACGAACTAATTAATAATATGCCTTGAAACTGGTGTGTTAACTAACATACATATGCGCATAGTTTTCGTGGCTTGGCTTGGTACTAAAAATAGTATCTGATTTGAGCGTGCATTCCTTAGTAGGGTGTGGTTTGCTGATAATTTGGTGTGCTGACTCCCCACTTCCTTTAAGAAGTGCGTCCCGCAGCTTCATATTGCCTTACTAGCATCTGCATTCTTTCTGCTCTTTGATCCAATAGTTCGTTCCGGCTAGGTCTTGGTTTTTCATTCCTCTATCGTAAGATTGCGATGATTATTATGATTATGGCGAGTAGAGACAGTGTTGCAATCGTGAAGATTGGACTCTTTGTTGTCTCGGTTCGTAAGACAGGCATGATGAGTTCCTTGCTATTTTACAAAACGTATGTGTAATCTCTAAATTACATTTTTCTATGTTTCTAAATTTTTTATTACATTTACCAATTTCTTTGTTTAAGCGAATTTCCCATCGTTTTGGCTTATGGACCTTGTTTCATACAGAGTTCAATTGTCATATATGATGGAATACTTGATGTGTATAACAATTATTCCTTCTTTTTGGAGGATTTTAAATTCAGATATGTCCATTAAATCAGTTAGTGTAGAAGTTTCTATTATCTCGTTGTTTCAATTCTGTTCATATCTTCTATATTTAGAATGGCTGGGTTTAACAATTTTAGTTTGGCTGGAGTGAGTGTATTGATTCAATTTTGTAATTCGAAAATGATAAATTTACATTTCTTTGATATTAGTTCATCTTTAACAGTATGCTTAATGGAATGATTGGCTTCAAATAATTTTGAGTTTATTGTAAATTGTCTGTTGTTGTTTGCAACTAAGTCATTCATTTTGTTTTCAACAGTGATTTCGTCGTCATGGTCGGGTATTCCGGCTATCCATTTCCAGATAGTCCCCATGGTTTCAATTGCTCGTTTGGAGCGAGAGACCATTAGTTGGTCTAAGAGGGTTTATATTATGTTGAAATCTTCTTCGTGTCTTCTGTCAGGTAATGAGTCAGGGTACGTTTGTATTTTATTTCTAGTGATTCCTTTGTTCTGTCAAGGAAGTCTTGTATGTATGTTAGGTTGACCACGTGAAATATGCTTAAAGTGTTTGCGTATACTAAGACGCCACCGGTTTCTATCAGTATGTAGTTACTCCGTGTCTAGTCGATTATTTCTGCTTGGGTTGTTGCTAGGAGAATTAGCATGAGAATAGTAAAGTCCATTGTCTGAAAATGAAAATTTTAGATTATCCTTGTGGACTATTTCACCGTTTGTTAATTTGACTCTATTTCCTAGATCTTCAGAGACTTTCCGAGGTTTGTACTTAGGTTGCAGTTTACTCCAATGGGCGCCTGTTGTTTTTTCGTAGACTATATTGCCCGGTTTGACTTCTTTCGTTTCCCGTTTTTTATTGTGACTCAAGTGTTTGTGTCCTTGTCGTAACACACTGTGTTCTTGTTCAATAACATATGTCGGTCGTTTGTCTGCGTATGTAAAATCTAGTCGCGTTATAATAGCGTCAAAGTTGAGTACAGTGCCGCGATTAGTCAATATGCTATTAGCATAGTGGCTAATCTTATTTTGCAGTGAAGTACTTACGACCGCTTTTGTATATAGGGACATAGCGTTATGTGCAGCTTCGAGTCAATTCGAATTCTTGATGTCTTTACTTGCTGGACTGGTTCAAAGCTGGTTTGATGCTCCCAATGGATGTTTCTGCTTTTACTTCTCTGCCTGTTACTCAGCCTTATTTTGAGATTCGAATGAATAGTCGATTCGTTCGATAGTCTCTAATCCTTCGAATGATTTTTTTGTATTTTGACATTCAAAGGAATAAGGTTTATTAACGTAAGATATCGTGAAATGAACTTAAATGAATTTTAAATCGTTTGACATTTCTATTTTTTGTATGGTGACCATATTTCCTTTTGTTTCTGTGGGGAGTCTTTTCATTATTTTATTAAATTTTTTTAAATATTAAAAATTAGAAAAATGTATCGAAAAATGTATTTTAAATACTACAAAATGTGAAGTTACAGTGTTAATTTAAATAAGTTTGTATATAGAACTGTCGTGGGCGCCGTGGCGTAAGTGGTTAGTGTGTCGGATCACTACGCATGAGGTTCCAAGTTCGAATCCCAGCAAACACCAAAAAAGTTTTTCACGGTCCCACCTCTCGCGAGCGTCTGACAAACATCCGAGAGTATTGTTGTCACGAAAAAGTTTCTCAAATCGCCGTTCGGATACGGCACTAAACTGTAGGTCCCTTCCATTCGTGTGAAAAATATAACGCACACAACATGAGTGGTTGCGAGAAGCTAAGCCCTGGCACTTTCAAGAGCTGTTGCGCCAAATATTTTTTTTTTTTTTTTATATAGAAATGTCTAAATATCACAATAGCTATATTTTGACGCGTTCAAAATTCAAATACTAACTTCTATGAAAGATGTTTTTTTAATTTTGCTGTTGAATTGCATACCCATATTATTAAAATCAAACATGCAAACAAAATATAATACAACAATATAAATTTTTTGAATAAATATTTGTTCCATCCATATACTAAGCACAAAATTGAATTTGACTGTCAAAATCAAAATATGTCTCGGCGATATTTACTAAGTGAAAACAAATGGCAATCTTAAACCTTTTTCCAAGTAGATGCGTCTTTACTCGCAGGTCCGTGGCTATTCAGTTTTTCTGAAGCATCCTTCCAAAATCGCTCCGTATCGATTCTGTCGGAACTCCTCAAGGTGGGGTCTTATCTCCTCTTCTATGGCTTATGGTCATCAACAAAATGTGTAGACTTGACAGAAATGGAGTTAAGGTTGTTGCGTATGCGGATGACGTGGTAATACTGGATTCGGGGATGTTTCCATCCGTAATCAGTGAGATTATGGAAGGTGCCTTGGACAAGATTAGCACATGGGCCACTGGATGTGGACTCAGCGTCAACCCAAGAAAAACTGAACTGATGCTCTTTACCACTAAAACCAAAATACCGACCTTCACGCTTCCACGGCTAAACAATCATCTACACTCCCTATCCTCCAGTACTAAGTACCTAGGTGTGGTACTTGATCCAAAACTAAGCTGAACGCTCAACATTGATCAGCGGGTAAAGGAGGCTTGTGCGGCTTTCTATGCCTGCAGCAAGACCTTTGGTAAGAAGTGGGAACTTCGCCCGAAGTTGGTCTTATGGATGTACACTGCCGTGATGCGTCCTATTCTTTCCTATGGATCGCTAGTCTGATGGCCTGCGTTAAGGAAAACTTATAACATCAAACTTATCAAGAGGGTACAAGGAAATGCGGCTATAGGCGCAACGGGTGCCATGAGAACATGTCCAACCGAAGCCTTAAACATTATCCTGCACCTTTTACGGCAGAAGTTTTTGCTGTACGTGAGGCCTGTCGCCTACTTAAGCAAACCTATACATCCCTAAATACCATTCCCATCTTCTTTGACAGCCAGGCCGCTATCAAGGCTATAGTATCTGCCACTACATCCTCAAGTCTAGTAGAACAACGCAAAAAGGAACTTGCCTCGCTAGGTCAACAGTTAAGGATCGGTCTCCTTTGGGTTCTGAGTCACAGCAACATTGAGCGAAATGAGCGAGCTGATGAACTCGCGAGGCTGGGATCTGCTCTTGATGTTTCCCTAGCAAAGGCGGTGAACGTTCTGTTGGAGGTCCTTAAGGGAGGCATCTTCGCGCATTATCTGCTAAAGGCTGATAGTAGATGGCAGGGGTGCGCAACTGTGTCATCTCCAGGCAGATGTGGCCCAAATACTTCCGGAAAAGAACGCAAAATCTACTAAACGAGACCGTGCAGATATCGCAAGAGTTTTGGCAGTTTGTATTGGACATTGCCCCATCGGTGTTCATGCGCCCAGAATAGGTATTCCGTTTAATGTTTACTATCGCAGCTGCAATACTGCTAACGAGAAAAAAACTATCTTACACTTCCTTTGTAAGTGTCTGGCTCTAGGCAAGGCCAGACAGCTCACATTATGTCAACCCTTTTTGACAACCTGAATTAGCGGAGATAAGCGTTGGGGACATTATCAGTTTCCTCAATGCAAAGGGGTGTATTTGAATAATCTTTACTCTTTCTCCCTTTCCCCACAAGCTACGCCCGTTTCACGTATGTATAGGTCACTTGAGTTGTGGTATTAAAACGGCACTTTTTGTGCATGGTTTGTTGTTACAACCGCTTCTACATACCTACCTACCTACCTAAAATGCACTTACATTTGAACTTTCGTCTGGAGAATTGTAAACGTATAAAAAATGAGAGTTCTTTCGAAGGAATAGAATCTCAAAAAACACATGCTGAATGAACTTTCGCTTCGTAAAATGAACACTCTATACTCTCGGATGTTTGTCTAATGTTCGCGAGAGGTAAGACCGTAAAAAAACTTGTTGGTGTTTTCTGGGATTCGAACATGGAACTTCACGCGAGTTAAATCGAGAAATCAGCCGTTCGCTGTTTTTAAAAAGAAACAGAATTCACAATTAAAAATTGATTTGAATTTTATAAGACCGAACTTATTGAGAGTTGGCTGAATCATTGCACCACACTTCGTATAAAGTTCAGCGTCTGGGAAAAGTGCATTTCACAACTTCGCAAGATTATGCTGACATTTATTGGTTGGCCAGAAATCGCTTCTTAGAATTACGTCTGATTTGGGAACGGCCGGTGGATTCGTTGTGTTGGCGGTCGCTGACTCCGACATAACTCGCTTCAATTCGACTTATGACTCTTGATGAGGGGTGCCGTCGGCGTTCCGCACTCGTGGGAGGATTGGAGGATTAAAAGAAAAAACACGATCTCTAACATGGGAAGTACAATAAAATTTTATTTTATGATGGCTCGGTTGTGGTTCTTACCTCGTCGAGGTTATTTACGAAAAAGAAATCGCGACAACTCGTCGCCGTGCAATATATGTATGAATATTTATTGGAGTGAAATGAGTGGTGATTGACAACCAAGTGCGTAATCGACACGTGCTCAACGAAATATCTTCAGTGGAATTAGCTAAGGTGGTACTGACATTAGTTTTGACTTAAACATTGTCACCCGCCTAGCAAATAGCCACTCGCTAAGAAGGATCTGACTTTTCCCGGAGCTCTCCACTCCCCCATACTCCATCTTATCTACAAGTATTGTTAAGTTAACGTTATGCATTTGAAAAAAGAAAAAGAAATACTATAGTACCTATTATAGTTATGTGTACGATAGATATATATGCTAATGCATTTCTTAAGATTACGATAGAATTATTATTATAAGAAAGTACCAATACAGTTCAAATGTATCTGTGACTTTATGCTATTAAGAAGGAATGACACAAAGCTTAACGATGGGTCGGATTATATCACCCTGTTGGGTTCGAATACTCGCGGCGCAGATTTTCCCATTGTTTCCCGAAAACACGTTTACAACGCGACCTAATCGGCACTCCGTGGGTGGTAGACTTTCTCGTTTAACGGCGATAATGTCTCCGATCTGAAAGTCTCTCTGCGGAAATTTCCATTTGAACCGTTTATGCTTTTCTTGTAAGTACTCTTCTTTCCATCTCTTACAGAATTGAAGATGAAGAAGCTTCAATTTTTCCCATCGGTTCACGAGAAAAATTGAAGCCTCTTGCGGAATCGGCTCGGGTAAAGAAACAAGAGGCCTCCCGATTAGGAAATGTCTTGGGGTTAGACAGGTGCATTTGGATTTTCGGAAATCGCTGAGATTGGTCGAGAGTTTAGATAAGCTTTTAACCTGCACAGGAGAATTGAGATCTCCTCGAAAGTGTATTTGGAACCAGCTGCGACTTCCCTAAAATGTGTTTTAAAACTTTTCACTCCGGCCTCCCAGAGCCCGCCCATGTGAAGGGCACCCGCAGGAAAGAAATGTCAAGCAACGCCTAGACTGAGAAACTTCGGCGGCTGTCTCTTGTAAATACTTTTGAAACTGTTCTTTGAGAACCCGGTCGCATCCTACAAAGTTCGTCCCATTGTCAGAGCAAACATCTTGAGGTAAACGTCTCCTGGCAACAAATCGGAAAAAAGCGGCAAGAAAGTTTTAAGTTTTTGATTCCAATATTCTTGACGAATAAAAACAAACATTTGTTGGTTTCCTCCATGTGGCGTTATCTTATGGACAAAATTTGAAAGAAGTTTGGCAGATGAGGATTCGTAAGGCAAAATAATTGGATATTTTTCAGCCTATGAGAGATTGGAATTAACCAATCTATCAACGACCCGCGTTATTCCTTTTGCGTAAGTTTTGGATTCAGCGTAAGAACCTTACTGGATCGTTTGATCTGTTTATTGTCGGCTAAATTTTCATACATACATAATGGATGTGAAGTACATCTTCTGAGAGAGTATTACGAGTATAAGTGTCTGTTTGGCAACTAGAATTTCTTCTCTGCTACTGTGAGAGAATCCTATGAGAGATTGGAATTAACCAATCTATCATCTACCCGCATTATTCCTATTGCTTCAAGTTTTGGATTCAGCGTAAAAAGCTTACTGGATCGTTTGATCTGTTTATTGTCAGCTAAATGCTCATACATAACGGATGTGAGGTATATCTTCTTATAATGTCTGTTTTGGATTCAGCGTAAGAACCTTACTGGATCGTTTGATCTGTTTATTGTCGGCTAAATGGTCATACATACAAAATGGATGTGAAGTACATCTTCTGAGAGAGTATTACGAGTATAAGTGTCTGTTTGGCAACTAGAATTTCTTCTCTGCTACTGTGAGAGAATCCTATGAGAGATTGGAATTAACCAATCTATCATCTACCCGCATTATTCCTATTGCTTCAAGTTTTGGATTCAGCGTAAAAAGCTTACTGGATCGTTTGATCTGTTTATTGTCGGCTAAATGCTCATACATAACGGATGTGAGGTATATCTTCTTATAATATCTGTTTGGCAGCTAGAATTTCTTCTCTGCTTATGTTTTAAGTTGGGTAAAAATACTTTGACTTAAAATGAGAATTTGTAGAATGGAAAAATCATAGGATGTACGATATAGCTCGCAAAGCTTGCGATAACGATGAAAATCTTGTGAGCACATCTTCAAGAGGAGTGAATTGAGTATGACATGATTTGACAGGTTTTGCCTCCAAGTCAGTCTCATCGAAAGAGAGTGACGTGGAAATAGGCCAAAAATTGTCGGCTTTCCTCAAGAGTTTAGGACCATGCCACCAGAGCTTATTATCTAGAAGCTCACTATGAGCTATTCCCCTAGTAGCGAGATCAGTAGGATTGTCTTCGTAGGATACATGTCTCCATTCGACCTCTCTAACATAGTTTTTGATTTTACTAACCCGATTGGCAACAAAAGTTCGGCATGAAGATGGTGGCTTCGCCAGCCATGCTAGAACAATAGAAGAATCAGACCACAAATGCACGCATGGACTTACAGATTTAAACATTATATGCATTTTTGCCATCAACTTGGCCAATGGCACAGCACCACATACATAGCTCAAGTCGTGGCAGCATAACTGATTCTACTGGAGCAACTTTCGTCTTTGAACAAAAGAGATTCGATATAGTTCCTAAGCTACTGTCTTGTATTCGGACGTAAATAGCAGAGTAAGCTTGCTCAGACGAGTCGCAAAATCCATGAATTTGCATAGGGCGTGTAAGGCTGTCACAATCCACCTAGGAATTTTTACCTTTTTTTTTTCATTTTCCATTTTATTCTTCAATTCAAAAATACGTTACACATGGATTACTTAGATATACGAGTATAAAAATTCTAACAATAATTCATAAAAAGATCAGTAATCAAAAGAGTAGGTACTAAAAGTGCTTTTCATTGGTAATTGAAGAATATCTGGATATACTCTATAGCTCAAAAAGCTAGTGCCGAGTTTACCATAACAGAAAAAAATTAAGAGGAAACATTAAATAAAGATGATAGTGGGGTGAGCTAGATATGGAAGAAACAAATTCAATAATGTCAGCAATTAAGTGCAGTTATAACAACAACCACAACAAGAAAAAATAATAATAAAAATAATAATAATAGTAAATATCTTATGATAGTACAAGTAAGTGATTTATTTCATTTAGATTGAAGTTAAAAAGCCATTTGCTAGTTCCTCGGTTAAAAAATATAAATTTTCTTGTGTATCTCAATGGAAGAGGCAATTTGTTGGTAAGTCTTGAAGCTACTGAGGTGAAAAAGTTAAGAAAATAGGTTGTGCTATGCGGTGGAATAGTTGCCAGATACTGATCGGAGCTACGAAGTCTGTGGTCTGTTTGTTTTCGATTAAGCGCGTATCCTTTGCTTAAAAAAAAATATTTTTAGAACTTTATAAAAATAAGGGTACTTAAGTGGAAGTAACTTTGAGTTGTAAAAAGCGGAAAGCTATTCTCCAGACGTCCCTTTCGCCAGAGTATTCTAATAATATGCTTCTGGACAATAATCAGAGGTTGGATTTTATTACCGTGAGTACCGCCCCAGCAAACTAAACCATATTGTAACTTAGATTGTACTAGAGCATAATAAAAAGTTTCTAGAAGTTTACGTGGTGAACAGAATAATCTTAAATGGTACATTATGGACGTGGTTTTAAGCATAAACTTTTTAACTGAAGCAGTTTGCGCACCCCAATTCAGTCTATCGCTATCAATTTCAAGACCCAAGTACTTAAAAACTGGAACTTTTTCAATAATAAAGCATTTGGGAGAGCAGCTAACATTCTTATTATACGTACTAGAACAAATGTTTTTACCACAAGTAACCGGGCTTAATAGCATGTGATGGAAATTAATACTATAGTATTTTAAATCCGGAAATAAGATAGGATTACTGAACAGGTTAAAATACATCAGTTTGGTCTTATCACTTATGACTAGTTCGTGCATTTTGAACCAATGTCGTAGATATTCTAAATCGTGAGAGGTATTGGCAAATAAGTCTAAAACAGAAAAGTTTGAGTAAGAGCAAGCTATATCATCCGCGAACCCTGTCTGACTTCCTTTTAGGGCCAGACTGAAAATAGAATTGATATATATCAAGAAAAGTATGGGACCAATAACTGAACCTTGTGGTACTCCAATGCTAATATCTGAGCTTCGACTGAATTTATCTCCAATCTTAACCACTTGTAATCGGTTATTGAGATACAAAGAAAGCTAATTAAGGATGAACCCTACATTCGTGCATTTAAACAGTCGTAATTAGAGCTACAAAACTTTAAGAGGGCACCCTCAGTTGATTTGCTTGATCTAAAGCGAAACTGATTTGGACTAAGAAGGTGACAACTCTTGTTTTAATAGCTTTTCAAAAATGATAGAAAAGACAGGAAGAAGTGATATAGGTCTATAATTATTTAGATTTTTTCTATCCCCTTTCTTCAAAATAGGTACATATAATCTCAGCGATTTTTAATGAGTCAGGGAATATACCACAATAAATACTTTTATTAAAAATATGAGCTTGTACATCGACAATATTGTACACAATTTTTTTAATAAAATTATTGGACCAACTGTTCCTTGTCGAAGAATTAGAAGTGCTCAGAATCTTGATTATTCTAAGCAATTCTAAGGGAGAGATAGGCTCAAAGAAAAAAACTACATGCTAGGCTTGTTTCCTTGCAGAAGCCATCCTCCTCACAATGAATGGAAGTAATGTTAAGACCCGCATCTAGAAGTGTATTTGAAACGCAACGCTTGTAAAATGCTCATTAAAAACATTAGCCATCTCAGCGGGACTTCGGATTTCATTATCTAAATGAGATATACACGAAGGTTGTTTAGGCGAAACTTTTTTGTTAAGAAGTTCATTCAAAATTACCCATTCTTTTTTTAAGTTGTTTTTGGCTTGTTGGAATTTATTGGTGTAATAATTTTCTTTAAGAACCGGTACATCAATATCAACTTCCTTACAAATTTGAGCATAAAGATCACGAAAATGAGCGTTGTTAGGATGCTTTTTACATTTAATGGTAAGTTTATCCTTGTTTTTAATTTTAGTAAGCAATGCTTTAGGCATCCATGGTTTTGGTCTTTTAAATTTGCTACAACTAGTACGAGTAGTACATGTTGTGACATGACCTTTTATATGTCCAGGATTCATGCAATAGAATTGCGTTAAGAGCTTCAAAGTTAATTGATTCAAATCTTTCGAAAGGTATATAATTATTGGAAAATTTGATTGTGTCATCTAAAAAAAATAAGCCAATCATGCACTGATCAGAAATCTTATAATGAGATACAGAACTCGCGAGGGATAGTTTTGAATTGAGCGCAAGCCTACCAAAATATGATCAATACAAGTACGTGTAGAATGAGTTAGCCTAGTAGGTTCAAGAAAACATGTTTCAAACCCATTTGCCGAGAGAATGGAGATATAGTTGGACACAATGGTGGAATCACTTAAAATATCTAAATTCATATCGCCTAGAATGAATAGACTCCTAGCCTTTTCGCAACTCAAAAGTGAGCTCAATTCCCCAACAAAAACATTCTTACTTTTGTTATGCAGTCGATAAAAACACATAAAAGTAAATTTTTGAAAATCAAGAACACATGTAACTTTAACCATGTCAGCAGATACCATATTAAAACTGCAGACCTCGTAACTTAAACCTTCATTAATAAAGACAGCTACACTACACATTTGGCATCAAAATTAAGCCCGGGTATCCTGCAAAAATATCTTTCGTGCTCGAATATCCAAATTTCAGAGAGGAATATAAAATCTGGCTTGTTAACAAATGTCTCTAAATGGCAAGAAAAGTATCAACATTTTTACGAAGGCTTCTTATAGTTTGGTGAATGAGAGAAATCTGTTTCTTTGCATTAACGGAATGAAAAACACATTTAAAAACTCATCATCAAATTTACAAAAAGGAGTAGTACTTGTAGTTACAAAATTATTTTGCTGATCTTGAGTTAAATTAAGAGCTGAATTTGACATAACAAGAATTGAATACTATTATCGCACTATTATAAACCACTCTGTTATAGTTGGTAAGGCTCTCATTGATAAAAATTGGTTTAGGTGCAGGCTGTTGACCAAAAACTCCAGTAGTTAGTTTAGTTTTCTTCTTTTTTTTTATAATTTTCTACTTCACGCCCAGAGATGAAAAGTTAATGCGTAAAACCCTTAATGATTTATCTGATGTAGATGCTGAGTTAGACTTTGTTGTTAAAGTCTTGACGTAACAATATTTAATGTCATGTGGATTTATGCTTTCACCTAAGCCTTCTGACATTAGTTTGACAGCTAAGTCCAGTGCATTGTTGTTGTCAACATTGGGAACTCCAATAACGTCAACACACTTTTGCAAAGCTTTTCATGGTAGAAATTCAAGGAGTTTTGAAGATTGTTTACCTTGGAGTGTAGTACCTTGTTTTCTACCTGGAAGTGGCGGATTTCGGAGAATGCATTTGCAGTCATTTCCTTCAGTGCCGTGATTTCGTAGTAAAGTACTTCAAGTGTGATAGTAGCTGGATCGTTGATGGTGACAGGTTGTTAGAAGAAGGCAGTTGGACATCGTCGACCGTTACATAAAGCTTTTCTTGCATTTGTTTCTCTTTTTGAAGAGAAGTTGGAGGTGAGCGCAACGATTTGAGTCTGTCTTCATCGCAGGAGAGACACCAAAAGGGAATGCTGTTCTTTTTCATATACACACTATCACTTTCAAGCAAATTACCGCACTGTAAGTGGTAGTAAGTCTTGCACTCAACACATAGAATTTTTGCGCCAATTCTATCAACTTTCTGGCCACAATTACAAGGCATAATTAAGAATAGTTGCAAAACTTCTCACTGAATTTAGTGTATTTAAAGAAAATGGATGTTAATTGTATAGACTGATTATGATTTTTGTTTACTTTTGACTTTAAAAACGAGAAAAGAATAAAAAAATGGGAGCGCGATTCAAATGCGTGTACACCCCACGAACACTACAATGGCTTTGAAAGATCGGTTGTAGATTCTGTAAACGCTTTCCAGCTAGCTAAGGATGAAGTGGTTAGGTTTTCATCCCACTGAGTCTTATCTTCCCAGACGGTCTGCAAAAGAATTTTGGCTTTAATGAGGACCGGAGCTGTCCAACCGGCTGGATCAAAGAGCTTGGCTATGTGAGAGAATACTTCTCCCTTATTGCATCTGTTCGGAAAAGGTATTGACCAAATTTTTAAATGAAAAGTGTTAGACTTAGCGTTCCAAACGACGCCAAGGGGTTTTAACTGAGCTTTGATCGTTTAAACTGAGGAATTGATCATTGAGACGATGCTCGGATGGAATATTCTGCAACAATGAGAAGTGATTAGCCATCCACTTGTGTAGCTGAAACCCAGCCGTACTAAAAATTGTGGTGATTAAGCCACTAGCGCTTGCTCGAGAGAATATAAACAAGCAAGTAAGTCGTCTGCGTAGAAATTGTTGCGTAGCATTGCAACCCCGGTTGAATATTTGTCCTGCTCGTCATCAGCTAACAGCAATAAAGTACGTATTGCAAGGTAGGGTGAGCATTTGACGCCAAAGGTGACTGTTAGCAATTCAAAGTCTTGTATGGGTTCAGCAGGAGAATTTCTAAAGAGGATTCTTTGAAATGCGCTATGACTAGGATGCACGCGAATTTGTCGATACATCTGTGCGCTGTCCGCATTTAAGACGAATCTATACCTTCGCCACTGCAGTATTAACCCAATCAAATCTTGCTGTAAAACTGGAGAGTATCGTTCAAACTGTTTCCATTTTTCGAACAACTTGATGCGCTGAAAACTACTGGCACCTTGGTCGTGGAGCTTTCGGGCTTGACTTGGAGGCATGTAGTAGGACATAATAACATGGCTGTTCTTCACCAACTCGTCAGACTGGATACGTTTCATGTGACCTAATCGAAGGTATTCCATTATAACTGCGTTGTATTCTCGCTCTAGGAGCGGATCTTTCTTCAGGCGGCGTTCCAAGTAGACTAAACGCTTTTCGCTCATTCGATGTGAAGCGCCAAGAGATAGGTCGTGAGGAAACATTGTGTTGAAAGGTAACTTGACTACATATCTTCCATTCGCTTCACGGTATGTCGACTCTGCATAGAGCCTTTCGCAGTACTGGTCTTCATGAGAGAACGGTTTGGGATCGGTTATCTCCTCCAATTCCCTGAAGCGCGTTATTTCGTCTACCAGAGAAACTTGATTAAAATGTGACGCGAATGTTGTGACAGTTGATGAATGAATGTTGGGAAGTGGACAGGTTGTGCTGAACGCCCTCCAAAATAATATCTGGGTACAAATTGGCACCTATTTGTAGATCTACGCAAGAGGGTTTGTAGAAATGAGGATCAGCGAGCTTTAACCCGGCGAGCTATGTCAAATCAAGCGAGTTCGCGTACTGGGACGGAAGCTGTCTCGTCGGATTGTCGACGACAAGACCTTCAGCTGAGGTGCGGCCTGGGCTTAAGTCAGAGTCTAGAGGAAAGTGACACAGCAGCTTAGAGGTTGTACTTAAGGTTTTGTTAACTCCCGATATTTGGACATTAACTTTAGTACCAGACAGACCCAATCGAACTTGGGCAGCTTTGGATATTAAACTTACCTCTGAGCCAGGATCTATGAGCGCTCGTAGAGTGTATTAATTATCCTGGCAGTGAATTGATATTAACGCTGTTGCTAGAAGTATCTGTTTCAACGAAGTTGAAAAGTGAGTATTCACGTTGGGTACAAAGGGTGAGTGAATGGACAGCATAAGTCGTTGGAGTCTTCTGTCGGTTACTATAGTACTGGCTGAATCTGGATTCTCTGGTACGTGAAGAAGTATGTGATCGCGTTTCTTGCACAAACTGCAATTAAATCGATTTAAACACGATTTAAGCAAAACAGTTTGAGCAAAATCGATGAGTTTGAACTGTCTGAACTTGATTCTGTACTGGCATTTGTATGAATGCTGAACAAAAGCGCAACAAATGATTTCCCTGACATACTACACAGATAGACCTAGATAGTTTAGCATGATGCATGTTGTGCTTTTGATTTGTTTGTGATTGCAACGTATTAGAGCCTTGCTTAGGTTTGTTGGAAAGTCGAATGTCACTTATGGTTTCAATTGTTTTCTACTGCGCTACTAAGAGTTGGTTCATATCCTTCCAAGTTGGAAGTTCTGAAGGATTTTCTAAACTGTGCTCCCATAGAGACAACATAGTTTCTGGCAAACGATTTGAAATGCAGAAAGTGAGAAACGAATCCCACGAATCCATATTGATTCCATAAGATTGTAAGCCCGAAAGGCAATCATTCACATTGCGAAGAAGTTATTTGAGCGACTTATCAGTCTCCGCCGAAAGATTTAACAGAATTCTCAGTTGGCTATTCACTAAAATCCGTCGATTTACATATTGAGCATTAAGAGCTTTCCATGCAAGAGCAAAATTAGCGTCGGTTAGGGCAAATTTTGCCACAATATTAAACGCGTCTCCTCGTGTCTTTGGCCGAAGATGAAATAATTTTTGGAACGGGTTTAGCCTGGTCTGGTTGAGATATATTGCCGAAAACATATCCCGAAACGATGGCCACGATAGGTAGTCCCAGTAAAATACCATATTTCACAATCACATGGTGGAAGAGTGAACGCATGATCTGAGTAATCTTTGTCTTGTAAAGACCAAGTTTGGTTTTGATTAGTGAGTTGAGGATCAACCGAATCGACACTTTCTTTAGCCTCAGACGATTTTTCTGTGGAATCAGGAGCACGAAGCTTGTCTAAACAACTCAGGATATACCCCAAACCGGAAACGTAGGTCTCCGTTGATAGGTTGTATTTCGACCTAACTGCATTTAACTCTTCTTGTGATAAGGGTTTGTCTTTATCACGCACAAAATTCGCGAAGGCGACCTTTACCTCTGATCATAAATCTATTAACTCGGTTTTCCGCGCTTCTAAAGAATTTAACGTTAACAGATTCGTTGGTACTTCTTTCAAACCCGTGAAGTACTCAAACAGACAATCTGCACAAAAAATGAAAAGATCCATATTTGCAAACTTATAATAATACTTAAATAACTTTTAACGCCCTTCCGACCATACACTTGAGCACTTATATACGTATGCCTTTCTATGTGTATACGCTTTTATTGGTTTCGTGTAATCAAAATTGCATTAAAATATATCTATAGAACACATACCTTTGACAATTATTGTTGAGCTAGATACCATATTTCTCGATCACTCGAGCGGCTGAAAATGCTTGTGGTGTGGCTGGCGATAATGATTATGTTGATGATCTCCTGCAACTGCATGCGTGGCATATGATGGCCAAATCAGCTGGCGTGTGGTGACTCCGAAGGGTGGTTGCCCCTGCACTGAAGAATAATGTTTGAAGAAGGTGGTTTACGTCGACTGACGTGTGGTGCAACTGCTACTGTTGTCGATGTGTTTTCCACCCTGGAGAGACTTTGTAGGCGGTGGTTTTGAGCGATTTGAATTTTTTTTTACATATATAATTTTACTTTAACATTTTATATCGGGTATCATACACCACAGTGTGCAGGTCATGTAAGTGTTTTTTTTACAGTTTGTGAATAAAGGTGTTTAAGTGTTTTTATATCGTTTTTAGTAGTTTATCTAGCATTTGAATTAAAAAAAAAAATACAAATACATTGATTTTCAAGTGTGAGGTTTGTTTATTCATAAAAAATAAGTTTAAGACGGGGTTTGAAACAAATTATCGGAGGAGTATTGAACAGTGAATCACAAAATGAAACAACAACCAGTTTTGAAGCACGACAACCAACAAATTTAGAAAAATATGTTCGATGCAACTTCTGTGACAGGAAAAAAGATAGAAAACAAAAAAGGGTGTATGACATGTCAACAGCCTATGCGCGAAGAGCATCGCGCGCTGCATTGTATCGAATGCAGTAAATAAACTTTCGTTTTTGATACATGCATTTCAACACTCCGCTAACAATGGTTTGCAACAAAAAATGCATTATATTTTACATTATTATATAACATCATTTCGCACAACATATGTGGTATTTTTTTTGTATATATATACATATAACTTTTGAGAAATTTGACTTTATAGAACACCTAATTCTGTACGCTTTTTTTAATAATCTAACTTTAAAATAACTTTTTTCTTTAATAAATTTTTTTTTTTTTAAATAATTGGATTTTTGAACCCTATTTGGGTGTCTTAAAAAAATAAATAACATATAAAAATTTAGTTCAACAAAAACACATCTTTTTTTCTACATTTATAATTGGGGTATGTCACACCCTAGTGTGAGGAGCACGTAAGTAAAACATAGGTGTGAGGACGGAAGGTTAAGATATCTTCCTATGGTATTACAACATTTTTCTTTAAATACTCCTTTTTCATCAGTAAATACTTTATTTCCAATACTTAGTTCACAATTATAAAAATTAAGTAACTAATTTCCGTTTATTTTAATTTTTCTTTTGTCACACACATGTCCTTAATATCTCAATGTTTTTATAATTTTCGAGCAATAACAATCCTTTTCCAATTTCTATAATTTAGTCTTTGCTATGCCTGCACGTCCTGTTTCGTTTTTGTGATATCTAACTATTTGTTTGAAAGCTTCATCTTCGTTTCTTAAGTCTCACGCTTGGTATGCACATTTGCAGAATCTAATTTTTCTGTTAGCACCGAATTGTTCGACAAGCTTTTGTTGAACTATGATATATTTGTGTTCTGTGGGATCGGAGTATATTCCTATTTTTCCCGTTTTTTAATAAATCCTCGTTTATATCGTTTATTTTGGTCAATGTCACTGGAATTTACATAAATTTTCTTCTCATTGTTAATTATTAAAATTTCTCTGGATTTATTATTGGAAAGAATTATTTGCGTATTTACTAAGCTTGCATTATCGTTTTGTGAAATATTCTGATCAATCTTTTTTATAGGTGTTTCAATGACATTAATTTCTCTAGTAATTAAGTTTAATCGGCTTAAAAAGTCGGCTGCTGCATTCTTTTTACCTTTAATGTAATCGATATTATATTCGCCTAATTTAAGCAGCCACCTCTGAAGTCTGGGATTAATGTCCTTGCCCTTGTGCTTGGCTTGGAGCCATTTGAGGAGCTGGTGATCTGTCATTCGATCAAAGGGCCTATCCTAAATGTACGGTTTGAAATATTTGACCGTCCAGACGATTGCTAGGAGTTCATTTTCCATAGCAGAGTCATTTTTCTCGAGTTCGTTTAGGGATCTACTGGAGTAGCATATTGAATGTGCATCTTGTGTTAAGACTGCTCCAATAGCTAAATCGCTAGCATCTGTGATTAACTGAAATGTTCTTTTTTAAAGTCTAGGTATTTGAAAACTGGTGAATGGTTAGAATGAACTTAAGTTTTTCAAAAGCGCTCTCATAAAGGGGTTCCCTGATATTTATCTTTGCATTTTTTTTTTTTTTTTGCAAATACTTTGTTAAGGGCAAATACTTTGTAATAGCTCTTAAAGAAGGAAATATTTAATTTGTTTGGGGGTTTCGGGTAGTTTAAATTTTTGAATAGCTAAAATTGTTGACACGTTTGGTTTGACACATTCTGTTGTTAAAATTGTTGGCAAAGAATTTCCGTTTCGCGGACAAAAAAACTTATCGGGTTGGATTTTTAAATTGTGTTCCCTGAATTTATTAAAAATCATTTGAATGAGGTCTGGATCTCTTCAAGATAGACTACGCAAATCTGATTTATGTATTCTCTTAGAACAGAGTTCATAAGCCTTTGAAACGTTGCGGGTGCAAGGGAGAAACGAAAGCTGTCTTTTATCTATCGATCTCTTTTACCAAAATTTGTTGAAAACCTTTTACGAGGTTGTAAAATATTGTGATCGTCCTAGTTTTTCTAATATTGTTTCAATATTGTCATCGATCGTTACTTCGTTCAACTTTCTATAGCGTATTTTTTATTTTTTTTTTTGGGACAATCCAGAGTGGGCTGTTGTAAGGAGAGATACTTTTGTTATGTACACATATTAAATCAAAGTTAAACTATGAAGTAAAGTTCTTGCATATACATATTATTAATACATGGTTAAGAGAACTGTGGTCTGTTTCTCAGTTATATAAACCTATTTTAAGACCTGTAAAATTGTGACAAACATAGTAATAACCTAGCTGCTGAACTATCCGGTTGACTTTCAATATTTAATACTGGCGACGAGGAATTTAGAAACCAAACACGTGCAGTACAAAGTGTTAAAGTTTAGTGATAATTTTGTATAAAATATCAAAGTTTATTACCGAAATGACATTAATCGGATCAATTGAGCAATTCAGTATCGGTGATGATTTCGACGAATACTTGGAGAGGATGGATCAATTGTTTCAAATAAATGAAATCAATGAAGATCGCAAAGTGGCATTATTTGTAACATTGGTTGGTCCAGATGTTTACAAGCGGATAAAGTCTGTACTTTTGCCAGAAAAACCAACTTCCAAAGCATATAAGGATCTAATTAAAGCGATCAAACCATATTTCGCGCCCACAAGAAATCTAATCGCTGAGAGGTTCAAGTTCTACACGTTCTCACAAAAACAAGGGCAAACTATTGAGGAGTACATTTTCAACCTTAAATTGTTGGCAGCAAATTGCAAATTTAAGAGGTTTTTGCAAGAAGCTTTCCGAGATCGATTAGTTAGTGGTGTAAGAAATGAAAAACTTCAAACCAAATTACTGTCAACCAAGGATCTAGTGTGGGACACACCATGTGATATTGCGCAGTCATTTGAACTCGTCAGTAGAGAGCAGAGGAACATGAATTCATCCTTCGAGATCAACAAATTGTATGCGAATCATAGTAAGGGAAGCAGCAGTTTTTCTAGATGCAACAAGTGTACTACAAAGCATGCAAAAGGTTATTGTCCCGCTCGGGAGTGGATTTGCTTTAGTTGCGGTCGAAAGGGGCACTCAGCGAAGCATATTTCTTCAAACAAACTGCACAGCAAAACAAACAAAAAAAAATACAGCAGCAGATATAACCTGAAAGCACATGTGAATGAGCTGAAGCTAGGGACGCTATATTGGATGAACAGCAGTAACCAGCCATTGAATAGAGACGTGAACATCGAGGGACAAATCATCAATATGGAGATCGATACGGGGGCAGTGGTGTCTGTTATATCAAGATCTGATTACTTAAGTTTTTTCCCAAATGCATGTTTATATACTGGTAATAATTATCCTCCTTTACACGTCGTTACAGGTGAAGGTGTTAATGTAATTGGCACTATTTCGGTTATAGTTGAGGAGAATCATAAATTACCATTAGTTGTAATTGAGTCGAAGAGTGATTTCAAACCTCTTTTATGGAGAAACTGGCTGGACGAAATTTTACCCAATTGGAGGAAATATTCTGGATGCTCGGATTCAAATGCTAGTATGAATTCGGTAATTAGTGATAGTATTTGTGTATCAAGGGTGATAAATGAAATTAAGGTCAGTTTTCCAAAATTATTTGAAAATTCTTCAGAACCAATTAAAGATTTTAAGGCCGAAATAGTAATCGATCCGAACGCAAAAGCAACATTTTTCAAACACTATACTACCCCTTTAAGTTTAAGGCCACAAATAGAAGCAGAGTTAAGAAGAATGTGTGATGAGGGAATTATCGAGCCAGTTCGCTATAGTAAATGGGCAGCACCATTAGTTTGCGTTTTAAAGAAAAACAATACGGCTAGACTTTGTGGAAATTTCAAAGTTTATCCATTTCCACTTGTTGATGAAATTTTAGCCGGAATGAGTGGGAACCATTTTTTTTGCTCGTTAGACTTAAAGCATGCATACCTTCAGTTAAGGGTTGATGTAAACTCACAACATTTTTTAGTCGTTAACATACACCTGGGGTTATTCAAATTTTTAATATGGTGTTTCGGTAGCGCCAATGGAATTCCAGAAGACGATGGATACTATTCTCAAAAATTTGGAAGGTGTTGAAGCATACATAGACGATATCCTTGTAGCAGGAAAGTCTTCAAGAATGGAAGTCTAGATTGTGGAAGGTGCTTCAACAGTTGGAAGAGTATAATGTGCATGTAAACTGGGAGAAATGTAAAATTTTCCATACAAGTTTAGAATATCTAGGGCATATTATATCCGGGAGTGGTATTAGTCCTTCAAAAGCTAAAAGTGAGGCTATAATGTCTGCACACCAGCCCAAAAACAAAGAGCAGCTGCAGAGTTATCTAAGATTGATAAATTATTATTCCAAGTTCTTGCCGAACTCAGCTGATCTTTTAAGTCCACTTTATAGCCTTTACACAAAAATATTCCATTTATTTGGGACGAAAATTGCACCAAAGCTTTCGAAAACAGTAAGCTTTTGTTGTCAAACAACAGTTTATTGGCTCATTTTAATTCAGAGCGTCCTATCATTATTACGTGCGATGCTTCGTCGTACGGTGTGGAGCGATTCTCAGTGTTGTAGAATTTGACTTGGAGAAACCGTGCTTCATGGTCTCTCCAACTCTAAGTGCAGCCGAGAAAAATTATTCGCAGCTTGATCGAGAAGCACTCGCAATAATTTTTGCGATAAAGAAGTTCCACAAATTTGTTTTCGGTCATCAGTTTACGGTGTATGCTGACCATAAACCCCTTGAGAGTTTACTGGGTGATCAAAAAGCTTTGAGTAATATTGTGTCGATTCGATTCCACAGATGGATTTTGTTTTTATCTTCTTATAATTGTCGAATTAAATACAGACCGGGAAAAAAATTACAAAACGCGGACGGCTTATCGCGATTACCGCAAGAAAGTCCAACTGGTGTGGATGAATATCATTTAAATTATTTTGGAATGGGTGAAGGTTTTCCAACAAACATAAAAGGAATATGAATTTCTACGGAAAAGGATAAAGTACTAGTTCGAGTCATGCAGTACACAAATGAAGGGTGGTTAAACGTTAATTATTGTATAAAAATGAGAATAACTTAGCACTAAATTCATTCTATAGTCAGGAGATCCATAAGCATTAAAGGCAAATGTTTATTTTATGGAGACAGGGTTGTTGTCCCTGAAATTCTTCAGGAGAAAGTGCTAAATATTTTGCATGACCAGCATGTTGGAGTCATTCGGATGAAATTGTTGGCTAGAGATAGTGTTTGGTGGCCGTCGATAGATGAACAAATTGACAGTTTTGTCAAAAATTGTAGCTCATGCCAAAAAGGCCAAAGTAGAACAAAAGAATGTCGAAATTTTACATGGAACAAAACAACGTTCCCTTTCGAACGCATGCATGTAGACTTATTCCAATTTGGTAGAAAAGATTTTTTATTAGCAGTGGATGACTTTAGCAAATGGATTTCTACTCACATTCTTACAAAAACTACTGCGTTGTCCGTGATTGATAAATTAAAAAAACTGTTTGCAAATTTTGGGTTGTGTAAAACGTTAGTTAGTGACAATGGTCCGCAGTTTTCTAGTTGCAAATTTCAATTATTTTTAAAAACCAATGGAATTGAATATATGTCAAGTCCGGTATATCATCCTGAGAGCAATGGTTTAGCAGAAAGAGCCGTGGGTACTAGCAAGAAAGCATTAGTAGCATTTGTAAATGACTCTAAGCGAGATAAGTTTTCCCTTGTAGCTAAGATACTTAATTTCCTATTTAAATATAGAAATACTCCGGTTACTACTGTAACCGGAATATCGCCAAGTGAAATAGTTTTTTTCTTTTAAACCAAGAACCTTGCTTACATATATAAACCCTCGTAAGGAAAATACTATAGATAAGATAATTCAGAACAAATATAAAGAAAATAAATTAGAGATCTATGAACAATTTTTAAAACACAAAAATAATTCTTTCGATTTTGTACCTACGCAAAAGGTTTTGTATCTAAATCCTAAAAAAATGTTATGCAAAATGTATACCAGCTTTGATTGTAACGCGGAAGAGTAATTTGCTATACATAATTGAATGTAATGGCAGACGAAAAGTTGTTCATAGAAATCAATTAAAGAAGTATGAAATTGATACATACATTCCTAAGCAGAATGTAAATACTAAAAGTAACAAAGACAATGAATTTGAAAATATTTTTAATGAGAGTTTAACAAATCAAAGAAAAGTAGAAGAAGAGATAAATAGAAAAGAGGAAAAGTTAAACAAAAATAAAAAAGAGATTAAAGATAACAAAGATTAAAATGCAAAACTACGACCAAGAAAACCTAGAAAATAAAACTAAATAATCCGAAGAATGTATTAATAATACATGCATATTTATAAAATGAAGTCTAAAGTAAAGCTATATTTTTCTAATTTTATAATCAAATCTATTTGCTCGTTTTGAAGATATTTATATACGATTATTTACTGAAATACCTACATAGAATTTTAGTGATCATTATATAAAAAAGGAGGTGATGTTATGTATACATATTAAATCAAAGTTAAACTATGAAGTAAAGTTCTTGCATATACATATTATTAATACATGGTTAACAGAACTGTGGTCTGTTTCTCAGTTATATGAACCTATTTTAAGACCTGTAAAATTGTGACAAACATAGTAATAAACTAGCTGCTGAGCTATCTGGTTGACTTTCAATATTTAATAACTTTCCCTTAATATTCCCTGTTATAACATGTTTTTTATTTACCTGTAATTTGAATTTGAGGATAACTGTAAATTTGGAAAACATTGGTCCGTCTGTTGAAGTGACGATTTCATGTTCAACTTCGTTTGTATGCGTTAGTTGCTGCTTTTTTATAAAATAAGTCACAATTTGTGTTTAAAATTAAAAATTTGTCTGATTCTTCAGAATTCAGATTGTTTCTGAAAAGAAAAAACAAGAAGAACATTTTATTTCACCTTACGAAAGTAGGGGTCAAAGTTGTAAAAGAATTAAATCTTTTGGGAGGATAATTCAATTGAATTCATCTAGAATGATTTGAAGTATTTTTGGTAAAAAAGACTGTGATTTAAAAAAATCGAAGTCACCATTCATTTGAAGTCAGTGATTAGTGCATTCAATTTTTAAGAATCATTGAATTAAGTGAAATGATTGCATTCTTTTGAATTACATTACTGAATTCATTTGATGTTAGCTGAAGTCCGCAGTGAATTCACATAAAATCTGTTGAAGTCAGTGAATTCAATAGAAATAATTTGAATTCATTTGACTTCAATGGGTGGCTATTTCTTAATTTTTGAATGATTCACGAGTAATCTCGCTTACGATCTTTATTTTTTTTCTAGTCTTACTGACTGCAGGAGCAAATAATTTTGAAGTGAATTCACTGACTTCAAATGAATTCACATAATTTTAGTTGAATTCACTGACTTCAACTGATTTAAAAAGAATTCATTACTGGCTTCAACGAAATATATGAATTCACTGCTGACTACAACTTACATTAAGTGAATTCAATTGACTTTCAAAAATGAATTCAATTGTATGATTGCTAAAAATTGAATGCACCAATCATTGACTTCAAAAGAATGGATTTAAGTTTTTTCAAATGGCAGTTTTTCTTGAATTCGATTGCATCAATCAAAAGTTTGAACTCTTTGTTTCGAATTCGGTGAATGCATTCCCAAAAGAATGCATTCTTTTACAACTCTGGTAGGGGTGAATTAACAAATAGTATTTTTTATTCGTTTAGTTCTAATGACTCCGACATAACTCGCGCAGTGGTCCGATACAAAAACCACTACGCTACGGCGCCTACTTTACTTACTTAGATCCCTTAACCCATCGGGGGGCATAGGGCGTTAACCTGCGCCCGATCTTGTTCGGAGTTCTGCAACGCGTTTGAGCTGCCTCCAGCTCGATTTCTCATCAGCTGTTCTGCGCCACGTTTGCCTAGAGGGTTCCGCTAATCTGTCTGCCTGTGTGAGCGGATTCCACTCCATGGCGTATATGGCAATGGAGTTATATTCGCGCCGTAGGGTGTGTCCGATCCACTGCCATTTTCTCCTTCTTAGTAGTAATGTTTATAGGTTCTTAGCTCGTTCTCATATAAAGTTGTTCGCTGGAGATACGGTTCGGCCAAAAAATCCCCAAGATGATTCTTAAACATTTGTTTACGAAGACTTGCAGCTTGCGTGTGTTAATGGTATCCACCTTCCAAACACTGCATCCATAAACACCGATTCTACGTTGCAGAGGAACAGTCTCAGCTTGGTTCTTAAGCTGATAACATTGCCTCTCCAGATTTTGGACAACATTCCGAATGCAGCTTAGCCTTAATGATTCTGCTGCACACATCCAGTTCGGTTTCACCGCGATAAGCTAAGACCACACTTCCTAAATAAAGAAAGTTGTACACTTTCTCATCTTCCTGTCCGGCAATGTTTAGTTGAGCGCGGGTATTAGAAGTGCTCAGGCCTTTTGTTTTGGCTGTGTTTATTTTAAGCCCCACTTTGTTTGCCTCAGCTTCTAAATTGTGGGCCATTAAATGAAGGTCTATTATCCGATGTAAAAATAGACAAACATCGTCTGCGTAATCTAGATATTTAAGGTAAGATGTCATAGTACAACGAATTTCATAGTTGCCTTCCGTCAATTTTGCATGGAGTACATCGCTGATAACCATCAAGAACAATAGTGGTGACAGTATGCACTTTACAATTACTCCACTTTGGACTTCAAAATCCTCCGACAACTTACCACTGTGTAAGACGTGACACTTACTGCACTGCCCTCGTATGTAGCCTTGATAATAACTATAAGTTTTTCTGGGATGCCTCTCCTGCGCAAGGCCAACCAGATAGCATCTCGATTCAAGCTGTCGAAGGCCTTCTCAAAGTCGATAAACAGCAAATGTTGCGGAGACCTGTTGTACTGAATACATTGAAAGTTGACGAAGGCAGGGAAAAAATTGAACAGGATCTTAGACCTTACCTATTAATTCCTAGATATATATTTTTAAAATATATACTGAAAAACTCAGGTGCGGGAACTTGAGGGAACTTTGTGCCAGAGAGATTTAATTTGACAAGGTTAGCCAAATTTAATTTTTGCAGCGCTCATTTTGACTTTTTTGTTTGCAAAATTGTAAAAATGGTTCGCTTACTTTTTCACCACTGTTTTACTCGGATTAGCTTTTAGATACCCTGTTATTACTTCAATCATGAACTTATGAATATTTTTGAAGTAAAATATTATGTTTATCCCCTGTGGTGAGAAAGTCTTATTTCAACAGAAGATTCTGGAACACCCTGTAAAGCATTTTTCTCAAAACTGATGAATTTCATAGCCCTTTACTTTAAGCAACAAAAAAAACTGTCACGATATATTTATTCGTTTAAGAGTTATGATTTTTGCAAGCAAAAAACTCAAAAGGAGCCACTGTGCGCCGCTTGAAATAGTTCGGCAGGGATGCCATCAATACCCACCGTCTTGTTCTTCTTGAGGGACTTGATTGCTGTTATTATTTCGGTTTTACTGTGCGATGAAAATTCGGAAATTTGCTCCTTCGGTTGTTTGGAGTTCCGACCGCCAATGAGCTATAAACAATCCTACTGTCGCACCTATTCACTGCTTTTTCAGCCCTTGAAGCCAGTGAGTTGATATGCTGACCTTTGTCACGTCTCACACTACGCTGCACTTTCTTCTTTGCACGGTTCTCTCTACTAATGAGGTCGCTGCAATCCGAGCCTTGATTGCTGTACGTTCATCAAACCGTCTGCAGGTGTCTGCAGAAAGCCATTTACGATGGTATTTCTGCCTTTTACCGACACAGGTGCGTGCTCCAGTCGCAAAAGAATTTTTTACTGCATTCCAGTAGTCATCCATGCTCTCCTGCATTGTGCTGCTGATTGTTTCTGCTTCTAAGGCAAGGTGGTCCTTTTTGGCGCACTTGGGGAACCTTGAGACTGTCGATATTAAGCCTGGTGATATTATAAGTTTTAGCGGTTGCTGTTGGCGGATGCAGTACGAAGGCGTATATGAGGTAACATGAGATAGTGGTCTCGTTCTTGTCCGATGTTTAGTCCACGTCTATTTCAGACGCCCAGAAGACAATTTCTAAAGCGGCGGCTGATCGCAATGTGGTAGATCTGGTTGGACATTCGCTGTCTATCAGTTGAAACCCAACTGACTTTGTGGCAAGTGTTATGCTTAAACAGCGTACCTACAATGACTAGGTGGTTGGTATTGCAGAAGTCCACAAACCGCTCACCGTTATCATTACGCTCTCCAAGGCCATGGACTCCCATCACGTGTTTGAGCATAGTGTTATCGCTGTCTTCCTTGGCATTGAGATCCTCCATCACCATTACGATGTCCCCATTAGGTGTTTGGTTGTAGGCGGGCGGCGCCTAACTGGTTATAAGGATTATCCTTTTCATCCTCAGTCGCGTCTACAGTCGGAGCATAGCACTGTATGATTGTAACCTTTCTAACCCTACTTTGGAACCTAGCCGTCCATATCCGGTCACCGTGAGGTTTCCAGGATATGGGGCTTCTTCGTGCTGTTGGAGTTAGCACCAGTTCTACTCCGGACCTCCGTGCACTTCTAGCTGGTTTACCAGAGTAGAGCATGACAGTACTTTTAGTTGAGGAAATGTATTCGCCAGCATCGAACCGTATAACGTGCGAATTCGCGGTCCATTTGGAGGAATCTGGCGTTATAAGGCCCTTCCTGGAGTGAGTCCAGGAAGGTCTTAACGTTCCAGAATCCGTCCGTATCCGAAGTGTTTCGGACCAATAGGTTTTTTTACGGTTGAGGCTCGCTGGGCCCCAGACCAACCAACACTAATCCTACTTTACGGCTTAGCAAGCTCGCCATTCGACCTCTACCATTAGCAATTTCGGAAAAAATTCCCAGATGGTATCGCGAGGACGTAGGAGTAGGGCTTACTAACAGTTGCTGTTGGGTTTTCGGCTGCAGTGGCCCTTTTCGTCACTTAGCGGACCAACACCTATCGGGAGATGCTGCTCCTACGAGGCCTTTGTTAGTCGTTTACCATCCCACTCGACCATAAAAAAAATAGAATAAAATAAAATAAATATTTGGCAGACCGTCCGCCGACTCAGAGGAAAAAAGTTGAATATCGTTGAAGGAGTCAAATCCAAAGACCGGTAGACTTCTTTCCAATGAGGAGGACATCTTACGCAGATGGAGCGAGCACTTTTCAGAATTGCTCAATCCCGGACAGGGCACCGAAGATGACAGACCTATGGAAGTAACTTTGGCGATCAAAGCGCTAAAAGTTGGCAAATCTGCTGGTGTGGATGAAATTCGGCCAGAAATGCTCAAGGCTTTAGGTAAAGAGGGAGTTCAATGGCTCTCGCGTGTCATTAAAGTGGTCTGGGAATGCGGTGAAACACCTGGTGATTGGCAAATGGGGGTGATAGTTCCTCTTTTTAAAAAAGGGGACAAAAGAGATTGCGCCAACTATAGGGGTATATCTCTTTTAAGTCTCCCTGGAAAAGTCTTCGCTAAGGTGCTAGAAAAGCGTTCCAGAGCTGTGGTTGAGAACAGTTTGGGGGATGAGCAGTGCGGTTTTCGTCCCGGTAGAAGCACAACCGACCAGCTGTTCACTCTCAGAATGGTTCTTGAGAAGGCCTGGGAATGTGCCAAACCTGTCTACACTTGTTTTGTGGATTTGTAAAAAGTATATGATAGGGTTCCTCGAGGCAAACTCTGGAGTGTTCTGCAGGAGTATGGGATAGCTGGTTCCCTGTTAAGGGCGATTCAGTCTTTATGTACAAACTGTAGAAGCTGTGTTCGGATAAACGGTGTTAAATCAATACCTTTCACTGTGGGCGTTGGACTCCGCCAGGGGTGCGTTTTGTCACCTCTCCTCTTCATTATATATATGGATTGGATGTTACAGCGCAGCCGTGGCGGGGAATGTTTCAAAGTGGGAGACCTAAGGACTAGTCATCTGCTCTTTGCGGATGATTTGGTCATCCTTGGGTCCTCTCAAACCGAACTTCAGCGCGCACTCGAAAGGTTTGTAGCCGTTTGTGATGATGCTGGAATGAAGATCAACGTGAACAAATCGGAAGTAATGGTCGTTTCCAAAAAACCCATTCAGTGCACTCTGCATGTTAGTGGAGTCCCACTGAAGCAGGTGGAGAAGTTTAAGTACCTCGGGGTTTTATTCACGAGTGATGGGAGGAGCAATGCCGAGTTATCCTGTAGAATTGGTCAGGCTGGATCAATTTTGAGAGAGCTTGGCCGATCTGTTATAAGAAAGGCCGAACTTAGTGTTCAAGCTAAGCTATCGGTTTTTAACTCGGTGTATGTTCCAACTCTCACCTATGGTCATGAAGTTTGGGTAGTGACCGAAAGAATAAGATCGCGGATACAAGCTGCCGAAATGAGGTTCCTTCGCGGTGTTGTTGGAGTAACTCGTAGGGATCGAGTGTGCAACACCAGAGTACGCGAGGCGCTCAATGTTGAGCAGATACTTCTCCGAACGGAACGATCTATGCTTCGGTGGTTTGGTCACGTAGTGCGTATGCCCCCAGACCGGCTTCCAAGACGCGCCATGGTTGTCGTGCCATCAGGCAGGCGACTTCGCGGAAGGCCTAGAAATAGATGGTTGGATCAAGTCCGACATCTCTCCTGGAGCCGCTTAGGGCTTCCTCCTGATGAATTGGAGTCAATGGCGGAAGATCGAGAAGGATGGATAGTCCACCTGAGCATCCTACCCCCGCGACCCTCATGAAGGGTTAGCGGGCCATTGAAAATGAATGAATGAATGAATAAATATTTGGCGCAACAGCTCTTTAAGTGCCAGGGCTTAGCTTCTCGCAACAACTCATGTTGCGTTATATTTTTCACAAAAATGGAAGGGACCTACAGTTTAGTGTCGTATCCGAAGGGCAATTTATTTTGAGAAGTTTTCTCAAGACGAGAAATCTGAGTGCTCCTCCATTGGGAGGAGGTTAGACGAGCTGCGAATTCAACCGGATAGTTTCGTTCGGTTCAATTCTGCCGAAAGGAGGCGGTTCAAGTTTGCCATTCGCAGAGGCGATACTAGGGAGAGTGCCCTAGCTTATGCCAAAGCCCCTCCTATTGCAAAAGATGCTAAACGAGGTAGATCAGAGGATCATACCCCACCAGCACCCGCCGCCAAGAAAGCCAAAGCAGGACCTACACCTGATGTTCCCACCTTCAGTCAGGTGGCTAGTGTTGTCAGGTTAGGTATCGTCCCAGCGGACTTGGAGAACAGGCCCCTAACAACGGAGTAGATGACACTCATCCAAGAGGCCGTCATCGATGTCTCAATTGAGCTGAGGAATAGGGGCGTATGGCCTAAATTCTCAGGCTCAAAGCACAAGGTGGGATGGCTGGTTTTCGTCTGCTCAGACAGTGCTACTGCTGGGTGGATCAGCTCGAATTTTGAGACAATAAGAGCCAAAAGTGGATTGGACATCTTATTGGTGGAAGAGGGATCATTCCCTATCATCATATCATCCGCGGTTTCTTCCCACAAGGTCTCGAGCTCCCGTCGACTAAAATTCTGGCTTTATCGGAAGCCCAAAACGAAGGCCTAATGGCAACAAAAGGGTGAAGGAAGGTGCACTCCTCCATCTTGTGCTGGCGATCGATGACTCTTCCCTGAGGGTACTGAAGGCCCTCAATAACAAAGTGGACGCAATTGGCATGGCAACTGCTACTGCGACGGACCCCTTATCATCCGTTTCCACCAGCAGTGCCTTTGGACCTGCCCCCAACACCAGTTCCACTGCCAAAACCGCTGCCACGACTAATGAGTCGCTAAGTAGCACCAGTGGTCCTAAAGCTAATACCAGCACTGCGGGAATCCGATCAAAGGATCCAGCCCGCCCCATCACATTAGTCCCTAGACTTCCTACGACTGGCAACGTGGCCGGTTTGTCGTTCACGACCAGCGGTGCCCCTGGGCACGTCTCTCGAAGACACGAGGAGTCGGTTGCGAGCAGACCCCTGGGTCATCAAAACCTAACCGCTTGTCGTAGAGGAAAGGGTCCCAAAAAGGCTCAACTACTCCGACAAGCTTGATCCTCAGCGGAGGACCGATGAGCACAATCAAGGTGCTACAGGCGAACCTGCATCATGCTAAGGGCGCGTCTGCTACCCTTAGCAAGCGGTTCGCCGAAGAAGATACCATATAACCCTTGGTCTTATTCAGGAACATTGGGTTATTTGCGGACAGGTTAAAGGTCTCCGGAATAGGGCAAGTAAGTTGATTTCCAAGTGTGGAGAGCTAGCGCCGAGAGCGGCCTGCTTAATTAGCAATAATTTAAACTTTGTCCATATTCCAGAATTTATAACAAGAGACCTGGTGGCCCTACTATTGGAAATCCCCACTAGAGGAGGTACATAGAACATCGTGTGCGACTCAGCGTACTTCCCTCACGACAGTGGTGATATCCCGCCGAAAGACGTCCAGAGCCTCGTTGACTACGCGTTGACTCTGAGAGCGCTACTAGAGCACTGTGGGCCAGTAAACGCCTATACGGCAGAGCTTGGGGTCTCTCTCCTAAGATGATGAATTGGTTGTACATAATGATGGTTAGACCCATTATCACATACGCGGCCATCGTCTGGTGGCCAAAAACTCTCCAGCAGACAACGACAAACAAGTTGCAGAAGTTGCAAAGAATTGCCTGTCTTGGCATTACAGGTGCGATGCACACCTGCCCTACGACAGCTCTGGGAGCTATTTTTGGGTTTACACCCTTACCAATCTTCATTAGGAAGATGGCTGCTGGATATGCCATCAGGTTGCAGCTAGATAACGAGTATAAGCCAGGTGACCTTGTGGGACATTTAAAGATACTTAACTCAGTAAAATGCTCTGCACTTTACTAGATATTATGGTCAGGCAACTGACTTATTGGACCGCGAAAACTGGTACAATGGTGCTCCAACTGGACCCTAGAAGTCTGGTCTGCTTCATCGACGAAAATGGATTCTGGAGTTGGAGCTGGGGTTTTTGGACCCAACACAAAGATTTCGGTACCTATGGTTACGACTCCCACTGTGTTTCAGGCTGAAATCCATGCCATTGAGATTTGCGCCGGACACAATCTCCGCAAGGGGATCAAAGGCGGTAGAATACATATCTTCTCAGATAGCCAAGCAGCACTTATGGCACTGTCGTCCAACCAAATGGACTCCAGAATCGTGAAATGCTGCTACGATGCATTACAAGACCTTGCCAAATACAACAGGGTAAAACTCGGTTGGGTACCTGGACACCAAGGGATTGTGGGCAACGAATCTGCAGATGAAGTGGGCGCCGTGGCGTAAGTGGTTAGTGTGTAGGATCACTACGCATGAGGTTCCAAGTTCGAATCCCAGAAAATACCAAAAAGTTTTTTCACGGTCCCACCTCTCGCGAGCGTCTGACAAACATCCGAGAGTATTGTTGTCACGAAAAAGTTTCTCAAATCGCCGTTCGGATTCGGCATTAAACTGTAGGTCCCTTCCATTCGTGTGAAAAATATAACGCACACAACATGAGTGGTTGCGAGAAGCAAGGCCCTGGCACTTTAAAGAGCTGTTGCGCCAAATATTTGTATATTTGTAATCTGCAGATGAACTTGCTAGGGCTGGCTCAGAATCTGTGTTCATAGGTCCTGAACCTTATTGTGGCGTCAATTGGGCGACAGCTACAACGCTGACTAGCGAATGGGAAAACAAACTTCGTCTAGACCACTGGACTAGCGGGCCAGGTCTAAGACAATCCAAACGATTAATCAAGCCTTACTCCTATAAGGAAATCCTTAACTTAGATAGGGAAAGCATTATGAAGCTTGTGAGCTTTCTTACTGATCGTTGCGGCCTGAGATATTACCTTAACAAGATGAATCTGCGCCAAGAGAAGGATTGTCGGTTCTGTTTAGAGGAGGATGAAACTTCCGAACACATCCTTTGTGAATGCCCGGCACTACACTGGTTAAGGAAACGTATTCTCCACAAGGAGATACTTACTTCAGTGGAAGTGAAATGCTCCGCTACTTTTTTTTTTTTTTTTTTATAATTTGCGCGCACTCAAAGGGTTATGAATACCTTTAACATGTTTACACACGGTGCGGGCGTTGGAAAGGATGGATAGAGAGAGAGAGAGAAAGATTCTGGTATAGTGGTTCATGAAGCTCAGTTGTTTATGCTTCAGCTATTCTCCGGGGGGTGGCGTCCAGATAACTGGGGAAATTTTTTGTTATTATTGTCATTGCTTCTGATTCACAGTACTTTTTTTCCCGATAATCGATGTCAAGGGCAAATCATCATCAACAGAGCGAACAATTTTTCCAGCCACATGACCAAGCTACTGCCAGTGATATGCCTTCGCAGTAGTGTTCACAGAAGCTTTTACAAATGATCGGACTGACTTTATATATTTCATGAGAAATAAATAAATGCTTGATGACATCAGGATTTGAACCATGAACCATTAGCGTGGCTATTGACGACGTTACCACTACACCACTGCGACCCCCTATGATTAAAGACATACTCACTTTCACCCCCTTCGGGTAGGGGTTAGAATATACCCGAGGTAGGCATGCCTGTCGTAAGAGGCGACTAAAATCCACCCTCCGTATACCGTATATATACTCACTTTCATAAGGGAGGTAGTACGTCTGTTATATTAACTCAAACCCTCCGATACAATAGATCTTTCAGGTCGCTGTGTCGTTGCCACGCGGGCATGGGTTGTACAAGAGGGAAAAAAAAAAAAGTGTAATTATGTAATAGCTTCGCCCGCATTTTAGTTGACGGTTATTTACTTGTTGAAATATAATTGCCAACTGAATACAATACCGAAAATGCGTAAACTCAATTATAACTTCCCCCGTGGGAATCCCACCAGAGCATACGCAAACCCGCTTCCAACACACAATCTATTTTAAATTCATTAAAACATTCTAAAATATGGACAAATCCAACAATCAACAACATCTCATCTAACACAATGAAAAAATATTGTAATAGTTCTATGTCTACACATGCATATGCATGTACATATGTAGAAATACAAATATTTGGCGCAACAGCTCTTTAAAGTGCCAGGGCCTAGCTTCTCGCAACCACTCATGTTGTGTGCGTTGTATTTTTCACACGAATGGAAGGACCTACAGTTTTGTGCCGTATCTGAAGGGCAATTTAGTTTGAGAAGCTTTTTCGAGACAACAATACTTTCGGATGTTTGTCAGACATTCGCGAGAGGTGAGACCGTGGAAAAACTTTTCGGTGTTTTCTGGGATTCGAACTTGGAAACTCACGCGCAGTGGTCCGACACACTAACCACTTACGCCAAAGAAACCACACTCTCAAAGAAAATAAGGCTGGAAAACGTCCCAATCGACATATCCAAGGAAGCGAAGTACCTAGGTGTTATACTTGACAAGACGCTCACCTGGAATTCACACCTGAACAAGGTTACCGAGAAAGCGACAAGAGCAATGTTTATGTGCCAGCGCCTACATGGTAAAACTTGGGGGCTAAAACCCAAGATAATATATTGGACGTACAGCGCCATTATCAAACCCATGGTCACCTATGCATCGTTGGCTTGGTGGCCAAAAACCTTACAGGCCAAGACTCAGGAACAGTTGAATAAAATACATCGTCTAGCCTGTCTGAGTATCACAGGAGCAATGAGAACGTGCCCCACGGCAGCAATGGGAGCAATGCTTAGCCTCACACCGTTGCACCTTGCAGCACAAAAAGAAGCTATGCTGAGTGCTCTCAGGCTACCCAAGATCTCGGACCTTAAAATCGGCAACTTTACAGGCCATTTGAAGATTCTAAGTTATATTCAAAATGACCCTATTCTCAAAATCCCAGATACTATGATCAAGAAATACCGGTTCTCCAGGAAATTCAATGTGGTCATAGGTGACCGCCACACATGGAGGAATGAAGGACTTGTAGTCTTACCAAACTCTCAAACTTGGTACACAGATGGTTCCAAATTGGAAAATGGTAGCACTGGCGCAGGGGTTTATGGACCCAGGTTCCAACGTGCGGCTGCGCTTGGGAAATCACCAACAATATTTCAGGCGGAAGTCCATGCGATCGAGCTCTGTGTACGAGAATGTCTGCGTAGAAGAGTCGAGGGTACTCGTATCTATAACCTCTCAGACAGCCAGGCAGCACTTATGGCTCTGAAATCGTACACGGTAGGATCAAAACTTGTATGGGACTGTCTAAACCTACTTGAAGATCTCGCATCGAAAAAAATAGTCACTGTGGCCTGGATACCAGGACACGAAGGCTTCGAGGGCAACGAACGGGCGGACTGCTTAGCGAGAAGAGGCGCTAGTCGCCCACTAGTCGGTCCTGAACCCTATTTTGGAATCGCACGGAGTAGCGTTAACATAAAAATAAAGAAATGGGAAGATGATCATCATGCAGAGTACTGGGCCAAACTCAAGGGCCAAAGACAGGCAAAGAAGTTCATTAATCTCAACCGCTGCAAGGCTAAAAAGCTACTCGAGCTTAGGAAAGCAGACCTAAGAACCTTAACAGGCTACTTGACTGGTCATTGCCCACTCAGGTACCATCTGCACAAGATAGGAGTAGCAGATACAGACCAATGCCGGCTATGTGGAGGACAAAAAAAACGGCAGAACACATTCTTTGTGAATGCCCCATGGCCGCAAGAAAAAGACTTCTCCATATCGGAAGGGCTGTATTGAGTCCCTCTGACTTCTGGAATATTGAGCATGGAGCTTTGTTGAGGTTTATCAAGAGTCTTAACCAAGTTCTCAGCTAAACACCGGACTGACACAATAGATCTTACAGGTCGCAGTGCGTACAAGGCCCTAGTAAAGTAAAGTAACCACTTACTCCACGTGGCCCACTCGACCATATAATAATTCATTTTAATTTAATTTAAAAAAAATTTAAATTTAATTTTCCCTAGTTCATTTTATATAAAAAAAAACCTAAGAAATCTCCTGGTTATGATTTGATTACCGGAGAAATTCTCAAAGTTTTACCTAGAAAAGCATTGATTAAGCTTCTCCATATTGTAAATGCTGCACTCAGATTAAAACACGTGCCGAGCCAATGGTAAGTTGCGGAAGTCATAATGGTTTTAAAACCAGGAAAACCGCCAAATGAAGTAAAATCGTATAGAATCGTATACGATATTCTAGAATCATATCTCGGGAATAGACTCTTTCGTGTTAGACATGGAGTCGAATACTCCGAGCTCAAGGAAATTTCGGCCGGCGTACCGCAAGGAAGCGTTCTTGGGCCGCTTCTCTATTTGCTATATACTCGGGATATACCGAACGAAGATGGCACTATCCTTGCTACGTTTGCCGATGACACCGCTATCCTAGCAGTAGGTAAAACAATCGAAGAAACGACTGCAAAACTGCAAAACGCACTGAATAATGTAAATGAATGGACGAGGGACTGGCGGATCGCCCTCAACGAATCTAAATCTGTTCACGTGAATTTCACTTACAAGAAAATTAATGACTTGCCAATATTCCTAAACTCGGCCCGAACACCTTTTGCAAACGAGGCCAAATACCTGGGAATGACACTCGACGCAAGGCTGAAATGGAATTCCCACGTGAAAATGAAAATGAAATATAGAGAAATGTACTGGTTACTCGGAAAACATTCCCAGCTCAGTACTGAGAACAAACTGCTTTTATACAAGCAAGTGCTAAAGCCGGTGTGGACCTACGGTATACAACTTTGGGGTTGTACCAAGAAAACAAATGCCAATATTTTATAAGCTTTTCAAAATAAAGTGCTAAGAGAAATTGTCCAAGCACCGTGGTATAGTAGAAACGACGATATCCACAGGGATCTCGGAATTCCGACAATCGAAGCTGAAACTAGACGCTTTGCGAGAAAGCATAAAAACCGATTAATCGGACATGTCAACAATACAGTCCTACAAATTTTGGATGAGAGCAATTTATTGCGGCGACTACAAAGGACGAAACCTTTCGACTTGGCGAGATAATGATTAACCGCGTCTAGTTGCGGAATATGTAGGATCCTTCAGTGGAAAGTAACCTGCCAAACGTTTTTATTTCGTGACAGAAAAATTGCTTGATAAGTTTATACTTAGTTGCGATATCTAACAAATTTATATCGAAGAGTGGTGTTTTTTTAGTCAGTAAGAATCTGACACTACTATGAGCACGCGCTTGCTATTCTCATCTATGGAAGATTTTTCACCTACCCTCGGGGAAAAAAAAAAATTTATATTTAAAGTTTTGTCTTCAAAAATTGCGGGGAAACCTTAAGGTCACTAATAACAGAGTTTAGTGTGTTATTACCAGATTCTGTCCCTATAAATCTATAAATCCCTACGCTGCAGAAAACTCAAGACCGAGTAGTGCCTTGACTAGTATCGACTTTAAGAAGCTGTATATCATTAAACTACGTCTCATTGGGCTAGAGACGCGTTCGATTGTTTTTTATTCCGAAAGTTGGTAAGCGTAGAATGAATCCGCGAACGATTTCTGACCCATCAGCTTAACTTCTTACTTAAGACGCTGGAACGTATCAAAGATGCTTGCATAAGAAATATTCGAGATTTTCTTAATATCTAAATCTCAGAACGCGTACACCAAGGGCAGATCCGTAGAAACAGCCCTCCATTTACCGCAAACAAGGTACCCTTAACTACCTTCCTACACATTGAAGGTTCGTTTAATAACGTTCTAACTGAAGAGATTCAGCAAGCTCTCACAAAGTTGAGTTTTGAGGATTGTATTGTATTAGTGATTGGATAGTATACATGTTAAAATACAAATACATTCAGTCAAACTGTTATCACTTTTGGTTTATTATAATAAACGAAATCCTGTCAGAACTTAACAGAGATGGTGCTAAGGTTTTTCGATATGCGGATTACGTGGCAATGTTTTTACTAACAGAGATCTGTCCTTCAGTGATTAGTGAAATCATGGGAGGAGTGTTGGATAACGTAACCACTTGGGCCACTTGATCAAAGTTGACTCAAAGTTAATCCAAGCAAAACTGAACTGAAGCTTTTTACCACCATAACCAAAATACTGACTTTTATGCCTTCACGACTAAATAACCATTTACTTCGTTTTTCCTCTCGGGTTTTTAGAAGGCATGTCAGATCCTAGGCTCAACTGGAAGTTAAACATCGAACAACGAGTGGAAAAAGCATGCATAGTTTTCTTTTCAGTAAAGCCTTTGGTGAAAACAGGAGACTTCGACTGAAGATGGTCCTATGGACCGTCCTGTACACATGTATAAAGAGCTCATGTAAGGGTCACTAGTTTGGTTGCCTGACCTGAGTAAAGACTACAACATTAAACTAATAAGCAAAGGGCAAAAAACAGCAACCATAGTTACTACGAGTACACTGCGGATATGCCTGACGGAAGATCTGAATGTGCTTCTGCTAGGCCTTACGGATTACAATTTATGCCGACTACGGTTCAAATATTTTCTTTGGGGTAATTGTGAACATTGAATTTTCGATTTCTTTTCTTCATTAAATGTTTTCATTTTGATTTAGTTCGCTTTTACCCCAAATGTTTTTATTCTACAGCCTTAAGAGGCTGAGTTCCTTTTTTTCATTTACCCCATTTTCCCTTTTTCCTAAAAAAAAGGCGGGGGTAAATGAGAACACCAATTTTTACAAAAACTAATAAACTTACACACTTACAATTATTTTTTTTCTAAAAGATGAAAGAATTTAAATGTAAGTTCAACCAACACCAATTTCCAATATCGCATAGCTAAGCTGGATGAAACACTATAAATTTAGAAAAAAACGAAAATGCAAAATCGTTTACAATTACCCCTTTGACCCTACGTGAAGCGTGTCAGATAATAACAGACAATTCTATATTCATTGATAATATCGCAATTTTCATTGTCATGTACATCGTTTTCCTAGCTGGTGGAACAGTGCAGGGAAGAGCTCTCGTCGCTAGGTTGTCAATCGAAAATCAGTCTTCTCTGAATGCCAGATCATAGAAATATAGATTTTGCAGAGTTGCATCATTTCTAGGTAGATCTGTCCGAATTACAACTAGGCCGGAACACGCAAACTTGAGAAAGGACTCGGGCAGACGCTGCAAGATAAGTACTGATTATTGGACAGTGGGTACGCATGCGTCTAGACTGAGTGTACTTTTTTATACACACTGCACCTGTTGTAAAAACGTAAATAAGAATGAAACTCTCTCCCACTTCATCTATGGGTGTCCGGCTTTAAGTTGATCATCGAACTATAAGGAAACCCTTTTCCGACAACGTTAAGAAAATGTTCGAGAAAAGTATTACAGAGTTCACCAGTATCTTGGATGCCACAGGATGGATTTGAAATCGTTTCAATATCCTGTTAACACCATCTAACAAACAAGGTCACGTAAGTTGTGGTATTCAAATTGGCGCATATGTGATAATTGGGCGGGAGTGCAGTGCACAGGAGCAATCACTTCTAATTACCTACCTAACTTTTCGTACATATATTTATTAACAAAAGATTTCAAAATCATATTTATAGGAGTACTCGGGAAAAAAACGAGAAGTTCTTGGAAATTCATTCCTTTCTGTTTTAAACTAACTTACATTTGTCTGTACTATTTGTTGAATATACTAAATGTTGTTTTATATTATGCTTTCGCTCAAGTTAATGAGTGACAGCTAGGCCCAGTGGCGTAGCGTGGGTTGGGGCCGCCCGGGGCGTACCCAATTTATGCCGCCCCTAGTAATTTTTTCACACACTAAAAAAAAAAAAAACTTTTGTCTACGGTTTCAACCAGTTATACCTACACACATGTATGTCAATAAACTTGACAAACTTTCTCTTCGAAATTTTATCAACTGTTGTTTGTACTACTTTCTAGCAAGTGAAGCAAAAATGAAGCTGCAAATTTAAAATGTTCCCATATTGGTTACTTTCCGATTTCCCAATCTCTAAGCGGATAAAAATTACTTACCTCAGGATATCAAATAAACAACGGTAATTCCCATTAAACTTTAATTATCTAAATTAAAATTCTTCACAAAAACAGCCACTAAATTCAAAATCAAAATTGCCAACTAAGCCAAAGCGTAAGATCGCGCCGGAGAAAGTAGGCAAACTAAAACTACCGGGTTCAGAGCACAAAAGGGTGAGGGAAAGCGTGACAACAGAAAAGTCCTCGACCCCTGCTCTTAAAAGAAACGGTACTGAAAAGTAAACATCGAAAAAGCCACCGGGTAATGACCCTCGGACCGCAGTAATATAGTCTTACGGTCAGGCCGCGGCTTCCGAAAAACCAAAAAGCGTTGAAATTTTGACGGATCCTTTTTCTCGTGTTTTCTCAGTTATTCTCGCGAAATTTGAAGAACAAACCAAAATAAATAAAATTCTTCTCGATAGGGCGGTTAAGCTTGAAAATAATTCACAGAAAATGCGCAGTTCAACTAGAATATGAATGACAAATGAATGTTAAAAATATGTTCTTGGAATGCAAACGGACTTTTGCAAAAACTTGACGAATTGGAAATATTTATGCGTGAAAAAGATATTGATATTTGTTTGATTTCTGAAACCCACGCAAAAAAGGAATCGCATTTAAAAATAAAAGTCTATAATGATTAGCACGCTTGTCACCCTTCGAGAAAAGTGATAGGCGGATCATCCTTGTTTATTAAAGACTGCAGCGAATAATCCGAAGACCTAAAGATAGAGTTTTTTTTTTTTTGGATTGCGCCAGGGATGTGTAATCTTCATAGATACTAATAGCCCGAGTGCTACTAGCATGCACGATTCGCAAACCTGAGTAATCGATTTCAGGAATACGCCTACGTACTAAACACACACCCTACACACTTCAACCACTCTCCCCGCGGGACTGCCGTTAGGTATTACTTCGCGGGGCTGGTTAGCAATTTATGCTATGCTTCTTGTGTCAGCTTCTTCCGCTGCTTCAGCTGCTCTTCTTAGCTCTTCTATTCTCCGCAGCTCTTTTTGTAGAGTTGTTACGAAGGAACATATTGCCATCCAATTCTCTTCCGACTGTAACATATGGTCGAGGAGTAGTGACGGACTTGGCAGAGTAATTCTCCATGCCGTGAAACGTGTGCAGTAAAACACTGCGTGCTCCGTATCTTCATCTTCACCTGGGCATTCCGGGCAGGATGGTGAGTTGTCATGTCCAAAATGGTGTAGATATTTGCGGTAGCCACCGTGGCCAGACAGGAACTGCGTTAGATGATAGTTGCAGTCTCCATGCTTTCGACTTATCCAGTCTTGGATTGTCGGTATAAGTTTATATGTCCATCTGCCTTTTGTTGTATTAGCCCAACGAGCTTGCCACATAGCTGCTGACGCTGCCCTTTCTTCGATTTTTATCACCTTGATACCAGTGGCGTCGTGATGACTCAATGCTCTTCTGTTATATATCCTCAGCATTTCATCTGCGAGAATATCGATGGGGATCATTCCAGCTATGACAAATGCAGCTTCGTCAGAGATGGTTCGAAAGCCGCTGATTGTCCGTAGCGCACAGAGTCTGTATGATGACGATAGTCTCCTTTTGGTCTCCTTCGTCCTCAGTGCCTCCGCCCAGACTGGGGCGGCATACAACAGAACTGAGGTGATAACTCTAGAGAGTAGAATCCTTCTAGCGTATCCAGGTCCACCGATGTTAGGCATGATACGCGAGAGAGCTCCCTGCATATGCGATGCTTTTTTGGCAACAAAATCAACATGCGTTTTAAACCGTAGCTTGTTGTCCAGCATTACTCCAAGGTATTTAACCGCCTCCTTCGACCTGATGGTTTGGTTACCAACCTGAAAGTTGGCAAATTCGACGGTTTTCCGGCTGGTTATAAGAACAGCTTCTGTCTTATGGTCAGCTAGTTCTAGTCCGGCGGATACTAGCCAATCTTTTATCCGGGCAATTGCTTCATTTGTAGCTGATTCTACTGCATGGATCTGTTTAGCTACTGTCACGACTGCAATGTCGTCGGCGAATCCAATTATCGTTACTCCGCCAAGTAGAGTTAATCGTAGGACTCCGTCGTACATGATGTTCCACAATAGTGGCCCTAAAACCGATCCCTGTGGAACTCCCGCAGTTACGTCGTAGTATTTTACCCCATCATCGGTGTTGTACCTCAGCTTCTTGTTGTTGAAGTAGTTCGTCACTATCTGTAGCAGGTAATATGGCGTATCCATCCTGGCAAGTGACCTTCTAATAAACGACCAGTCCGCAGAGTTAAATGCGTTTTTAACGTCCAGCGTTACTACTGCACAATACTCCTTTGTGCCATAGAGCCATCTTTCGCCTTCGATGGCACCTTTGGCGATATCAACTACCGCTCTTATGGCATCAACAGTAGATCGTTCTCTTCTGAAACCAAATTGGTGATCTGAGAGGGCTCCTTTCTCTTCTGCTACTGCGAGTAATCTATTATAGATTATCTTCTCGAGGATCTTTCCCATGGTGTCCAATAGGCATATTGGACGATAGGATGATGGTTCCCCTGGAGGCTTCTTTCCTTTTGGCAGTAGGACCAAATGCTGCGTCTTCCATTTTTCGGGAAAGGTTCCTTCTTCAAGGCATTTCTGCATTGTTGATATGAAGAGGATAGAGTTTGAAACTTTGCAATTGTGCACGATTCGAGCTAAAAATAGTCAGCGTGCTCTTAAAGTCTCATCTATCGCGTTTCGCGCTTGATAAAAGTCATTTTACTAACTTGTTTGAATCGCGGAAACCTAATTTCATTATTGTACTGAAAAGTAAACATCGAAAAAGCCACCGGGTAATGACCCTCGGACCGCAGTAATATAGTCTTACGTTCAGGCCGCGGCTTCCGAAAAACCAAAAAGCGTTGAAATTTCGACGGATCCTTTTTCTCGTGTTTTCTCAGTTATTCTCGCGAAATTTGAAGAACAAACCAAAATAAATAAAATTCTTCTCGATAGGGCGGTTAAGCTTGAAAATAATTCACAGAAAATGCGCAGTTCAACTAGAATATGAATGACAAATGAATGTTAAAAATATGTTCTTAGAATGCAAACGGACTTTTGCAAAAACTTGACGAATTGGAAATATTTATGCGTGAAAAAGATATTGATATTTGTTTGATTTCTGAAACCCACGCAAAAAAGGAATCGCATTTAAAAATAAAAGTCTATAATGATTAGCACGCTTGTCACCCTTCGAGAAAAGTGATAGGCGGATCATCCTTGTTTATTAAAGACTGCAGCGAATAATCCGAAGACCTAAAGATAGAGTTTGAAACTTTGCAATTGTGCACGATTCGAGCTAAAAATAGTCAGCGTGCTCTTATAGTCTCATCTATCGCGTTTCGCGCTTGATAAAAGTCATTTTACTAACTTGTTTGAATCGCGGAAACCTAATTTCATTATTGGTGGGGGTGTAAATGCGAAACGTACGTTCTGGGGCACAAGATACAGCTCGAAAAACGGTAGAATGATCTATGGGGCAGGTATGAAGTACAGTTGTAATTTCCAGTCGACGGGTAAACCGACTTACTGGCCAACTGATATTTCGAAAATACCTGACCAGATCGATTTTTTCGTTGTGAAAGTACAGCTCGTCTCTTGGAATAATACTCCCATTCCAAGAAAAACGCCGGACAAATCTGGATAAAAGAATTGGTCAAAGAAAGACGAAAGCGCGTACAAAATGACAACAGAGTCGTGCTCCGCAGCATAAAGGACACTTAAATCGTCTGTGCAATTCGTTGAAGAAGACTATTAAGGGTTTTAAGATCCGTGCAATTGGTTCTTACCTTGAAAGTTTAACAGCGAAAAAAGATTCCAATTTTTCACTATGGTAATCTGTAAAAGGCACCAAAAGGCCCAAAGTGCCAGCGCCGCCAATTAAATTAAATCAAGATGAAGGGGCAAGAGAAGATAAAGAAAAAGCGGACGTCTTTGCGGCCCACCTGGAAGAAACCTTTAAACCGTACGATGGTCAAGTGGTTTACGACAACTGCAATAGGCTAGGCTACCCATCTGACGATTTGACGCTCACAAGTGATCCAGAATCTAAAACCTAAGAAATCTCCTGGTTATGATTTGATTACTGGAGAAATTCTCAAAGTTTTACGTAGAAAAGCATTGATTAAGCTTCTCCATATTGCAAATGCTGCGCTCAGATTAAAACACGTGCCGAGCCAATGGTAAGTTGCGGAAGCCATAATGGTTTTAAAACCAGGAAAACCGCCAAATGAGGTAAAATCGTATACACAATTTCGCTTCTTCCAATCATATCGAAAATTTTCGAGAGGATATTACTAAGGCGTCTCCAACCGGTTATAGACGAAAATAATCTTATCCCTGACCACCAGTTTATAAGGTGTGGCATGATGGCTTGAAATGCAAACTACGACCAGTTCTCCCTGTACGCTTATACAATATTCTAGTATCATATTTCGGGAATAGACTCTTCCGTGTTAGACATGGAAATGAATACTCCGAGCTCAAGGAAATTTCGGCCGGCGTACCACAAGGAAGCGTGCTTGGGCCGTTTCTCTATCTGTTATGTACTTGTGATATACCGAAAGAAGATGGCACTATCCTTTCTACGTTTGCCGATGGCACCGCTATCCTAGCAGTAGGTAAAACAATCGAAGAAACGACTACAAAACTGCAAAACGCACTAAATAAAGTAAATGAATGGACGAGGGACTGGCGGATTGCTCTCAACGAATCTAAATCTGATCACGTGAATTTCACTTACAAGAAAACTAATAACTTGCCAATTTTCCTAAACTCGACCCGGTTACCTTTTGCAAACGAGGCCAAATGCCTGGAAATGACATTCGACGCAAGGCTGAAATGGAATTCCCACGCGAAAATGAAACGTAAAAAACTCGAAATCAAATATAGGGAAATGTACTGGTTACTCGGAAAATATTCCCAGCTCAGTACTGAGAACAAACTGCTTTTATACAAGCAAGTGCTAAAGCCGGTGTGGACCTACGGTATACAACTTTGGGGTTGTACCAAGAAAACAAATGCCAATGTTTTACAAACTTTTCAACATAAAGTGCTAAGAGAGATTGTCCGAGCACCGTGGTATATTAGAAACGACGGTATCCACAGGGATCATAAAAATAAGCATCAAAACCGACTAATCGGACATGTCAACAATACAGTCCTACAAATTTTGGATGAGAACAATTTATTGCGGCGACTACAAAGGACGAAACCTTTCGACTTGGCGAGATAATGATTAACCGCGTTTAGATTGCGGAACATGCAGGATCTCTCAGTGGAAATTAACCTGCCAAACGTTTTTATTTCATGATAGAAAAATTGCTTGATAAGTTATTATTAAGTTGCGATATCTAACAAATTTATATCGAAGAGTGGTGTTTTTTTAGTCTGTAGGAATCTGACACTACTATGAGCATGTGCTTGCTATTCTCATAGTGTCTATGGAAGAAAAAAAAAAAACGGGATTCGATTATTTTTCGTAATTTATTTTCCATTTATTTATTTTTTTCTTTAGCTTTTAAAAATTTTTAATTTACTTACATTAAATTATATTGCATTAAATTAATTTTTTAAATTAATTACATTCAATTAATTTTGTTTATTAATTAATTAAATTCATTAATAAATAAATAAATAATTTCTTAACTAAAATTTGTTTAAATTTTAACTTTTAAGTAAAAGGGAAAATAGTTATATAGGTAGGTACATAATGCAGGTACATATATACATTTTTTTTTTTATTTACAGGAAACTTTTTTATTTATTTACCGAGAACTTCTTTAAAATTTTATTTTCCTACTTTCATCAGGGCAAAATCTCTTATTATTCTTTCAGTATCGATGGTCTCTGTGATTTCCTGCTCTATAGCCATGATACCCAGATTAGATAGCATTAGAGTGCTCATTGTGGACCTTAAATAATTTTTAATAAGCTTCAATTTTGGCAAACTCCTCTTACAGCCGGCATTACTTATAGCAATTGTGAGAAAAAGACGAAGCATTATTGTTATGTTAGGCAGACTTACTTCCAGTCTAAACTGTAATATATATTTTAATAGTTCGAGTGGGCTTTTATTGGCGAGTTTATTTGTTTTGCCTGTAGAAAGTGCCGCCCCTAGCAAAGTGCCGCCCGGGGCCTGTGCCCCCCTTGCCCCCCCTCGTTACGCCACTGGCTAGGCCTAAAAAGATAGAAAGACTCCGTATGAAAAATATTTATATCAACTCTCGTCTCATATTTTAATCATACAGAAAAAGTTAATCTTAGGTAGGTAGAATTCGATACCTGTAGGTTCAGTTAATATTGCCATATATGTATATAGATATATATATATATATATACCTATACATACATGTGCATAAGAAAAAAATATCTGGGGCGAGCCTACTAATGTATATATGTGTATATAATAAAAATAATAGTAACACTACAGTACCTCAGGTCCCTACAGACCCCTGTACATTAAGAAAAATTTTACATTTATTTATTGTTTGCTGTATTCAATTTAAAAAAAATAAGTCGAGTAAAGTATTATTTGTAAAAAAAACCATATGGCTCTAAAGAGACCCAAGGGACTGTACTGTACTGTTTTGGAGGGAGGGATGAAGGTTAAGAAGATTGTTTCTCAATGAAAATCGTTTTTTAAGAAAAAGCTGTAAAAAAAGCTGCAACTTATATGTACTTCGCTCACCAGCCTGTGGTCTAACTAAGTGAAATTTGCGAAAAATACGAAACAAACGCGGTTTTGCCATTTCTCTTTTTATGTGTGAGTATGCATGTTGACTTACAAAGGAACGACGCATTTTTCTTAGTTGAATCTTTTTTTTTTAAGTGGAACAACATTCTCGGAGGGTGATATTTATCTAGAACACCGAAATATAAATCATACACATACAAATGTACATATTCAATGGCCCGCTGGTCCCTCATGACTCCAACTCATCAGGAGAAATCCCTAGACGGCTCCAGGAGAGAAGTCGGACTTGATCCATTTGTTGTTTTCGTCTGATTTCGCTCGTTCGCTCTCGCTCATTTGGTTCAATAGCTATAAACAAATAAAAAACAATATAAATTCTATGGAATGGAATGAACAAAAAGAAGAAGAACGGTTTTCAATAACTCCTCATAACGAACCAGCCTTTTTTTTCAACATTCTCCTCCACTGGCATGCTACTCTCATTGCAACTGCAAGATATAGTGTACTCTATGTAATAAGGTCACCTTACTTTAATTATTTTAATCCAAAACTGAATTTTGCCGAAAAAGCGACTTCGTCGCTCCGCTACGGGTATGTCAACAACTGTCAGGTAGGCGCCTGGGACTAATTTTATTTAGTTTATAAGCATATTTGTTCATTCCATTCCAGTGATTTTATACCTATTGGTTTTGATTTGTTTATTGCTATTAAGCAATAGCAACATGAATTAAATTAAACGAAATCTCGAACTGTCGTCCTATAGCTAAACTCTCCTGCATACCCAAACTATTCGAAAGTATTGTTTACGATGCAATGTTTTTCCATTGTAAATCTATATTTTCCCCTCACCAACATGGTTTTTTAAAGGGAAGGTCTACAACCACAAACCTAACCCAATTCGTATCCAGCACCCTGTGCGCATTGAAAGATGGCAAGGAAGTTGATGTCGTTGCTACCGATTTCAGCAAAGCCTTCGATAAAATTTCGCACGCAATTGTATTTTTTAAACTCAAAGCTCTCGGCTTTCCGCCTGGGTATATCGCGATCCTTTTTAGATCATTTGTATCCGATCCATTTATGCCCCCCTCTGGAGTCCCGCCATCTTGGTCCCCTTATTTTCATTTTGTCAATTAATGATGTTGATGGCATAATTAAATATTCCCGCCTATCAGTTTATGCGGACGACATGAAAATTTTTACACATATCTCCACACCCACTGACTCCCGTGCTCTTCAAACTGACTTGAATAGCTTTTCTACTTGGTGTAATAAAAACGGCCTTGAGTTGAATGTCAACAAATGCCAAGCTATTACTTATTCCCGGAAGCGTCTTCCGACAGACCCCAGAACGTATGCGATTTGCGACGAGCCTGTTCCCACTGTCACTTTTCTCCGTGATTTGGGCGTCATATGCGACAGTGAGCTTAATTTTCGTAGCCATATTGACAATATTATTAGCAGGGCTAATTCTGCGCTAGGTTATGTGAAACGTTGGTCCAATGAATTCTCAAATCCTTACGTCACGCAATCGCTGTACTTCACATTTGTAAGACCAATTCTTGAATATGCCAGTCAAGTCTGGTCTCCCTATCACGATACACATTCACATCGAATTGAGTGTGTCCAACGGAGGTTCATCCGTTTTGCTCTACGCGGACTCCCGTGGCCTGACAGATTCAACCTACTTCCTTATGAGCATTGGTTAAACTTGTTGAACATGCAGTCGCTTGAAAAGCGTAGAAAAGTTGCCGATATACTATTTGTACATCCACTATTAACAGGCAATATTGATTGTCCTATGCTGCTCCAAACCATTTCACTCAGCACCAACCCACGTTTTCTGAGATCAGTACCTCTCTTCTGCCTCAAGTTTCACCGTACAAACTACGGCTGTAATGAGCCTATGTCTCGAATGCTTCGTTCTGCTAATGACTGTCAGAACCTTTTTGATTTCCCACGCAGTAAAAACACCCTTAGAAACTCCATTTACTCCCCTTCCTCACTCAGGTCTTGATATTTGTAAATTTTAACTAGCTTTTAAGTATACATTGTAAATTAGATTTAAGTTCTTTACAGCTTGTATTAAGCTAATTAAATTAAAATAAAGCTAGAATTTCGAAGAAACAATTATTTTTTGTTTTTAGGCCGTTTTACCCTAAATAAAAAAAAAATAAAAAATTTTTACGGATTTCCTATGTTGGAAACCTCAGCCTAAAAATGTATCAATAAAAGAAAAAAGTGCTTTAAAGTTCAGTGATACGGAGTTATTTTATAAATACTAATTGCATGAGAACGAATCTTCACCATTTTCTAATCAAATTTATATTTTCTTACAGTTCCGCCACCACCTGAACCTGAAAAGAAGAAGAAGAAAAAGGAACCAAAAGGTGAGTAGAATTAAAGGTCCAGTGTGAAAGATATATCTTATAAGGTACGAATATATGACCTTTTGAGCATTATTCCTTGTGACACCGAAAGTCTGTGTATACATCCTTCTTTCTGTAAGATACTATAGGTATATACACATATGAGTTAAACATTGTTGACAAATTGAAGAAAGGAGTAGGAGGTGAATCTGCGATGTATGAATATGTACGTCAAGGCTAAGCCGATTTCACTGCGTCTCGACAAAAATTCGACTCATTTGTTTTTACTGTAACACTTGCTTAGCCGTGCATGTGAATTGGTTGTGTTACGTATTCGAAATTATGGCAGCGAATCGTAATGTTAGAGAATTGGCCAGGGAAGAAATCCAGGGAGCACAGTTGGTAGAACTGTAGTCGCAAAAGCCATTACTATCGCATATTTAATTCTTGCATCTGTTCAAACTGTTATTTTTTTTTCCTTTTTCCAACTATGTTTCATACAATACATATAAATAAAAACACCGAAGAAAAAATGGAGGAGAACGTGGAGAACCCCTCAAGGATGCTGAGGTCACCAGTTGGGCAAGTGGCAGCATCACAAAGAAGTACGGAGCGATGCGAGTCATCCGCAATAAGAGAGTTGACAGTGGAACCGTCGCCCCGCAATCTAATTTCCACAAGCTGGGTGAGCAAATTAAATAATACTATCATCAGAGCTCTCTATGAGCTCTCGGCGATTTGCTGCACGACGAGAAAGCAAGGGAGATGATTCGTCAGAACAACTCTTCGCCAGAGCCAAGCGGATAAACGCAACTACAGGCAAAAAGCAGGCGACAGGGGAAGACGAATGCGTAAATGTCAACAGGAAGAAGGTCGCCAAAAAGAAGCAAAAAGAGGCAAAAAAAAAAACTAAACCTGACGCTATCGTCATTAAAGCAGCGGCGACCTTTTCTTTCATGGAGATATTATGTTAGTGTGTCGGATCACTGCGCGTGAGGTTCCATGTTCGAACCCCAGAAAACACCAAAAAGTTTTCCACGGTCCCACTTCTCGCGAACGTCTCACAAACACCGAGAGTATTGTTGTCACAAAAAAAAGGCGTACGGAGGGACACAAAAAGCAACAATAAGCATTCCCGCAGAAGATGTAAGAAAGCTGTTAGAAGCCGGAAGAATTAAACCCGGCTGTCTAATGCGAATCCGCGAAAAGGCGCTGCAGAAAAAGTGCTTCAAGTACCTAGATTATGGCCATCTACGCAAAAAATGCAAAAGCGATAAAGACCGCTCCAAGCTGTGTAGGAGATGTCAAGCAAAAGGTCACATAGCCAAGAACTGGGACAAGCAACCATCCTGTATTTTCTGCAACAAAGACCATCTAGACGCAGCAGCAGAGGTACGATCTTCAGTAAAGATATCACAAGTAAAGTACCATGCAGTACAAGTGATAAGCTTGATGAGCCAGTTGATAAAAAAACAAACATTTTTATTTAATTAATCACTTATGCTAGTTTACAAGTTCATGATCTTAATTACTATGAGTATATATAAACCGGCAGCGTCACTGGATGTTGGTGGACTAAAAAGATGTGGGTGCTTGGTTCTATTCGCTTTTATAGTCTTATCGATTTCTGTTCTCCAGGCTTGGCTTGGGTTTATATTTGGATATGTTGATAATATGTTTTCAAGCTGTGAGTGGTTTGGATTGGGTGTTTTATTAGATATGTTGATAATATGTTTTGAAGCTGTGAGAGGCTTGGCTTGGTGTCGCGTGCAAGCCGATGTTATTGGCTTGGGCTACGTTGGTCACGTTCGCTGTTTGTTACTAGGCAGCTGATGTCGCATCCTGTTTTCCATAACTTACATATATATAGCGCAACAGTTCGCACGAATGGAAGGGACTTACAGTTAGTGACGTATCCGAATGTAAGTGACGTATTTTTTGTTTTTGAGAAACTTTCTCATGACAACAATACTCTCGGATGTTTGTCAAACGTTCGCGAGAGGTGGGACCGTGAAAAACTTCTTGCTGTTTTCTGAGATTCGAACATGGAAACTTAGGCGTAATAGTCCGATACACTAACCGACAATACCACAAAGATACTACACATAAATCTCTGCAGAATAGTTGAGGACGACCTAGCTCAAACAACCAAGGACGAAAGAGCAGAGAACTGCATCAAGCCACTCATTTGTCGTTGTGAACCATTCGCTAAAATACGAGCCATCCACAGTTTCACACTCATCGACATTCGTGAATATGTGAGTGGGTAATAGGCTCGCACTCAAAGTATTCACTGATTAGAATATTCACAAATGCAACGAGCTTCCGAATGGCTTCAAGTAGTTCGCATTAAATAAGTGTAGAATTTTCAGTATACATACACAAACGGTAGTAGCCAATATTCTCGTAATAGTCTCGCACTCAAAGTATTCACTGATTCAGAATATTCACAAATGCAACGAGCTTCCGAATGGCTTCAAGTAGTTCGCATAAAATAAGTGTAGAATTTTCAGTATCCATACACAAACGGTAGTAGCCAATGTTCTCCACAGCCACACATTCTCCGTCTTGATTTTGTTCTATGCGAGTGTGTGAGGGTAGATAATAATTTCTTGGAATGAAGTGAGGGCAGTGAATGTTCGTTTTATATGATGTTATATGATGTTATGTTATTTATGTAAGTAAAGTCAGGAAGTTGACCTTTATATTGTATGAAAAAAGAGATGTACAAAAAAGAAACGACAAAATGTTGAATTCAATATATACATATGTATGTAAACACACCATCAATCAAAAATAATCTAAGTTAGAAAAATTTGATAGAAAAGAAAGCCAATATAAACAGGCACAAATATTTGATATTGTTGAAGAAAAACAATTAGTTGACTATTTGCTTACATGCAGCAAAATGAATGATGGATTAACAAGAAAAGCTGCATTGCCATTAGCATATCAGTATGCGAAAGTCAACAACAAAAAAATACTTCCAAGTTGGTCAGCGAAAGAAAGTGCTGGTTATGATTGGCTTCGTGGATTTTTAAAAAGAAATCCCATAATTAGCTTGCGCACACTAGAAGCCACCAGTTTATCAAGAGCAACAAGCTTCAATAAAAAAATTTTTAATGATTTTTTTTGAAATTTAAAGGAAGTTCGAGAAAAGTTTGTTTTCGAAGCACAAAACATTTCCAATTGCGACGAAACGGGATGCACAACTGTCCAAAAATGCCCGAAAGTTCTGGCATAAAAAAAAAAACCGTCAAACTCTGCAGACAGAGGAACATTTGTAACTGTTCCTCTATATTTCATATTTCGCAGAGTAAAATTCAATGAAGCTTTTATGGCAAATGGACCCGAAGGATCTGCTGGTGATGCGTACCCAACCGGGTGGATGACTTCGAATGGGTTCTTAAAATATCTGAATCACTTCGTCAAATTTTCGCATTGTTCGTTGCAGAATCGTGTGCTGCTAATTTTAAATAACCACGAAAGCCATATGAGTATTGAAATCATCGATTTTTCGAAGAGGAATGGCATTACACTTTTGACATTGCCACCTCATTGCAGCAACAAAATGCAGCCTCTCGATGTAGCCGTATTCTCCTCGTTTAAATCCCGCTACAATAATGCGATGAATAACTGGATGCTGCCCAATCCAGGGAAGACGGTGTCGATCTATAACATTCCATCATATGTGAAAGAGGGAATGCCTCTTGCTTTTAACCAAAGGAATATAAGCAGCGGTTTTGAAAGGACGGGAATACATCCATTCAACTCTGACATTTTCACCGATGAAGATTTTATGTGTTCAGCAGTGACAGATCGGCCAATAATGGAACCACAAACCGAAGTCGTTAATCCATTTCCAGTCCCAGTGCCAGTCCCGGATGCAGATTCAATTCCATCTACTTCAAGGGGTTTAAAGGTAATTTATCAATTCCATCCCTTGAAGGCCAATCAATAGTTTCACAAGGCATTAACGTGCCAAAGAGTCCAACTAGTTCAGCATTCGTAACTGCAACTGGAAGTCCAATAGTAAGCCCAGATATGATCCGACCATTCCCAAAAGCTGCTCCAAGGGTACACAGAAGGGGTCGGAAAACGGGAAAATTTTGACAAAGACACCCGACAAAATTGAAGAGCAAAATAATCAATGTTACCGTTTCAAAATTGTGCTTCCAGTTAGATATGACTGGAAAACACCAGTCAAAAAACTAAAATCCAGTCAAAAAAAAAAAAAACAATCAAGGAATTGTAAACACAAATCCAGCTAAAAATCCAGCCAGGATAAAAACGAATATTTTATTCGAAATAAAAATAACACAGAATCCATTTTCTTTCATATTTGTACATGTGTATATATGTATTAAGAAATAAATAATGCTTAAAAAGTTACATATATTAATGCCTCTGATTGCTTCAATCGTCTCATCATTTGGTGCGTTTTGGTGAGACGTTGCTTCTCGGTGAAGTAAGATTTAACACGGATTACAACAACAAAAAGTGACTTGGAACCACTTTAGCTTTTTTTCTCAGTCAAAACTGAGTTGGAATGTTTATTTTGCGCTACAAATTTCAGATGGCGCTGAGAAGAGCTTTTTCATTCAACTTGAGTGATTCAGTAGTATTTTACAAATGTAAGCACAACTTTTTCATACTTTTTTATTCAATTTCAATTCAATCACCAATCTATCTGCAAACAATAAAAAACGTTTTAAACCAGATTGACTTGGGATCGTTTTGTGGAGAAGCTTTCACTTTGCTTTGCATAATTGTCACCAAAACCCAGCAATTATCATAATTTGTATTAGTATGACACACTGTATTGCTGCTTTCGTAAGCAATATTGTTAGAAATTTTATTTGTTATTTCCGCCGGTATAGGAAAGTTGAAGCATCATTCGCTAAACCTGAACTGGTTTCTGATTATCAGAATCGAATTCGTTAAATGAAGGTTCATCCGTTTTCGTAATTCTGTTTTTACGATATGTAGTTGACTAAATGTTCTCTCCACTTCTGCGTTAGATAAAGGGCGCACTAATATTGTAATCGCATATCTTGCGAGATCAGAGTACGGGTTCTCATCCACAGCATCTTTGTGGTTGAAAACCTTACACCAGAATGTTTCTGATTTGTTACATCTATTTAGTTTGATCGTAGGGTTTTTCATTTATTAAAACGCGAAACTAGTTTATTTTATAAAGGATTTTTTATTTAACCGATCCGACCGGTACAATTGTCGTAATTAGACTGCCCACTCTCTAGACAAACTACTCTTATTTTCTACTTAGTGAACTACTCTTATAATCTAAGCTTACGATCTAGTTCTAACTTTAATTTGAGATAACTCTCCTCGATCTTTGTCTCTCTCTATGGAGACAAAGTTGAAGAAGCTCTCTATTATTATGTGACACGCCCAAGTTATGTTAGAGATAACCGAAGAAATACCCTTGCCACTCATAAATAGTCCAACGGACAATTCAAGTATCCTTCTAGGAAGATGAGATACAAAACCCACATATGTCAACCAAATGCTTGAGCGAAGAAAGACCCAAGCAATTTAGAGGACAACATGTTTATGCAGATGCATGTAATAAAAAGCGATATTTATGAGTATCATAAAAAAAGGGATCGATACTTCATATCGATCTTGTGCATGTGGGAACATTTTCGTTTCCTTTTAAGTTAGTTATAATTTAGCAGCGTATCCCCAAAATACACAAATTGTTAGCTCCTAAGTGTTTGATAAAATAAAATTATATTTTTTTTTCCAAAATTAAACACATAGTAATTTATTTCCCACACTTTAAAGTTTTTGGTCCTCAAAAACAAGCGGTATAAGTTTCAATCAATTACGTCTAATTAATAACATAATTATAATCAGGTAAATATTCTAAGCCAAGTCCAAATTTGAGTCTTTGGTATAAAAAATGTATTTAGTTACAAAATCGATAGATATTTCATTTTAAAAATCAAATTTTAATTTTATTGTTTAGAACAATTATTGTGAAATTAATATTTAGCTAATTTTTTGTTTAATGAACATAATTGTTGTAATCTATTTCACATTTAAATTATCCGAACAATTTTGTTTATTAATATTTTCTCACTTTAGCTTTTATATTTTATTTATTTATTATAATACTAATTAATCAACAATAAGGAAAGAAATTCTAAACACCTTAGAGTTAAATGTAAAAAAATATTTTGATTATTATGTTTCCTCCTAATTTAAATTACTATTATTGTTTATTATAGATTTGCAACTAATCGCACCTTATTTACGAAGAGAGAGAAACAAAAAAAACAAAACAAATCCTTTCCGTTTTAGTAACACATAATTCATTTTAAATTTCCGTGTTTTGGTATTTATACCGTCGTCTTAGTTGTTTCTTGTAATATTTTGTGTTTCTGTTCGTTGATTTGTCTACTACATAATTACCTTGTACTTCAAACTTTCCTAGCCTCTTATATTTCGGCTTAGATTTCGTAATTATTCTATTCTTAACTACGTCATGACATTGCTTAAAATGCTCGCCTGTATTCTTATTATTGTTTTCCTTAAATATCCTATCTTCTTTGTTTTGTTTAAGGTTTTGTGCCAATGATTCCATTTCTCCTTGAGTAACATTTTTTTCGATAAAGTCTATGGGTCTCAGTTTGGTAGTTGAATGAATTGTATTGTTGTAAGTGTTAATAATCAAAAATAATTTCTCATCTAAATCTGAAGTATTGCTAGCTAAGTTCATAAGCCTCAAATGTTCGTTTATTGTTCCGTGTAGTCGTTCAATGTTTGCATTACCTGCCTTAAGTGCACCTGTTGTTTTATGAAAACTGATTTTATGTTCTTTCAAGAATTGTTCAACCGCAGAATGTAAGATACAAGTTTCATTGTCAAACACTAACTTTTTTGGTTTTCCTAAAAATCGAATTCTTTCTTTTATTGCTGTTAAAATAGCTATCCAGTTCCTATCTTCAGGTTTGTGGATAGTTGCATATTTGGAAAATTTATCTTAAGTTGTCAAATACATCTTTTTCCGTTCTGGAAACCAGATGTCGACGTGGATAATCTTATTAAACAGTTTGGGTGTTTCGGTGACCTGCATTGGTATTTGAAGTGGATGACGGTCATACTTCGCTAGATTGCAAATTTCGTAGTTATTAATTAGCTTTTGGATTTCAGTTTGTAGATTTGGATAAAAAGTATTGTTTTTTTAATTCGGCAAATATTTCGTTAATCCCCCTATGGTTCTTTTGTTCATGTTCGTCTTGAATAAGTTTTTCGCTAGATTTTAATAATTTTAAGCTTTTATTTGAAGAAAAGTATTTTAGGTACAGATCTTGAAGTTTAATAAATAAAGAAATATTCTCGCAATAGATACACATAAGCCCTTTGCTTATAATAACTGTTTTTAATGAGTGCAGTAAATTTTCGTTTTTCGGGTTTATTATTATATGATTTTGTATTTTTTTGTGCACTATTTTTAGCGTAATTTTTTCTTTTCCCCGTACGATATATAAATTTGATTTTTATACAAATTGACTGGTTTTTCCGTTATAAAGATATGATTACAATGGTCTTCTGGGGCACTATGAATCGTGGCATCAGTGGACAAAACTTCGTCGTTTTGTTCTCTGGGACTAGAAGTTGATGGTACAATATTATCATCCTGGACAAAAGTACTATCAGCATTTTCTTTATTATTAAAAATTTCCTTTAAACTGACTTCATCGCCATAATTTGCAATGTAATTAACATGAAGTCTACTAAGTCCGTCCGCTACTATATTTTCCTTGCCTCTCAGATACTCTACATTGAAATCATATTCATTAAGCATAATTTTCCATCTTTGTAACTTCATATTAGGTTCTCTTAAACCATTTAGCCACACTAGCGGCTATGGTCTGTACGAACGGTAAATTGACGACCATACAAATAAGTTCTGAAGTACTTAACAGACCAAACAACTGCAAGTAACTCCTTTTCGATGGTCGAATAATTCCGCTCGTGATCGTTTAATGTTCGAGATGCATAACAAACAGGATGGGAACCTTGGCTTAAAACCGCCCCTAGTGCGAAATTTGACGCATCTGTTGACAGCACAAAAGGTTTACTAAAGTCCGGACTCGTAAGAATCGGGTCGGAAGTTAGTAGTGCTTTAAGAGTGTTGAATGATTTTACATAATCCGAATCTGAAACATTAACTTTTTTTGATTTTTTCGGATATTTTATCATAGGGCATGCAACGCGGGCGTAATCTTTTATGAATTTCCTATAAAAACCGGTGATTCCTAAAAATTGCTTTATGCCCTTGAAAGTGGTTGGAATTTTTATAGCGTTAATTGTTTTTATTTTATTCTGGTCTGGTTTGATACTATTATTAACGATGACATGACCCAAATAGTTTGTGGACAATGCCGCGAAACTACATTTATTTACTTGTATCTTTAAGTTATTAATTTTTAATTTTTGAAAAATTTTATTGAGGGAATCTAAATGTTCTTGAAAACTTGTAGAGAATACAAGAATGTCATCAAGGTATACCACGCAGATTTTATCAATGAACTCGCTAAGTACGTCATTGATCATTCTCTGGAACGTCGCGGGGGCATTTTTAAGCCCAAACGGCATGCGGCATGTTGAAAATGCTGTTTTAGCTTGGTCACGAAAATCAACTTCGATCTGATGAAAACCTTTTACCAGATCTATTGTCGAAAAATAGTTACATTTTCCAAGTTTGTCGAAGAGGTCTTCGATACTTGGCATAGGAAACCTGTCGTCAATGGTTTGTTCGTTTAATTTCCTATAATCGATAACTAAGCGCCATTGCTTTTTTCCATTTTTATCAAGCTTTTTGGGCACCACCCAAACGGGTGCATTATAAGGACTTCTGTTCGGTTTTATAATATTTTGATGGAGCATTTCCTCAATCTGCCTGTCCACTTCATCGCTATGAATTTCTGGATAGCGATAGAGTTTACTATAGATCGGTATTTGATTTTTTGTGATTATTCTATGTTTTATATTACTAGTGAAGGTGAGCGGATCACCGTCCTTATAAAAAATGGATCTGAAATTATTTACTACTGATTTTAATTTTAAGACATCGGAATGGCTTAAATGGTCTGCAAAAATTGTGTCCGCTAGCTCAGAATCGTAAACCTCGTTTTGCAGTACACTTAAGTTTAGATTTTTACTAATTTTGTTTTCATAAATTTCCCCTTCGTCGTAAAGAAAAATGGAATATTTGCCGTGTCTGTCCTGAGACATCGAATTTTATAGTCGATTACAGGGTTGAGTTTGACTAGAATGTTGTTCCCAATTAGACCGTCAAATTTTTCGTGGAAAGGGTATTCCAAAAAGTTAACAAAATAGTTAGGAAGGTTAAATTCTTTGAAAAGAGGAATCCTGTACTCCGTATGAGTTCGAATGGTTCGATTTAGCCCCTTAAGGGTGTAATTTTTAGGCTGAATTTCCCATTTAGGGTTACAGATGTTTTCTTTTATAATGCTGGATTCTGCACCACAATCGATAATGAATCTGAGAGGTCTAATGTGGTTTTCTATGACTATATAGGGTAAGAGTTTCTTTGTTCTCTGCGAAAATTTTGCTGTTTTCGAGGGAAATAACTACGTTGGTTCTCGTTTAGGGTAATGCCCATTGGTTCATCGTTATTGTCACGTCTGTAATTGTTTCTTTGCCTGGATTGACTATTGTTACTGATGTTACTACTACGATGTGTTTGAATGTTTTGAAAAGAATTGTTGTTTGGTCTTATAGATTTGCTATTGTTATTCGGTTGTTGCCCTGTCGAACATGGTTATTACTTCCATAACTGTTGTGAAATCGTATTCCCTGTCTTTGTTGCTGTACACTATTGCTTTCATTTCAAAATGTTGAGTTCTGGGTTTTGAATAATCTATGTAATGATGATTTATTTCTAATATGATTTTGTAGGCATCGTTGAGGGTTGCAGGGTTTCGACTGAGAACAATTGTTCTGGTAGGTTCTGGTAGGTTATTTTTGAAGGCTTCTAAAGCGATTCTTTTGTTTGAATGGATGAGTTCTATGTCGTCATTATTATTGTTTATGAGATAGGAATTATTGGCTCTACTCAAAAGTAAATTTATTTTATTGTAAAAGGCTTCAATCGTTGTCTCTACCCTGAGTGTACGAATCTGGTCAACTAAATTATGTACGGAGCTTTCTCACCAAAACGATTTTTTAATACTTCCTTAATTTCGTCCCAACTTCCTAACCTGCCATGCTTTTGGAGTTCGAGTCGTGCCCTACCGACTACTTTGTCTCTAATATAGTTAGCTATAATGACACCTATGCTGGGCTCAAAAGTTGCAAATATTGGTGCAAGGCTATCCACCCTATCAAAAAAATCCAAAATGTAGCTTGTATTGCCATCAAAACTTGAAATATTTGCAATGAGATCTAGAGTTATTTTTAATCTCTCGGTGCTAGGAATTGCTTCCATTTTGTTTTAGTCTTCTCTTCTTTTTCGGATTATGTATTTTATTCAAAACACAAAGTAAATAGCAAAAAAATAACAAGCTTAATTTAATCTGATAACTATTCTAATTTTATTTGTTGACAAAAAACTTAAAAAAAAATATTTCTTAGTACTTACAACATATAAGTTTATTTTTCTTTATTAGTATTATACATAATTATTATATAATTTTCTTTTGTTGTCTTCTTTCGCCTCGAGCGGGATTGGCTGGTATCCGATTTCACTGTTGGTATAACATTGCTGCTAACATGATTGCCAGTGTTGTTGAGTTCCTGTTATTTGCGAGCTATTGTTCGTTCCATACACGTCGGATTGGAACGGCTAGTTGTTTTCGAACTAAGCCAAATTTTCCTAGTATAGCGACACTTATTCTTATTTTATTTTTGAAAACAATTGATTTAATTCAATTTTGTTTCACTTATCATACACAGTGGATTGTTGGAACGGCTAGTTGTTTTCGAACTAAGCCAACTTTTCTTGGTATAGCGGCCCTTTCGTTGTTTTATTTTCGAAAATTATTTAATTTTATTATTGTAATAGTATTAGAACTTCATTTCCACTTTTCACGAAACAATAATCAAAAATTTACCGACTGCGCCAGTTTGATCGTAGGGTTTTTCATTTATTAAAACGCGAAACAAGTTTATTTAATAAAGGGTTTTTTATTTAACCGATCCGACCGGTACAATTGTCGTAATTAGACTGCCCACTCTCTAGACAAACTACTCTTATTTTCTACTTAGTGAACTACTCTTATGATCTAAGCTTACGATCTAGTTCTAACTCTAATTTGAGATAACTCTCCTCGATCTTTGTCTCTCTCTATGGAGACAAAGTGGAAGAAGCTCTCTATTATTATGTGACAATATGTATTTGTGTAAACGGTAGGTAGGGTAGAAACTCGTATTTTGCACATTACAGTTGATTAATCTTGATTTTCAAACTAGTGTTTGTTAGTAAGCAAATCCAAGTGCTTGTGGAGTGGAACCGTATAAATTTGTTCATTGTATTGGTGAGAAATGGAAATGTCAAAAATTGGAAATTCACGGCGAAAGTGGTTCTCCTATTCTTGTTTTCCTACGGCTACTTTGAATTTATAAAAAATACTAATTGGAAAGAAATGCCAGATCAAAGAATTTTCAAAAGCTGTAAAAAAAAAATTGAATTCAGCTAAAAAACCAGCCGGCTGGATTTAAAAAAATTTTCCAGCTAAATCCATATCAATCCAGTCAGATCTGACTGGAAAGCATTGAAAATAGCAACACTGAAAATAATATTGAGGAACAAAAATGAAATAAAAAACAGACGCAGAAAAAAAAACATACTGCAATCAAAAAAAAAAGTTTTACAATCTAGTAAGAGTGAAACTTCTGAAGAAGTCAATTTCGACGAAGGTTTGAACAGCCCAATGAAAATGGAAGAAGATCACGACCAAACATGGTTTTGCTTTGTGTGCAAAACTGATGACATAATTGATATGCGTCTTTGCGCCTTATGCAACCAATATGTACACGAGATGTGTTGGGCTGACCAAAAATGATAACGAAACCTTTATCTGCCCTTATTGTGATATCAATTAGTGCTCAATGCAACATAGCTTATAGTTTGCTGCCTAAGTGATATGGTAGTTTTTAAGAAATGAAGTTATTTTTTTATTTTTTGTTATGTTTCTGAAGCGCATTTTATTTTATTTTGTTTACAGTTTTTTTTTAACTTTTAACCCATTCACTGGCACGTCAGACCATATGGACTGACAATTGTCGTGTTGCAATTGCCAAGCATTCAAACGACGAGTCCATGTAATTTGCCAGACAAATATAATGCAAATATCTTCAGAAATTTTTGAATGTGATATAAGCTTATAATAAGTAGAGAATATTTGCATTACAAGGTATTTAATGTCAGTCCATATGGCCTGACACATCGTTTTTAGTATTTAAAAATCTTACCGTCAATCCCTAAAGACTGACATTAAAAATCCAAAAACATTTTGTTAGTTAGTTTATTTAAGACCTATGGAATATCTTCTACGACGGGATTCTGGAGATGCCAGAAGACAACTTCTTGGTCGGTTACGCAGATGATATTGCTGCAGCTATCATTGTATGGGACACGGAGGATGCCCAAAGAAAGTTGCATCAAGATATAAGGCGGGTGCATCCCTGGATGGAAAACCACGGATTAAGCCTAGCGACTGAAAAAACGGAGATACTGTTGCTGACTGACAAAGAGACGAATTTCCACAAATGTTGAGTTGCAGGAGTGACGCCCATTGATCTTCTAGCAGCGGAAAGGAAGTACGTCCACGACCAGAAGACGGAAATAGGAGCAAAAACAGTAGCTACAGAAACGAAGCAACTCACGAAGCAGAAGTTGCAAACAGGTGGAGCGCTAAAACAAGGGGAAGATAGGCGTACCGGTTGATCAGAGACTTTGCTGCATGGATGGAGCGGGAGCACGGTGAAGTGAATTATTATATCACCAAGCTCCTTACGGGACAGAGTTACTTCCACCGGTACCTGCTCAGGATGGGAAAAGTAGAGAGTGCGGTCTGCCAATACGGAGACTCTTTAGAAGACGATGCGTATCACACCTTTTTCACCTGTAACAGGTGGTCAGCGGAAAGGAATAGTCTAGAGTCAAAGATAGGCAACTTTTCCCTAGAAAATGCCATAAACAAGATGGTCTCAAGTATCGACATGTGGAGTATTGAGAAGGTACTCGGATCGAAAAAGAGAGAGGAGGAAGTAAACATACCCTCAGTAAGTTTACCTAATTGATGAACGCCTTACCGGCAAGATATGTACTATAAACCCACATCAGGAGATAAATGAAAAAGCCAGTCCCCAGAGGGGAAAGAAAACGACACCACTCTGAAGTAATGTTAAAGCGTCCCGGAGTGGATGGTGTCAGGTTGAAAAGGGGTTAACGTTTTTTTTAGTGAGTACCAAATCACACACAACTTGCAACAGAGCGGGCCTGTTCCTCGTGCGAATTTGCATTTTTCCACTATACTTTCGGCAAAAAAAAAAGCACCAGCCATGCATGAAATACTTTAAATGATTAATTATATTTCCAGCCGCCAACGCTACATATTCTGTACTGGCTTTGTTCTTGCTATTTGAAATAGAAATTAAACAGGAGAAGGAATAGCGGGACTTTGAGATTTAATGCAAAATCGAAACAAGAACAACTTCCAGTACATTACTACATGAACACAAAACATTATCTTGTAAAACAACAACAATATTCGAAGGCAGGACGTCAGTCCATATGGCCTGACAGTTACAATGAAAGAAGATTTCATGTCAGACCATATGGACTGACGCGGCATGTTTGGCTAGTTCTAACATTTTTATTTGGCAGTGAATGGGTTAATATTTAGTTTATGTTTGAAAACTGATCTACTCTAAGTTTTTTTATTTATTTTTATATACCTACTGTAAGACGTTATGTGTTTAACTTTTTATAATTCTTTTTTTTTTTAATTTGGTTTTTTTTTCTTTATTAAAACATTCAACAGAACTTTTTGTTTATTGATAATACCACGAAAACAATAAAAATGAAATCTAATAAGATCAGAAGTGATTCCATTATTTGTTTTATTGTTTTACTCGTAGAGTTTAAGTCTCCCCAAGGGAATGCTTAAGTCTCCCGGTGGGGCGGGACACTTCAGCCAAAAATCTGTTTTCAAACATTTGGCATTTGGCAAAAATCTCTTGCCTTTAAAGTTTATGAGACTTTTCTTAAAATACATAAATGTAGCATTAAAAAGATGCATCTAATAGGTGCCTTTTTTTTCTGTTTCATAATGTTCTTTGTTAAGAAATAAAGTACAGCCAAGGCGCTCTTGCCTTGACCTTTCTAATAAAAGCTTTGCTTTATTTTGCTCCGAATAAATATTAAGCTGGCGCAGTTGGTAAACCGGTAGTAGATATCGATATAATATAAATGCAGTGAAAATATTAACTAAATAAAATTACGAGAACAACAAAATTGAAACATTAAAACTTGATATAAATACATGAAAGTTCTAGTGTAATTGATCGCGAATTCAAAATTAATTTTGGAATAACGGATCTAATAAATGAACCCAGGAGCCTTCCACAATTTCGGGGGTATGCACTTTCATCATTTATAGATGAAGGGAATTACATGCTATCATTGGTTAGTGATGAAGCTGCAAAACAATACTTACAAAGGATCATCATATCAAAGATTCAGGGAGATGCATTAAGTGCAATAAGAAGACTGCCAGCAAACAGTACCTGGGAAAAGACAACGGAACAAATGAAAAGAGCATTTGGCGTCCCGGAGGAGTATACAGCGTTGAAGAACAAAGCAGATAGTATTAAATATTATAATGTAAGTGAGTATTATCATGAACTAAAAATTATCCTATATAAGCTTAATCTTAAGTATCGTTTGGATTCAAAACCTCCATTAGATTATAAGCCAGAATGTAACGAAGAGAGCATACTTTCTAAGTTCCTTTTTAAAATCCCAAGAGAAGAAGAGATGTACCTCAGAATTAAAAATATATGTAATCTGGAATAGGCATATTTCGCATTAATAGCTACCGGAATGGAAGAAAAATGTCAGGTTAGATCTGACCATAGAAGCGACAACTACAATAGAGACGCACGACGATATAGGAACAGTTATAGATCGGAACGAACTAGAGATCATGTGCAAAACAACAACAACCACAACGCAAATTTTTAACAGTACCATAACGGAAATAGTTTGGCTACAACTAACAATAACACATACCAGAACAGATTTCAACAAAACCCAAGACAATTTACAAATAATTATTCAGGATATTACAGAAATGATAGGCAAATAGAACCAATGGACGTTAGTAACATCAATAGAAATTCAGACTTTCAAAATAATAATTATAGCACATACCAGAATAGATTCCAAAAAAACCCAAGACAATTTACAACTAATTATTCAGGACAATACATAAATGATAGACAGATAAATAAAAGCTCAGCACCGAATTCAGAAAATTTTCCTGTCAATGCTTTGGATATAATTCATTTCCAATAATTGAAATTACCATTCATGGACGAAAAATCTATTGTCTTACAGATACGGGATCGTCCATATTAATTCTTGATCAATCTGTGTTTCCACAATTAACAAAAAATAAGATTACGCCAATTCCTATAATCACTGTAAGCGACAAATTCCCAATTCCGAATATTGATGACATATTCGACAAATTGGCAAGAGCGCAATATTTCACCGCCCTTGATCTCGCAAAGGGCTTCCACCAAATTTTAGTCGACGAAAAGGATCAGTTAAAAACTGCGTTTTCGACACCACTGGGGCATTATGAATACATACATTAGAATGCCCTTTGTCTCCAAAACGGCCCTGCATCATTTCAGCGGATGAAGAATCAAGTACTTATGGGTCTAATTAAGAGAATTTGTGTTGTATATCGGGACGATGTACTTATATTTAGTACCAGTTTGGATGAACACAAACGAAGTTTAGATAGTATATTTAAAAGACTTAGACAAAGTAATTTAAAGATTCAGGTGGATAAATGCAATTTTTTTGCCAAAGAAACCGATTATTTAGGCCATATCCTTATAGGTACAGGTATAAAACCAAATCCAAACAAAGTAGAAGTTATAAACAATTTAAAACTACCCAACCCACTACTACGAAACAAATTAAAAGTTTCCTTGGGGTAACAGGGTATTATCGAAAGTTTATTCGGGATTACGCGAAAGTAGCCCAACCCCTCATAAAATATTTGGAAAAAGATACAAAAATTAATTTTCTGATATCACGTTTATAAACGCATTTGACAAATTAAAAGAATTAATTACCAACCCTCCTGTTTTGCATTACCCCAATTTTCAGAAAAGATTCAAGTTAACAACTGATGCAAGCAATTTTGCAATCGGTGCTGTACTTAGCCAAGATAATCACCCCGTATGCTTTGCAAGCAGGACGCTAAACAAACATGAAACTATGTACAACACCATCGAAAAAGAATTATTGGCCATTGTCTGGTCAATTCATCACTTCAGGCCGTACTTTTACGGGGTCGAATTCGATGTATACACTGACCATCAACGCTTAAAATGGTTGCAAACAAAAAAGGAATGTCGAGATATAAGTCAAAGATTGCAAAGATGGATCTTAAGATTAGGAGAGTACATGTTTAAAACGGAATAGCCATCTTGGCCCCCTCTTATTTTTATTATTTATTAATGACTTGCCCTTATTATTTGGAGGGTGCAGATATCTCCTCTATGCCGATGACCTTAAGCTTTCATTGCAGCAATGTTTGAACACTCTTCTATGCTGGTGAAAAATGAACGCTATGATGCTAAACGTGGAAAAGTGCAATATTATTCCTTTCTTAAGGAAAAAAAGTGCAATCAATTTTGGCTATACGATTAATGGACAAAAGTTAGTTAGAAAGGACTCAATAAAAGACTTGGGAATAATAATTGATGAAAAACTGACTTTTAAACACCAAATCGACAAAGTACACTCTAAAAGCATGTGCATGCTAGGCTTAGTTTAACGCAGATCGAAAGAATTTGATGATCCTTACATCACTAAAGCGATCTACTGCTCCTTGGTTCGACCTTTGTTAGAGTATAGTAGTATTATATTGTCTTCGTTTTATAATATTGATGTTAAGAAACTTGAATCTGCGCAAAAGCAAGTTTTGTTGCTTGCCTTGAGAGGTCTTGGGTGGAGCCCTGACTGTTTTTCGTTACCTCCTTATTCTCATCGTCTAAAGCTCATTGGCATGTGCAGTCTTGTCAATCGTAGGGAATTGTCTGAGGCTTTGTTTGCGTTTGACGTTTTAAAAGGAAATATTGATTCAGTCTTCTTGTGTTCCAATCTGTAGATCAAATTGTTCGCACTTTAAGACATACCAGGTTTTTAAAGGAAGTAACTCAATGACTAATTATGCATCTCACGAAACTTTTAATCGGTGTTCAAAGATTTTTAACAAATACCTCGACTTGTTTAATCTATACGATAGCAAATACAGCTTTAAAAAAAAAAATCTTACATAGAATGATGGTTGAATACTCCTCATGACTTTTGTTTAAAAAAAAATAAAAATACATTTACGAGTATATGTATATTTTTTATTCCAAATGACTGTAAAAGCATTGACTATATTAACTTTCTACTTACTTATTTATACAATATTAATTGTCACACTATATACATATGGTATGTACGAGTACATATATTTTTTTTGCTATGTATTTATTTCAATTATAATTGATACTTTGTTGTCTTACTCGTACTTTGGCAAAATAGAGAAATGAAAAAAGAAAAGAATACATAAAACGTAAAGATAATAATGCGGCAGACTTTCTTAGTAGGAATAATGCTGACAAAAATGAAATTATAAACGTTAATCCAATTCCAATAAAATATATATTTGTAAACGAAATAGGTATTGAAGAAGTTAATGAGATAGAAAGCTTAGAGGTGGAGACAATTCACAGTCGGGAAGAAAATCTAGATGACCATGTTCCTATAGTAGAAACAATAGTGAATAAATTCAAAACGCAAATTATATTGTTTGAGCAAAAAACCAAAGAAACAGAAATTACAACCCAAAATAGGAAAATATACATATCTAGACAGGACATAGAGAGGGGAAACTTAAATGATATTCTTAGAAGATTTAGAATGAAAGGAATTGGGGTGCCGTGGCGTAAGTGGTTAGTGTGTCGGGTCACTACCCATGAGGTTCCAAGTTCGAATCCCAGAAAATACCAAAAAGTTTTTTCACGTTCCCACCTCTCGCGAGCGTCTGACAAACATCCGAGAGTATTGTTGTCGCGAAAAAGCTTCTCAAATCGCCGTTCGGATTCGGCATTAAACTGTAGGTCCCTTCCATTCGTGTGAAAAATATAACGCACACAACATAAGTGGTTGCGAAAAGCTGGGCCCTGGCACTTTAAAGAGCTGTTGCGCCAAATATTTGTTTTTGTTTGAATTGTAGGAATATACACCGAATTGAATGATCCATTGTATATCTAATTAAGTACAACTACGGCTTATAGAATTCTTTAGCAACGATAGGAATGTGAAATTTGAAGATTGTTGTTATTGTTTCATTTAAATGAAACAATAAGATACATATAAAACGCTCATGAAAAAGAGTCAAATCACCACGGGATCAATGAGAATTATGAACAAAATATGTTACCCAAATTAAAAAAATTGATACAGATTTATTAATAATTGCAATATTTGCCAATTAGCTAAATACGACAGAAGCCCAATCAAGGTAAAAGTTAGGACGACGAAAACTCCATTTGACCAAAACGAAATTATTAACATTGCTACTTGGACTATAAAAGGACAGCGATTTTTGACTAGTATTGACCGTTTTTCGAAACATGCTATGATTTTTGATTTGACTGATAGAAATTTAATAACTATAAGAGAAGCGTAAGAGGTAAACGGCATTCTGTTTTAGGAAAACCCAAAATGTATATGTGACAACGAATTTGACGGGCTAATATTAAAAGAATTTTTGAATCAGAAAAATAGCACCCTTAATGAACAAATAGAATCATGAGTATTGTCCAAGCATTTTCTTAAAATATGAATATTATTATTATATTAAATGAATATTAAAGATAAGTTTTTCAAAGCAATAGAATTCTACAATAATTCAATTCACTCACCAGGAAAGAGAAATCAACTAACTTTCTGTTAGGAAATCTTAGCTCAGATATAAGTGCATTCAGCGTTGCCGTTTATACTTCAATCGAAGTATTTTACCTCGTTTTTATAGACAACACTTCGACACTTCCTCTTTCGCAAAAACACTTCACTTTTTGTAGACTTTATATTTTCCCTCTTAATTGGGAAATTGCATTATATATTTATTAATGAGCTCTCCCATAAAGTAGCCAAAAATCGTATACGCGAACACATCCATTCGATAACTACATCGATAACTACAAGTCTACAATTCTACCCAAAGAAGAAAGTCTATAAGTCTTTTGGCATTCTGTCTTCTGCCTCAAAAATGCTTTCTGGCAGATTATACCCTCATTTAAAAGAGTTTATAGGAGCGTTGTTGTGTCTTCCTCATAGTAGTGCAACTACTGATAGGGTGTTTTCCTAAACTAAATTGATTAAGAGTTTAGGCCGAGACAACTTAAAGGCTAGCACTGTTAATTCACTGATACTTGTGAAAGGAATTGTTCCTGAAAACTGTTTCAAGAACTGGGTATCGCCAAAAGATGTTGTATTAAGATACCACAAGGCTTAGATTAAAGCTTCCTAATTAAAAAAAAAATTATGTTTTTTTCCCATAAATAGTCGTTTAATATAAGAAACTCAACTTTTATAATGACACTTCACTTTTCAGCAAAACACTTCTATTTTTTCCTGAAAACACTTCACTAAAAAATTGGCGAACGGCATCACTGAGTGCAATAAAAGAAAAATTGGAGAGGGAAAAAAATCAAAGAATAGAAAAACTCATTATAGGAAGACAAACTGAGCCATGCAGGAATGAAGGAAATGTTGATGATAAAAAATTATACAGCTCTTAGGCATAAGGACGAACCTAAATATAAATATCATGACAATAATAATCTTCATCCCTCAAATATTAAAAGGAAATATAAATAAATGATAGTTCAAAGCTTTATTATTATTAGTCCTTAAAAAAAAGTAATTAAATAAAATATGCAAAAACTCGATATTGTTTTCGAAACAACTAACCTAAAATAAATATACAGTTCGAATTGTTAAAATAATTGTACAAAAAAAAAAGTTAAACATAATACTAATTTAACATTTATTAATATTGTTTTTACATTTACTTTAAATTTACATATACTATGTCAATTATTATCTTCTAAATAAAGTAATGTAATATAAATAACCAATAAACTCCCCAAAAATGATTACAATATTATCCTTTTTGCAATTAATGTTCTTAAAAGTTTATAATATCTATCTATGAACACATACTTATACTTACACAAATATATATCTGTGGCAATAGGACATAATAGCTTAAGTCGACTTAAGTCAAAATTGAGTTAATTATAGCAAAATGTTCCCAATTACATAAAGTACTTTCCCTTAATCTTTTAGTTGCATACCTGTAAAGACGGCTGAGTTATGGCTGTAAGAGTAGAGGTGCAATTCAAAAATTTCATACGATTTTCGCGTAAGCCACACCTTTAAACCTTCTCCTGAAAAATCGTACAAATCGACATAAACTATTATGTCGTATTGCCACCGATATAATGATTACTTAGTTTAGTTTTCGAAACTCCAAATTCGAGTTCGGTGAATTTGTTGTTCCATTTTTTCACTTAAAATGCATTTTTCTAAAAGTTTTTACTTGAACTTAATTAATAAAATTTCCTTCAATTATATTAAGCAACTTTTTTACGTACGACCAACAGAAGTTGTAGTAAAAGCCATTTTTTGTCAAACAAAAATGGTCAAATGAAGTGTAGGTACATACTGAATTAGTCTTAAACCAGAACAGTTTATGGAATATTTATAGCAATTGTTCGAAGTGCCTTCCTTCCGTTTGAATACACTTTCGGGCGCGTTTAAGCATTTCGGATGGCTGATTAACGAACAGCAAACTTCTTCTCATCTCTTCTGAAACGACACTAAATTTTTCTTGGAGCTCTTCCAGACTCGAAATTTCTCTAAAATAAACTTTTTCTTTCATACCATCCATGGGTGTTAGATCAGGAGATCTGGGTGGCCAAGGGTTGGGGCCAAATCGACCAATCCACTGTTCGTTAAAAGTATGGTTGAGGAACGAAGTTACTCCGCTGCTACTGTGACAAGGTGCTCCATCTTGTTGAAAGAACATCGCCCTTCTCTGAACAAGAGGAACATCTTCAAGGAGCTCCGGCAATCGTTCTCCAAGAAATTCCAGGTAGTAATGGGAATTAACTCTTCGTGGAAGAACGTGCGGGCCTACTAAAGTCTTCCCTATTAATCCAGCCCAAACATTTACGCTAAATCTCCCTTAAAATAAGCAGCATATTTTGAAGAAGTTATTCACAATAATTAAATTCTTACCTTTGAAAGGATGTTGTGCGTATTAAATGGGGGTTGGAGTCTCATCAATGGTGCAAATTATGGTGGTTTGTTACCCTATCTCTTGTGAATTGCGCTTCGTCAGTCCACAGAATGTTATTGAGGAAGCGCCCGTTTTCTGCTTGTTTGCGTAGTAGCCATTGGCGAAATTCCACTCTTCTTTGCGCATCTCCTAGTAGTAAATCCTGTACCAGTGCTGAATGGAAAGGGTGTAATCTATTACTCTGTAGAGTTTTGTGAATCCTGGTTCTGGGAAGTTCCAACTGCACAGCTAGTCTGCGGACGCTGACTGAAGGCTGAACTTCCACAGCACGCAAAATCCCACTCCCAATTTCTGCCGCCGCTGCGTCTGAATGTCGTTCCCTTTTATTTGGTGCAGGTGACCCAGTATCAACAAGGCGCTGATACGCATCAGCGAACATCCAACTACATGGTGTTCTACGATTTGGGTATCGTCGTTGGTACTCCAATCTTGCCAATGAAGCGTTTCCATTGCAGAACCCGTATACAAACACTATTTCCACGTATTCACGTTTTGAATACATTTTGTGGGGATCGGCTGTTACCTTACAGAGCAAAATGTCGATTGTAAATCAGTTGAAACAAAATTACGGTACATTTACAAATCTGTGATAATTCTTCGTTACGCTTTTTTTCCTATTCGACAATTAACTGTTAACTGCATTGCTCATAGGTATGTACGTTAGTTTATTATTCTCACTTAATTTTGTTTGACCATTTTGTAAGTAAAAGTAACTCAAGGGTTTGGGTTTTTGTACGATTTTGTTTGTGCAAGAAGATTCAAGAATTAACACTATGTAGTACTCTAGGTGAGTAAATAAAAAGTTACTGTTGCAATGTGTTCGCTTTTATGTAATACCTATTACAAATGAATTTAATGAAAACATTGGGAATTACATACGTAGATATAAATGTGGAAAGATTCGATTTTCAGCCTGCCCTGGATTTTTTTGAACCTTCCTGATTACACAGCCTGGCTACGGCCCTACCTAATAACCAGCCGGAAAACAGTTGAACTTGACAATTTTCAGGTTGGTAACCAATTCATCAGGTCCAAAGAAACGCTTAAATACCTTGAGGTAATGCTGGACTACTAACTGTAGTTAAAGAAACACGTTGATTACATAACCAAAAAAGCATCACAAACGCAAGGAGCTCTCGCGTATACTGCCTAACATCGGTGGATCTGGATACGGATACGCTAGAAGGATTCTGCTTTCTAGAGCTACCACCTAATTTCTGCTATATGGCGCCTCAGCCTCCACCACCAAGGACGAAGGAGACCAAAAGGAAACTATCGTCAACGTAGAGACTTCGCGCTGCGGACAATCAGTGGCTTTCGAACCATTTTGAACGAAGTTGCATATTTGTTAAACCTAGAATGGTCCCCATCCACATCCTCACAGATGATATGTTCAGGATATAAATATAACAGAAGACCATTGAGCCAACACGACGCCAATGGTATCAAGGTGATACAAGTTGAAGAAAGGGCACGCAGTATTTTATTGCACACGCTTCACGGCATGAAGAATTACTCTGCCCAGTCCGTCATTACTCCTCGACCATATCTTACGGTCGGAAGAGAATTGAGCTGCGGAGAATAGAAAAGCTAAGAAGAGCAACAGAAGCAGCTAACACAAGAAGCATAGCATAAACTTCTAACCAGCCCTGCGGAGTAATACCCGCGGGGTGAGTGGCAGAAGTGTGGTGGGTGTGTATTCGTTCGTAGGCGCTTCTTTAGGTTTAGAATCATGCATGCTGGTAGCCCATGGTACATTCGAGTATGATCTAATAATTTAAATGGCATGCATGACTGATTTTTTGGTATTGATTATAAATTTAAAAAAAAAAATTCTTTTCAAATTAAAAAATTGTCTTCTGACGTTATATAACGTTCTTGTATTAATTCAATTGATACATCACATGATGGAAAACAATAATTTTTGTTTTTACCCTAGGTACAAACTCAATCCGTAATTTAATTTTTTTTGTAGGAAAGGCAAAGGCACCAGTAGCCGTACCTGTAAACCCAGAAGGCACACAGAGTAATCCAAATGAAGAGGCTTTGGAAACTAAGACTGAACCCGAAAGTCCAAAGAGTTCAATGCCATCAGGTAAAATATAAGCGATTCATGAAAGCACGAATATGCGACAGTTTCCTATTAGTCACATTACATAAATAAACATACATATTACACAATTTATTTACGAAGTATGTAATATTGTTCTGCGGCTCTCATCTGTAATAAACTTACAATTGACATAAATTTACAACAAATTAGGAAGTGACGATGAAGGCGATGTTGGTAAATATATTTTTACTTATATATATTAAAACATGCATTCATTTTTCTACATGTAATCAAAATTATGAATTTCAATTATGTAAATAAAGTGAATAAGCCGGCTTTTCTTATTTAGGAAAAAAAGAAACAAAAGGCAAGAAAAGAGGTAAAAAGGTTAAAGTTCCTGAAGTTCCTGAGCCTGTTTATATCGAAGTTAAGGTAAAAGCATTATTAAAAAGATAGTTCTTCAGAAAAAAGTTACAAAAACAAATGCTTTTGCAAATTGCTATATCCGTAGAAAATAGTTCAAAGATATGTCAAAACGCCTATACTCCATTGCCACTTTGGAACCATGGACCCATACGATTTGGATCCAAATATAAAATACGTTTACATGATCCGGAATCATTCTTATCCAATACGTACGTAAATATTTTTCAAATGTATATGTGTAAATTGCCTTTAATGTAATGCGTATAATTACTTTCTAGTAAATTATCATACTCGTGACGAATGCTTTATTGATATGCCGAAGCGATTTTTATTCGGGTCATTGAAAGGAAGCTTGATAGAAAATTTTAGATCTTGCATAAGTGAGGTAATGTATTTTTCATTATTAGAAAGTTAATTGCTTACGCAGGCATATATGGGACATGATAAATTATTCTTATATATATAAACGTTTTCTTGAAATTTCCAGTTCTTCTAGCCAGCGGGTATTTAACAAATGAATCGTTATACCAATCTTACTTACTTACTTACTTACTTACTTACTTAGGTGGTGCTACAGTTCGGGGTGAACCTGGGCCTCAACCAACAAGCTTCTCCATTTAGCTCGGTCTTTAGCTAACTGGCTCCAGATGCGCACTCTAAGTTGGCCGAGGTCCACTTGAACTTGTGCGCATCACCTACGGCGAGGAGGCCCTCTACTGCGTCGTCGAAGACTCTGCGAATCGGAGTCTTGGTGTCCATCCGCTGTACATGTCCTCTAAAACGTCCAATACGCAGTTTGACTAGGTCGATATCGCTGTACAGCTCGTATAGTTCGTCGTTGAATATCTTCCCCCAAAACGCAAACGGGACCGAATATCTTACGAAGAATTTTTCTCTCGAAGCGACCACAGATGTCTTCATCCGCTTTCAATAAAGTTCAAGTTTCAGCGTCGTAAAGCAGGACTGTGATGATGAGGGTCTTATATAGCGTCTCCTTAGTTGTTCGAGATAGGGCTTTACTGTTGAGTTATCCTTTGCTTGATTTCTGGGCTGGTGTCATTATCAGAATTAATAGCAGAGCCAAGGTAGACAAAGTCCTTTACTACCTCGAAGTTGTAGCTGCCCACTGTGACGTTCTGTCCAATTCGTCGGTGTTGATTCTCCCTTCTTTTTGACAGCATATACTTGCTTTGTCCTCGTTTATCGCTAAACCCATTTTGGTCGCTTCTGCTTCAATGCTTGCAAATGCACTGGTGACAGGCCTCTGAGTAATATCAATATCGTCGGCGTACGCAAGCAGTTGTACAGACTTGTAATAGATTGTGCCTCCGGTGTTGGCTTGTGAGTTTCGCACAATCCGTTCAATTACAACATTAAAGAAGTCACATGACAGCGCGTCACCTTGTCTAAAACCTTTTTTGACATCAAATGTCTCGGTGAGGTCATTACCGACCTTGAAGGAGCAGCGAGCGTTCTCCATCGTCAGCCTGCACAGACGGACAAGTTTGGCAGGGATGTTAAAACTATGTAGACAAAGCTTTATATAGCTTTCTCTATAGATGCTGTCATAGGCGGCCTTGAAATCGATAATGATATGATGAGTATGGATTTGGATTTCTTGGGTTTTCTCCAGGATCTGCCGAAGTGTGAGATTTGATCGATGATGGACTTTCCTGGCCTGAAACCGCACTGAAAGGGTCAATCAGGCTGTTGATAAAATGTTTCAGGCGTTCACACAATATCGCAGAAAAGATCTTGAATGCAATCTTGTGCAGACTGATGCCTCTATAATTGGCGAAGTTGAGTGGGTATCCTTTCTTGTGGATCAGGTAAACGATGCGACCCGTTTCTGTACGGGTATTGCTTCTCTGACACGTTCTTTTTACCTTTTGGTAAAACTTCCGTACATTGTTCTTGGAGCCTCTTATGTTCGCTTTCTTTTTGAAAAGCCAATATTCTTCCCGTCTCTTTTGCTCGTAGAGCTCACGAGCAGCTTTCGTCTTCCGTTGCAGCGCTGCTTTATATGCCTTTTGTTTTGCTGCATGCACTCGTCGGCATTCTTCGTCAAGCCAGTGGTTTTGCGGTGTTGGTCGGGCGACACCCAGCGCCCGACGTTAAATTTTCCCACAGCGATTCTTCTTTGTTGCTCAGGTAATGATTCGAATCAATGTTGGCTGCTCGGAAGGGCAAGCCATACAGAATACTGGAGTCATGTCTTGCGTCGATTGCAATGTGACCAATTTGGTTGTACGTTACATGGTCACTGGACCGCCATGTCTGCTTGTTAATATTGAGACGCGGAAACCATGTCTTTTTTATAATTTGCACAAGCACAAGGGATTTTGGCTACCCTTAATATGCTAAGACATCGAAATCAATTAGCCTTAGTCAGTTGTCAGACGTGGTATCATATAGGCTATGCTTACGGAATGGCCTACTAAAGACGTCGTCCTTTCGTATCTTGGCGTTGAAATCGCTCAATACTATTTTAACGTCGTATTTAAAGCATTGCTCGTATGTTTTGTCGAGGAGCTCTTAGAAACAATCCTTGCTGGCAGGGTCCTTCTGTTCCGTGGGGGTATGAGATGAGCACATACCAGGCTTATGTTAGGGAAATTAGTATTTATACGGATTGTCATAATACGCTCGCTCACATGTCGGAAGCTTAAGACTTCTTGGCAAAGTCTGCCGCGTATAGCAAATCCGCATCCAAATAAACGCTGGTTTTTGTCTCTGTAGCAATCATCGTAGGAAATGTCACAGTTTTTCATTCTCTTTTTACCCGGCCCATCCCAACGCACTTCCTGGATGGCGGTTTTATCTACTTTATAGCAGTCTAGGGCCTCTGCTAATTGTTCGACTGCAAGTGGTTTATTAAAGGGCCGAACATTCCACGTACAGATCCGAAGATTGTCGTCCTTGCTGGGGTCCTCATCAAATGAATCATTTTTATTCGAGGCTTGTAGTTTTTTTCTGATCCAGTGTTTTTTTTTTTTTTTACTTGGTAGAGAAGTTACCCTGTCGGCACAAACCACAACCTGGAGGGCCAGTTCCTGTTGTTATACCACTAGGACGTGAGGCCGGGTACACCGGTGCCAGTAGTCCGCTACGGGAGTGTGAGCGCTGCCGTTGGCCCATTAAGGGGCTCCTCCGCCACCATCTCTATTCCAAGGTCCTGACTACGATCGGAAATTCCTTACCGACCTCTGATCCGAATATGTCAAAGCAGCTCGTACAAGGTGTTAACTAAGTTCAACCTAACTGAAACTGTTTACGCCACCGTTGACTCCATGTAGCGAATTTATCCGCTGCCGTCTGGAATAAGAAGTGCTCTTTGAGAAAGCACTCTTTCCCCTCTCTCGTCTGCTGCTGCCAAAAATCCTCCAAACGGGGTTGCTTACACATTTTTTGGACCAAGGTACTAGGCAGCCAGCGGTCACCACGTAGAGGTTGAGAGTAGGCGTTGGTAGGCCTAGGCTAAGTGAAAACGCTTGTATTTTCATATAATGGCATGCACTACCGTTTGACCACGTTTCCCCATTCAAGCACATATTTGTTTACAGCTGATAGGCGTAGTCACGATTTTTGATATGCTCGTATCATACATTATTATCGTGCTCTAGGCACTGTATATCATTTCGTGCGACATTTATTAATTCCGCCTTAAAGATCCTATACTAACTAAAATTTGTACTCTCGTGCGTATTAGTGAATACAATTGACTGAGTGGTGGTCCCATTTCCCAAGTAAACATTACTTTGGAGGTCTTCTTAAGTATAATCTAAAAATATTTTTGTTGAATATAACAACGTACTATAGGGAATATTCAAAAAGGCTAATGTACACTAGCGTAATACAATAGCTTTAGCACTAGCGTTAGTTCTATGCTATCCCTATTGCGCAGGTGTTCGTCAGCTTTAAGTCTGATTTGTATGCTTAAAAAAGTTCAGGTTCAAAAGAAGTTTTCATTCGTTTAATCATTAAAAAATATATATTTCTAGATCTACAGAAATGTTATTGAATATCATTTTCGGGAGCCAATATTAATGGCAAACAGACAGACTATAGAAGTAACTGAAGACACTTCAAATGTAGAGAAAGACACTAGTCCTGGACTACTGGACTTAGCTAAACCATCTGAATTGCGTGCATTGGCAATAATGAAACAACAAAAGTGGGTACCATAATTCTATATGTTAGTATGTAGGTTTTTAAATTAATGTTTGGTAATTATACTCAAATATTTGGCATGGGCTTATAGGAAAATTGAGAAATTAAGTAAAAAACAAGCGCAAAAGGAAACGATAGTAGTAGAGGAAACTGCTAGTGGCGATGAAAAAGAAATAGAAGAAATAAACGTGGCATCTGAGACCTCATCAGAAACTAGCATGGGTAAGTGTATTCCTAACACTGTTGTGCATGGTACATATAGTATATATGTACATAAGATAGATGAATAAATATGTTGGCCCAGTGTTCCCAGATTTCCCAAATTAATTTACCCTTTTTTTGTCGCATTTTGGCTTTTTCTCCCCTTTTTTCCAGTCCATTTTCCCCGCAATATTCCCCTTTTTTTAAACAAAGAAAAAAACACGTATCTATTGAAAATAAATAAGAATTTGTCGTTTTAAAAAAACCTTGCTTTAATATTAATGTTTTATTTAAGGAAAAAACAAGAGACGAAACTTTCTTCAAAACTTAAAATAATATACAAAACTAACTAAAAAATCATAACAAAACATAAATTAAGGCTTAATAAAACAAATTAACACATATGTCAATAAGACCACAGCTATTCATTAAGCGTTTAAAAAAAAAAAAAAATCATATATAACATAACATAATTGAGCTTCTATAATAGATACATATTTAGCCTTATCGATGTATCCGTTCGGATAAAATTCTGAAACGTTAAAAATATCCGATCGGAACGCGTATCACCTCCCTAGTATCCGTTTTTGAACAGAAATTATCAACGTGTACTAACGCTTGACCTTGACATAAAACATGAATTTAGGTAGATGCACTTCAAAATGCACAATTCGAAAAATATTTACTTCACCCTTTATATCGAACAACTTTTCCGCAATTCCGTTGCGATCAGATACCTCGATAAGGCTGATATTCTACTTTTATAGGTATATATTGGAATTGTAAAGCTTAAGGCATTCCTCTTAAACGCAACACAATTACCATAGATCTTTTTTTATCAAGGTCTTTGTATATAGAATTTCGCAGAGTATAGGATCAAGAAGTTTGTTTCTTAATAGATTTATTTAAATTAACGGCAAAGAAAACACGTTCAGCTTCTGCTCCACTGTGCGAAAAACAGAAAATAAATTCTACAAGGTCTCTAAGTTTAGGCAACATATCCTTTTCATCAGCTATATTTGTTGATAAGACATCGTTCCAAAAATCTTGCAAATTTGCGGAAGTAATGTTAGGTTTCAAAAAGGAAAGAACATAAACCAACTTCTGGGAAATTTTTCAACAATCTTAACAAAAACCTCAGTAATCACCATCATGGCCTAGCTCTGTTCATCGATTTCAGTAAGGAGTTTGACACCTTGTCCTATAAAGCACTGTTGGCTTCTTTGCAAAGTGCAGGGATTCGCGGCGAGTGCATTACGTGGTTAGAAAACTACCTGACTCTTCGAACATATCGCGTAAAAATCGGTGAAAGCCTCAGTGATGAAATTAGTATTTCATACGGTGTTCCTCAAGGTTCGAAATTGGGCCCACTTTTATATATAATATATTCAAACGGCTTACTGCAAGCGGTGAAAAACAGCGTGACCTTCGCATATGCCGACGACACGGCGATTGTGGTGTCTCACAGGGAGATTGAAAGGGCAACTACAATTATGCAGAAGGAACTGGAAGTCATTGCAAGATGGTGCCATGACAATGGGCTTACAATAAATGCTGAGAAGACAAAGATCATCCACATCAAACCACCTCATATCTTGTATTATGATATTTGGATAAAGTTTCACGACACAAAATGTCTGAAAGTCAACAGCAATACCAGTAGCAATCCAGATGGTCAATATATATGTATATACATATTTGGCGCAACAGCTCCTTAAGTGCCAGGGCCTAGCTTCTCGCAACCACTCATGTTGTGTGCGTTATATTTTTCACACGAATGGAAGGGACCTACAGTTTAGTGCCGCATCCGAAGGGCAATTTGGTTTGAGAAGCTTTTCGTGACAACAATACTCTCGGATGTTTGTCAGACGTTCGCGAGAGGTGGGACCGTAAAAAAACTTTTTGGTGTTTTCTGGAATTCGAACTTGGAACCTCACGCGCAGTGATCCGACATACTAACCATTTACGCCACGGCGCCCACATGATCAATGCAGCACCTATATTGAAGTCGTTAATACCCATAAGTACCTTGGTGTAATCGTCGATCATAATCTCAAGTGGCAGGCGCACATTGAACAATTGCAGCGAAAACTACGTAGAACATCATACGTGTTACACCATCTCAGTAACTTCAGTAACTATGACGTATTAAGACAGGCATATCTCGCGCTAGGTGAGTCGTACATCCGCCATGGTATTATCGCATAGGGCACATCAGTATTCTGTAGGCAATTGCAAGATAGCCAAAACTACCTACTGAAAATCCTGGCAAAAAAGAAGAACATCTATAACTACAACGAGTGGGGAACACTTAGCACACAACTTGAACTTCTCAACATCAAAGCCATATTTAAATCCACCCTGAACACTTAGCACACAACTTGAACTTCTGAACATCAAAGGCATATTTAAATCTACCCTGATCAACGAGTTTTATGACGACGACCGCTACAGGATACCGATCGATCACCACCACAACACACGACGGAATGCAGAAAGTAGACTTAAAACCGATAAATTCAATAATAATTACGGCAGACACAAATTCTTAACTATGCTACCTACGCTACTAAATGAACTTCCTGTTAACATGGTAAACATTTGTCGACTACCAAGTAGAAAAAAAGTTATAAGAAATCATTCCATTAAAAAAAAAAAAACGAATTAAAATTTTTAAAGTAACACAAAATAAATAAAAATGTATCTTTTACATACTGCTACAAATTTTCATACTTATATTTACAATTTCTTAACTGTAAACCTTGAATTGGTAAAATATTCTTATACAAGTAATACATACCACAAGCAAAAATAAAAATATAAATATTTTAACTGTAAGTGAATCTTTTCTGCAGACAAGCACGATGGGCTTCGCGGGATATAAACTTATGAAAACCGGAATATTTGTTTAAATAAAGATTGAATTGAATTGAATTGATTACTTACTTACTTAGGTGGCGCTACAGTTCGGGCTGAACCTGGGCCTCAACCAACAAGCCTCTCCATTTAGCTCGGTCTTTAGCTAATTGCCTCCAGTTGCGCACTCCAAGTTGGTCGAGGTCCCTTGAACTTGCGCGCGCCACCTACGGCGATGATTCCCTCTACTGCGTCGTCCCTCGGGGTTAGATTCGAAGACTCTGCGGGCCAGAGCGTTGGTGTCCATTCGCTCTACATGTCCTAGCCATCTCAGACGTCCAATACGCAGTTTTTTGACTAGGTCGATGTCGCTGTACAGCTCGTATAGTTCGTGTTTGAATCTTGTCCTCCAAAACCCGTCAACGCAAACGGGACCGAAAATCTTACGAAGAATTTTTTTTCTCGAAGCGACCAAGGATATCTTCATCCTCTTTTAATAAAGTCCATGTTTCAGCGCCGTAAAGCAGGGCTAGGATGATCAAGGTCTTATATAGAGTCTCCTTAGTTGTTCGAGATAGGGCTTTACTGTTGAATTGCCTTATAAGCCCAAAAAAACAGCGATTGGCAAGAGTTGTTCTTCGATTGATTTCTGCGCTGATCTTGTTTGTAGAATTTATAGCAAAGCCAAGGTAGACAAAGTCCCTCACTACCTCGAAGTTGTAGCTGCCCACTGTGACGTTCTGTCCAATTCGTCGCTGTTGGGTTTCCCTTCTTGTTGACAGCATATACTTGGTTTTGCCCTCGTTTATCGCTAAACCCATTTTGGCCGCTTCCGCTCCAATGCTTGCAAACGCACCGGCGACAGCCCGCTGAGTTCTTCCGATAATGTCAATATCGTCGGCGTACGCAAGCAGTTGTACAGACTTGTAATAGATTGTGCCTCCGGTGTTGGCTTGTGAGTTTCGCACAATCCGTTCAATTACAATATTAAAGAAGTCACATGATAGCGCGTCACCTTGTCTAAAACCTTTTTTGACATCAAATGTCTCGGTGAGGTCATTACCGACCTTCAGCCTCCAGACGGACAAGTTTGGCAGGGATGTCAAAACTAGACATGGCTCTATAAAGCTCTTCTCTATAGATGCTCTCATAGGCGGCCTTGAAATCTATAAAGAGGTGGTGGGTATCGATTTGGAATCCTTGGGTTTTCTCCAGGATCTGCCGAAGTGTGAAGATTTGATCGATGGTGAAACCTGGCTGGCCTGAAACCGCACTGATAGGGTCCAAGCAAGCTGTTGATAAAATGTTTCAGGCGTTCACACAATATCGTAGAAAACATCTTGTATGTGATGTTGAGGAGACTAATGCCCTTTATAATTGGCGCAGTTGAGGGGGTCTCCTTTTTTGTGGATCCGGCAAACGATGCTGAGGTTCCATTCATCAGGCATACACTCGTCTGACCAAATCTTAGAGATGAGTTGATGTATGCACTCTACCAATTCATCCCCAGCTGCCTTGAAAAGTTCGGCCGGTAAGCCGTCAGGTCCAGCAGCCTTGTTGGACTTTAGCTTGGATATTGCTATCCGCACTTCGTTTTGGTCATTCTGCCTGACAGGGAGATGTTGTTCTTCGTCGCCGTTATACAGTCTGCAGAAGTAGTTTTTTCATATTCTCAGCACCGACTGTGATTCTACTACGAGGTTTCCGTTTTCATCTACTGGTTTCTGTACGGGTATTGCTCATCTGACACGTTCCTGGAGTATAAACTCTCGATGTTCTCAAACGCGCGCTTCTCATGCTCTTTCTTCTTCTTTTGGAGAAGCCGATGTTCTTCCCGTCTCTTTTGCTCGTAGAGCTCACGAGCAGCTTTCGTCTTCCTTTGCAGCGCCGCTTTGTATGCCTCTTGTTTTGCTGCATGCACTCGCCGGCATTTTTCGTCAAACCAAGGGTTTCGCGGTGGTGGGCGAGCGAGACTCAGCACATCAGTCGCGGCGTTTCTGATGGCATGCTGGCAGCGTTGCCACTGGTCTTCGGCACTTGATGCTGGGGGCATAGGGGTGATTGAGAGATTTCGGGATACGCGTTCAGCGAAGAGTCTGGCGGTCTCCTGCGCTTGTAGCTTTTCGACGTTAAATTTTCTCACAGTGATTCTTCTTTGTTGCTCAGATTGGGATATCCGCTACGAGAGATATCTAGCATGTTCTAAAACCTCTTGTATTTTGAATAAATACACACCACAACCACCGTCGACACAGTAGTTAATAAGGTAATACAGCGATTCTCTAGACGCCAAGCTCGACGAACAAAAGAACTCTCTAGAGCAACAGCTATTCGATCAAAGGAGTGTTCTCGAAAGCAAATTCGATGAACAAAATAAAAGTTTGGAAACAAGATTTGGGACAATTGATGAGAAGATTGAAAATGTAGAGGATAAAATTGAGACATTTCAGACAACCAGCCGAGAATTCGGCAAAGGAACTCGAACATGTGAAGAAACAGAAACTTCGGGAGTATTCAACCGACTGCCCGAGAAGGAAAGAGATGCAGCCCCCCGTCTTCGATGGACAGACATCATGGTCGATATATAAGAGGCAATTCGAAGCCGCGGCAATGACGAACAACAGGGACCTTGAAGAGAGAGAGAGAGGTCCAGCGCCCCCACGCTTGCGCTTAGAGGATCAGCTGCAGAGCTACTACAAACCAGTCCCGAGGACAAACAACGCAAATACGACAGCCTGGTGAAAGCCATTGAGATGCGATTTGGGGACGACCACATGCAGCAAGTATATAGGGTCCAGTTGCGCAGAAGGGTCAAGATGAAGCGTGAGCCGCTCCAGCAGTTACAAACAGATATCGAGCGGCTGGCACATTTGTCCTATCCAAACGCCGGTGAGGAGATCATTAACGAGATGGCGACCGAAGCATTTACCCATGCCATAGCTGATGCGAAACTACAAATGGCGATAAGAATGGCTGGAAAGAAAACGCTCGCCGAAGCTTTGGCGTTTGCTTTGACAATGGAGGCGGCAGAATCGGCCTGTCAGGGAATCCACCGTGTGAGGGAAGCAGCCGCCATCGAATGCTCTTCCCAGAGAATGGACATCGAAGACCGAAACAACGCTCGCGGAGGACAAATTCGTTGCTGGAACTGCAGCAAAATAGGACACCTACGGCAATGCAATCCACCCAGACGCGGAAACTGTCCTCTTGGCCAGGCACCTCGAAACCAGGAGTCGGGAAACGCCTAAGAGCCAGCTTCGCGGGGTAGAAGTTGGCTAGTGGAATCGCCGCCCCCAAGACCACCATCCAGGTCTCTCAAACCAAACAATGCAACAAGAGCCTAGCAGTGGAAGCATTCATTGGCAGAAACAGGTGCGTGGCTACTATCGATATCGGCGCCACGGCTTCCATTGTGAGAAGAGATCTCGTCCGGAAGTCATGGCTGCACAACACCAGCTGCTACTGTCTTAGGACTGCTTCAGGGGATCGGCGAAAGTATATGGAGAAGTTCGCCTCACGCTACAACTAGCAGAGTTGGCCTTTTCCCATACGTTCCTGGCCGACATATGTGACGAATGCATAAGCAGAGTGGACTTCATGAAAGAACGTGGCGTTATTATCAACATCGTGATGCAAGTTCTCGGTACCGGAACGTAGAGATTCCAATGGTGTACGGAAACGAGAATGCAGCACATGTAAGGACAATTCTCAGCAAGGGCGAAGTCTTACCACCATCTTCCGAGACTATCATTTGGACAAAACTAGAGGGTGATCCTGGGAGCCAACGATTCTATCTGTTAGAGCCAGATTTGGAAAGGACCCAAACCCAAACTACATCGTGGGAAAAGTCTTAGTGGAGCCAAAGACCAAAAACCACAGCATCAAACTAAAACAAGGGGAGGCTATTGGTAAATGTGTTCCGATATGTTCAATCTCGACAATAGCTGAAAAGGAATCTGCGAGGCCTATTTCATCAGCCAGGTTGGCCGAAGTAAGGGACAAGATCCTCAAGCAGTGCGAACTGGATCAGAACCAGCGAGCTATGGCAGAAAATCTAATCGGTGAGTACCCTGATATATTTGCCTCACAGGATGGAGAGTATGGCCGAACACATCTTGTGCAACATCGCATAGACACTGGAGATGCCAGACCAATCCGCCAGCCTGCCAGACGACTACCATTGGCAAAGCAGACGGAAGTTGCGGATATCATGTCAACGATGGAGAAGGAAGGGCTCATCGAAAGTTCTAAGAGTCCGTGGGCTTCACCTGTTGTACTGGTCAAGAAGAAAGAAGGCAGCATGCGATTCTGCGTGGACTATCGCAGACTTAAAGACGTCACCAAAAAGGATAGCTACCCTCTGCCACAGATCGATAACACATTAGACACACTCTCAGGAGCTCGATGCTTTTTCACCCTTGATTTGAAGAGTGGCTACTAGCAGGTACAGATAGATCCAAAGGACCGACAGAAAACTGCGTTCACTGCAGGAAATGGGCTGTGGCAGTTTACAGTAATGCCATTTGGATTGTGCAACGCTCCGGCAACTTTTGAGCGCCTAATGGAACACTTCCTGCGTGGATTGACCTGAAAAACTTGCTTGGTGTATCTAGACGATGTGATCGTGATAGGAAAAACACTCGAGGAACATCGCGACAACCTGCAGAATCTGCTAAAACGGCTTCGAAGTGCCCACCTGAAGCTGAACCCAAAGAAATGTGACCTCTTCAGGTCCGAAGTCAAGTACTTGGGCCACGTTATCTCATCAGAAGGAGTGCGAACCGATCCAGACAAGGTGGAAGCTTTGAAAAACTGGCCAGTTCCAAAAGACAAACACCAAAAAAACAATTATTTGGCGCAACAGCTCTTTAAAGTGCCAGGGCCTAGCTTCTCGCAACCACTCATGGTCCGAAGTCAAGTACTTGGGCCACGTTATCTCATCAGAAGGAGTGCGAACCGATCCAGACAAGGTGGAAGCTTTGAAAAACTGGCCAGTTCCAAAAGACAAACACCAAAAAAACAATTATTTGGCGCAACAGCTCTTTAAAGTGCCAGGGCCTAGCTTCTCGCAACCACTCATGTTGTGTGCGTTATATTTTTCACACGAATGGAAGGGACCTACAGTTTAATGCCGGATCCGAACGGCGATTTGAGAAGCTTTTTCGTGACAACAATACTCTCGGATGATTGTCAGACGCTCGCGAGAGGTGGGACCGTGAAAAAACTTTTTGTTGTTTTCTGGGATTCGAACTTGGAACCTCATGCGTAGTGATCCAACACACTAACCACTTACGCCACGGCGCCCACAAACACCAACTCAGGAGCTTTTTGGGTCTCGCCACGTACTACCGACGATTCGTAAAGGACTTCGCATCTAGCATGTTCTAGAAACTCTTGTATTTTGTATAAATACACATACCACAACCACCGTCGACACAGTTGTTAATAAGGTAATACAGCGATTACAAGAGAGACTCGACCAACAGTGGTGAAAACAAGCGACATTGTGAAAGTAAATCTGAAGCGACAGTTTTATTTAAACGAACCCCAGCAAGAATATTACATTATTATAAGATTTATAAAAAAATGTACTGGAAAATACTGTTTTAAATACGCGTTTTCCCCTTTTTTAAGACAGTTTCCCCTTCTCCCCTTTTCCGCTCAAAAAGCGCCAAAAGTGGCGCTCTCTCTCGAGAAGCTTGTATCTAATGCTTAGCAGAGCTATGGGACGATAAGTATCAGCTCTGTCAGTCTGTTTTCCTGGTTTCAAAATGCATATTACTCGTATTATTGTTCTTTTAAATTCTTTAGGTAACATTCTTGTTTGAATTGTGTTACTGAATAACCTACGTAGCCAAAGCTTGGTGTTACTGCCACCGTTTATTTTTTTTTTTTAATTCCGGATAAATTCGATCAAATCCAGCTTTGTCCTGTTTTAATTTGTCTCGAGAATTTGGATGAATCTGGCTTTATTGCCTTCAGCCACGTTAATTCTTTTTTCACCAACCTTAAGCGCTTTTTTTCAGGATTAACCTTCGATGTCTCTACAATGTGTGTAGCCAAAAGTTCAGGCAGGATCTTTGGTGTTCTAGGGATTATTGCATTTGGTCCTCCTAACTTGCATAACTGTCCCTAATCCTACCTACTTGAATGAGTGAAGTTCATATTTCTCACTGTTTCCGTCCATTTATTCAATCGAGCTCTGTCTAGTGATTTTAAAAGGTTGGTCGCAATTGTTGCTTTATCAATATTTAAAGACTTTTGGCAAAGTTGATCAATTTTAGTACTCCAACCAGGTATGTATTCTTTTCGAAAACCTCTTGGGATGTGCTCCTTAGCAGTTGAAAGAACAATGCCAACAAACCCTTCATAATATGCAGCTGACGGAGGTATCCATCCAATGTTGGCGTCTAGTTCTTTGGTTAAGTCAAGTCATTCCAGGTAGCTCTGCAGAAATTCCATCTAGAGTGGGGAACGCTATTGCTAAGGAGAATTTTGATGCCCGTTTCAATGATAATTGGTCGATGTAACAATGGTTGAAACTCAGAATTGCTGATTACAAAGCTCAGGTCAGGGTTATATTTCGTCTCGTCGCCACCTTCCTGAGCAGAAAATGTCTCTGTCTTTTGCGTCGAAAATTAGAATCGTGCCATTAGCATCTGTCCATTTAACAAGTCTTTCGCCGTTACCATCACTTATCTCGTACTTCTACAAACGGTGGTGACTGTTGAAGTCCCCTACATACATATATACATAGTTGGATGCTCATGTTTTGGGAGAGTTCTTGGTGGCCAGCTAGCAGTTGGTGGCTTGTAAATATTTGAAACTTTTAGTTTAGCTATTTTGCTGGTAATTAACCCTGTCGGTACTTCTTTTTTGTTCTAAAATATATTTTTTTCTTTTTTGTTGTTACTGAGGCTGCTAGTAACAACATTGAAAAGAATCTTTGCTTAGTATCGGTTCTAAAGTGGTTTTTGGGATCGTTGCTATTTGGCAACAACTATCTGAAATGGTAACGAAATAAATGAAAAATTCGATATAACTCAACATACCATATCTTCTTCGGCGAACCGCTTGCTAAGGGTAGCAGACGCGCCCTTAGCATGATGCAGGTTCGCCTGTAGCACCTTGATTGTGCTCATCGGTCCTCCGCTGAGGATCGAGCTTGTCGGAGTAGTTGGGCCTTTTTGGAACCCTTTCCTCTACGACAAGCGGTTATGTTTTGATGACCCAGGGGTCTGCTCGCAACCGACTCCTCGTGTCTTCGAGAGACGTGCCCAGGGGCACCGCTGGTCGTGAACGACAAACCGGCCACGTTGCCAGTCGTAGGAAGTCTAGGGACTAAATTCGATCAAATCCAGCTTTGTCCTGTTTTAATTTGTCTCGAGAATTTGGATGAATCTGGCTTTATTGCCTTCAGCCACGTTAATTCTTTTTTCACCAACCTTAAGCGCTTTTTTCAGGATTAACCTTCGATGTCTCTACAATGTGTATAGCCAAAAGTTCAGGCAGGATCTTTGGTGTTCTAAAGATTATTGTATTTGGTCCTCCTAACTTGCATAACAGTCCCTAATCCTACCTACTTGAATGAGTGAAGTTCATATTTCCCACTGTTTCCGTCCATTTATTCAATCGAGCTCTGTCTAGTGATTTTAAAAGGTTGGTCGCAATTGTTGCTTTATCAATATTTAAAGACTTTTGGCAAAGTTGATCAATTTTAGTACTCCAACCAGGTATGTATTCTTTTCGAAAACCTCTTGGGATGTGCTCCTTAGCAGTTGAAAGAACAATGCCAACAAACCCTTCATAATATGCAGCTGACGGAGGTATCCATCCAATGTTGGCGTCTAGTTCTTTGGTTAAGTCAAGTCATTCCAGGTAGCTCTGCAGAAATTCCATCTAGAGTGGGGAACGCTATTGCTAAGGAGAATTTTGATGCCCGTTTCAATGATAATTGGTCGATGTTACAATGGTTGGAACTCAGAATTGCTGATTACAAAGCTCAGGTCAGGGTTATATTTCGTCTCGTCGCCACCTTCCTGAGCAGAAAATGTCTCTGTCTTTTGCGTCGAAAATTAGAATCGTGCCATTAGCATCTGTCCATTTAACAAGTCTTTCGCCGTTACCATCACTTATCTCGTACTTCTACAAACGGTGGTGACTGTTGAAGTCCCCTACATACATATATACATAGTTGGATGCTCATGTTTTGGGAGAGTTCTTGGTGGCCAGCTAGCGGTTGGTGGCTTGTAAATATTTGAAACTTTTAGTTTAGCTATTTTGCTGGTAATTAACCCTGTCGGTACTTCTTTTTTGTTGTAAAATATATTTTTTTCTTTTTTGTTGTTACTGAGGCTGCTAGTAACAACATTGAAAAGAATCTTTGCTTAGTATCGGTTCTAAAGTGGTTTTTGGGATCGTTGCTATTTGGCAACAACTATCTGAAATGGTAACGAAATAAATGAAAAATTCGATATAACTCAACATACCATATCTTCTTCGGCGAACCGCTTGCTAAGGGTAGCAGACGCGCCCTTAGCATGATGCAGGTTCGCCTGTAGCATCTTGATTGTGCTCATCGGTCCTCCGCTGAGGATCGAGCTTGTCGGAGTAGTTGGGCCTTTTTGGGACCCTTTCCTCTACGACAAGCGGTCAGGTTTTGATGACCCAGGGGTCTGCTCGCAACCGACTCCTCGTGTCTTCGAGAGACGTGCCCAGGGGCACCGCTGGTCGTGAACGACAAACCGGCCACGTTGCCAATCGTAGGAAGTCTAGGGACTAATGTGATGGGGTGGGCTGGATCCTTTGATCGGATTCCCGCAGTGCTGGTACTAGCTTTAGCACCACTGGTGTTACTTAGCGACTCATTGGTCGTGGCAGCGGTTTTGGCAGTGGAACTGGTGTTGGGGGTAGGTCCAGAGGCACTGCTGGTGGAAACGAATGATAAGGGTTCCGTCGCAGTAGCAGTTGTCATGCCAATTGCGTCCACTTTGTTATTGAGGGCCTTCAGTACCCTGGTATACGCAACATTTTTTTTATTGCCTTCAAATTGTATTCGAAAACTCAAATGTATTTGATGATCATCTAAATAAAAAAGAAATAATAAAAATGGCCTTCTTACCAAAAATGTTCACACAATAGCAGACCTTTATTGTACCAGACCTAAAAGCGTACTGGCGGCAAATAGGAAAAAGGAGTTGAGAAAGGGACAAAAACGAAAAAAAAGCTCACAGAGAGCGCGCTTTGTGTATCAGTATTGCCATATGGCAACAAAATACCGAAAGGGTTAAATAAATACCTTTATCTTCTTTGATTCCGATCAACCGCACATTTTCTATAGATGCTTTCATGTACGTTGCCATACAATATGAGTGAGAAATCATTAATCTTGCCTCGTGATATTAATTGGGACTCGTCTGTGCAATCGGTTACTTTCGTTATTACTTTCAATCGTTATTTACTTTCAATCATCTTGCTAGGTTGTCTGACTTAGATCTGTTAATACCTTCAATATTAAGTTAGCAGGTACGGACTGATGGTCTAATATCTCTAGTCGTATGCCGCTGGAAAGTGCCGATTTTATGATGATTGTGTTGATTAGTTTGCCAGGAGTTCACATGTGTATTGTTTTGAAATGTTTGGCAACCGTCTTACATTTGTTAACAGCAGCTGATATTTCGTTATAACCGTTATCATTATAAGAGATTTTCACTGTACTTTATTTCCCAATATTATTTACATTCGCTACTACACATTGTGCAATTCAGAGGTATGTTACATTTTTATCTTATCTTATATTTTATATTGCTTACAAAGAAAATGACAGTTAAGGTCCATTCACAGCTCAGCGAACTGCGAATGCCCAAACTGCGAACAAACAGTTTTTAGCACATTTATAAGCACGCCCTTGGCAATTTTATTATTCCAAAAGAATGGAGCTTCATTTATCTATCGATTAACATATAAAAAGTTGAATTGTAATTAGTTTCTGCGATGAAATTAACAATTCGCCAATTTTTCCGCGAATAAGCGAATGATTTTTGCGAACTGTCAACTTTTATTCACATTCCACACATGTAGGACGCAATCCACATTCCCGCGACCAAAACATTCGCGAGAGTTTAACGTCACAATTCTTTTGTTTTGTTCTGGGTGGGTAAGATCGTGGTTGAATTTATCGAAAGAAGGTGAGATATTACCTTCTCAATGAAAGGCACCCTATGTATTTATGCATTTTTCACGTTTAGGCAATAAGTTACTAAATGAATATTGACTGAAATTCGCGGATTGCCGCGACCAAATAAAAAAGTAGCTGTGAAAGAAATGCCAACTAAACCGAATATTCGTCCGTTCGCATTCGCAGGTCGCTGAGCTGTGATTGGACCTTTAAGAATGATAACCAAATATGATGCAACAATTAAAATGCATAACGAAGTACAAACATGCACCCCTCTGCAGCGTCAGCAGTGTTGTTCACTGGTTAGATTAGCCATAACAGCTGAAACTTTATATAATAGTTACACAATCAATTGAACAAATCTATATAAATAAAAATGAAATGCTGTTCGTTGGTCATCGCATCAGTTGAGAACGGCTGGACCGGTTTGGCTCATTTTTCTTTTAAAATGTTCGTAATAGTCTGAATAAAGAAAAATTGGAAAAGTTGACCGAAAATTAGAAAATTCGGGTAAAACTGAAAGTGCTTTTTTCCATGAGAAGTTACTAAATGAATATTGACTGAAATTCGCGGATTGCCGCGACCAAATAAAAAAGTAGCTGTGAAAGAAATGCCAACTAAACCGAATATTCGTCCGTTCGCATTCGCAGGTCGCTGAGCTGTGATTGGACCTTTAAGAATGATAACCAAATATGATGCAACAATTAAAATGCATAACGAAGTACAAACATGCACCCCTCTGCAGCGTCAGCAGTGTTGTTCACTGGTTAGATTAGCCATAACAGCTGAAACTTTATATAATAGTTACACAATCAATTGAACAAATCTATATAAATAAAAATGAAATGCTGTTCGTTGGTCATTGCATCAGTTGAGAACGGCTGGACCCGTTTGGCTCATTTTTCTTTTAAAATGTTCGTAATAGTCTGAATAAAGAAAAATTGGAAAAGTTGACCGAAAATTAGAAAATTCGGGTAAAACTGAAAGTGCTTTTTTCCATGAGAAGCAATGTGTGCATCTATGTTTGTCTGCTATGGACTCCGAAACCACTAAACCGATTGAGCTCAAATTTTCAAGCAATCTTCGGTATTGGCCCGAAAGTATTCCTGTCAAGTTTGGTCGAAATCGGTCCACTACTTTAGTTTTATAGTACTTTAGTACTAAGCAAAATTCTCTTTTGTTAGTCGCAGCAAAGCTCGACGGATACCATTAGTCCAGCAGCTTGCTCTCTACTTTAGTGTTATAGTACTTTAGTACTCAAAAAGTTTATATATATATATTTAAGGTTGGACCAATTACCCACTGTTGGTCGGCACAAACCTGTTCTCAAATAGACTTAGCCCCAAGCGGCTGCCTGACAGTTTTTTTTTTTTACTAGGCGCAGCAACGCTCGCCGGGAACCCGCTAGTTTTTAATATATGTATATATGTATCTATGTATGTTTTTTTTTGCAAATTAACAGTGTTATAATACCTTCTTCTGAACAATATGGAGCGATATAACGTTTCATGCAAATACATTTTATTATCATTTATTATCAGAGCCTGTTATTGAAAAGCTAACAATAGCGGAACGTTGGGAAAATATTTTTAATGCCGCTCATGAGAAAGCTCTGCAATTTCACCAGCGAAAAGATAATGCTTTTAAAAGAAAATCTCTGTATAGCACTAATCTTTTACAATGGGTGAATGAGCTTAGATCTGAAGTAGACTGGACTCTTGACCATATTGTTTGGGCATTTAATCTTCCAACTGCGTTTAATGCGCCGGATCAAGAAGATGTTGAATTTGAGGAGTCAAAAAAGAAAATCATGATTGATACAAAAAAAGCCGTTATCAGTGCATTTACTAAGGATCAACTTGAGGACATTGTTAATGGTTGGATTTACCATATACAAAAACTGATGAAGGAACTTAGGGAGAAGGTAGATAATAAATTAGTATTAAGTGTATATTAGATATTTTATTCTTTGTATTTTACCAAGCAATTAGAAGAATTCACTCCGATGGCTGAGTATCGGCTCTGGTACCAAAGAGAGCTGCAGCTATATTCTATATTGGAGGAGCTGAAAACTGATTTTGTTTCATCGTTATTAGGTAAGTTTTCGTGAATTTTGTGTTTATTTATTGAATTGATTGTCTAACGAAAAATATTTACAGATACGCTCCAGACTAGTGGGTCAATTGTTACAAAAACCTGGAAAAAAATTATTGAAGAACTAGAAAGCAATTTCAAATTAGCTAAGGAAAATTCCGACTACCTTTCAACTATTAAAGATTATCTTGAAGTATTAAACAGTGTGAAACTTTTTAGATAAAATTCTTTACAAGCTTTAAATTTCAGAAAATCCGTTCTTACACAAATTTCAAATTCATGACGTCGCTTCTACCCGATCTTATGGTGGGGCTTAATCACATTTGGACGATGTCTAGCTATTACTGTAGAGACGAAAATATGCAGATTCTGTTGAATCAAATATCTCGTGTTTTTACGGAAAAGATAAAACGGATTGTGGCTCTTGATGATATATTCAAGTAATGAGTAGATAACTTTATGAATGAATATTCATTTTAATCCATTCACATACATTCACACTGTAATTATTGCTCATTTTTGTTCCAGAAATCCCGCAAAAATAGTCTATGAAATGGCGACAAATTGCGCAAATTTTTTAATTTTTTGGAAAAGTTCGTACATGGCAACTAGAGCAAAAATTGAAAATTCGGGTGTAGGATCGCGGTGGGAGTTTGATAAAAACATTTTATTTAATGAAGTAGATCATATATGCCGTATTAGTCAAGACATAGCATATATCGCAAAAGTGTTTGTGGAATTCGAAAATCTGTTTGGTTATCGGCTTAAATCAATTGTAGTTGATCCATCAATTGTTGATACTATGATGGAAAAAGTGTACTGTCTTTTAGGAGATATAATGCGAGTGGACTATGATATATTTCGCCCGTCGAACTGGGAAAACTGGGAAGACACTTTAGACGGCTTTAACCGCAAATTGAATACTGTAGAATCTGAGGCTAAGGTCGTGATTGATCAATGTATAACTTCATTGAGATCATCGCACTTGGGGTTAACTTTAATCACTGATATCTATAAAATTGATACAAGGAAGAACTTGGCTGACTTTTTAGCCGAAAAGCACGAAAATATTCTTCGATTTTTTGTAACTGAAATCAATACCGTCGAGTATGAGTTCATGGTGAGTTTCTTAAGTCCTTTATTAACGATATAACTGTATATAATTTGGACTGATCCAAAAATATTTCTTTTATTTATTTGCTTATTTATTTATTTATTTTTTCAGAATAATAGAAAAAAACCTCCACTTTCCAAGCATCAACCTGCCAGCATAGCAGTAATACGTTGGACTCGCTTACTGAGCAACAAATTGAAAAAGTCTGTACTGGCTTTTAAAAAGGTATTTTCTGAGTTTTTCTGTAACGTTTCCCATTTCAGCAGAAAAATAAAACTCAATTGTTAAGATTGTATTATTCATGCCGATTATTGAATCCGTCAGATTAATTGCGGAGTGATTGCATTCGATCCGCACCCATCCCCCATCATTGAAAGCTTCGGCTAGCAAGTGAACGTACGTCGCACATACTGGTATTTGAGGCGCAAAGCTGCCCAGAAATCAGAATTGCGAACATTAATGTACAGAGCTGGCGTTCAGTCCCAAAACAGTTACTTAAATACGACGTTATGTGGCAGCATTTCCACATAAGACGGGTTTACCATTTAGATGGGACAGCAGTCATTTCATAGCACTCACTTGATACGTTCAGTTTTTGTTTTCGGAATTACCGTACAGTAACACACTTGTGTTGCATTTCTTTTATGTTAGAAGTTATTTTAGTGAAAATATTTGTCATGGATATGTCTAAGCAAGGCATGTACTTTATGTTTGAAGCAATTTTTACTAATTTTGTATTATTATTATTTTTTTTTTTTGCCGCTCTACAAACCCTACTAGAAATGAGTGCATTTTTGCATAATTTCAAATATTGACGAATGTTTTTAATAACTATGTACTCATTTGTACTACATCAAAGTTATATGACATACATAATACTTTAGAGTATCTATTTTGACAAAATAATGCAGAAGTTTTCACATGTTTTCACAAAAATAAGATAAAGATGGAAATATAGCAGCTTTATTATGGTTGGTAATACCAATGGTTATGGTAATACCAATGACGGCAATACGTCCCGGAGATTTTTAGTGACATTAATGTAGCAGCTACTATTACAGGGATCGATACAGGGATATTAGAAGTGATATCTTCGGGTTTCGATACAATCGTTAAAAAAGTTGGTACGTACACCATGGACACTGCAAAATATTACGTGCAATTGTATGCCTGGCAACTTATGTCGCCAACAGTCCATGCTCTATTACCGATTGGTCAATTATCGGAAGAGGCTGCAGAAGAGAGGAATAAGCACTTTCGCCAGTACAGCGAAAGCTTCGCAAGAAAATTTTCTACGACAGATTGCAATGGGGACGTATTCAACAAGATTCTTCTGACCTCAGATCTATTTTTGAATAGCATTGGGCATAATGTTAAAAGAAATAGACAACCAATTTCAAAGGAAGCTTTGGAATTTTTAAAATCAACTGGTTCTGAGGAGAGTGATGCACGAATAAGTCTTGCAGACATCGCTTTCGTATTTTTCATTGTAAATCTCTTATTAATGTGTGTATTTCTTTTTTTTAAATAAAGTTAATACACAAATATGATTATATAAATGGTATTTTCATATCTTCTTGTTAGCTAGCAATAGCATTATATTGAAAAAAAAAAAAAACAACTAGACACACCAGAAGTAATAAAAATATTTTTGGCTAGCTTTTCTGCTCAAATACCAGTCTGTGCGTCTGTAAGGAACTGACCGAAAGTAAGAATTATTGAAACCGCAAACGTTTCACACTCCATACAAACTCACACTCAATGTATGAAAAAACATCCGAACTGCTTTTAACTGTTAGAGAGCAATCCGGGGGAACAAATTCTTGTTTGAGAAAGTCTACCGGTCAATAGATCGACTGAGTGACTACCAAAGAAAAGAGAATACAATCCATCAGTCATTGCTTGAAGAAATAAAAAGGCACAACGAACGCATTCCTATACAACTGCTATCGATTTCTTCTTCCAGATTAATATAAAATCCTATTGTATCCATTATTTTCAAAATGTTTCGCCTGTTTTGAATTAGTATTTGTTGAGGAATATCTTTATTTGACAGAAAAGGGATGAATTCGAAGTCGTTAATAATGTGCTTTTGCGGACCAATAATGTAGTTCATCCGGCGGTTTCTATAATGGGATCACACATAGAAAGTGAATAGGTGCGGATCGGATGAGATCCCTCGGCAATCAATCCGCCGGATTCAATAATCGGCACGATTATCTGCTTAAGTACTACAAAAATACTCAGTGGCGTAACAACGCAATATGTGGCCCCTGGCAAATTCTTACACTGGGGCCTCAAAGAGTATTTTGTAGAACCTAGTTAGTTAACTTAATAATAAGTTAAGTCTGTACTGGCTTTAAAAAGGTATTTTCTGAGTTTTTCTGTAACGTTTCCCATTTCAGACGAAAAATAAAACTCTCTCTCTCTACATAAAACTATTATTATCTGCTTAAGTACAACAAAAATACTCAGTGGAATAACGACGTAATATGTGGCCCCTGGAAAATTCCTACACTGGGGCCCTCAAAGTGTGTCTCGTAGAACCTAGTTAGTTAACTTAATAATAAATATTACTAGTTGGATTTATAATTTTATTGATTTTTTTTTATGGTCATACATTACAGAAAATGCTTAACAAAAACGAAAATAGTTTCTTTCGAGATTTCATTTCGGCAAAATTGGCAATTACTTTCAACCTCCAATATACTGGATTTTTGATAGGCAGTGCTTTTATGTCTATATGAACTACACCCCACTAGTAGAAACTTTATGGTTTATGGGTATTACAAATACACGAAAACCTGTATTGAGCTTAAAATATCTGTATCTATTTTGTTGTTTAAGTCCAACGAGCTGCCACATAGCTGCTGACGCTACTCTTTCTTCCGTTTTTATCACCTTGATACCAGTGGCGTCGTGTTGGCTCAATGCTCTTTTGTTATATATCCTGAACCTTTCATCTGCGAGGGTGTCGATGGGGACCATTCCAGCTGTAACATATGCAGCTTCGTCAGAAATGGTTCAAAAGCCTCTGATTGTGCGTAGCGCGCAGAGTCTCTATGTTATCAATAGTCTCGCGCAGACTGGGGCGGCATATAATAGAACTGAGGTGATAACTCTAGAGAGCAGAATCCTTCTATCGTATTCAGGTCCACCGGTGTTAGACATTATACGTGAGAGAGCTCCCTGCATTTGCGATGCTTTTTTGGTAGTACAGTACTACCTCGATATTGTGAACTTCGATAATGTGAATTTCCCGATAATGTGAACTCACAAATCTATACATTACTATCTCTATAATGTGAACTTTGAAATTTTCTCACCTCCATAATGTGAACTTTTAATCAATATTTCGCATTCTTCTCCTGTTATTCTTTTGATATTTGCAGTTATTTGTCTGAACATGTTTTTCCGTTTCGTACCACCACTTATTTATTGGGGGAAGAACCCTCTTTATCTTTTATGGGCATTCGTTGTTCGAAAATTCTCTTAATCTTATTTGAAACAAATGTTCCAATAATGTGAACCCCCCCAAAATGTGAACAGGCCCTTATTTTAATTAGTTCACATTATCGAGGTAGAACTGTATAACCAACATGCGTTTTTAACAGCAGTTTTTTGTCCAGCATTACCCCAAGGTGTTTTAGCATTTCCTTGCACCTGATTATTTGGTTACCAACCTGGAAGTTGACTCTACAGTTTTCTACAGTTGTTTTAAGGTCGGCTAGTTCTGCTCAGACCGCTGCTAGCTAATACTTTATGTGGACAATTGCTTCGTTTGTAGCGGATTCAACTGCACGAATCTATTTAGCTACTGTCACGACGGCAATGTCATCGGCGAATCTAATTACCGTCACCCTACCAGGCAACGCTAATTATAGAACTCCGTCGTACATGATGTTCCACAATAACAGCCCTAAGACCGATCTCTGTGGAACTCCTGCAATGACGTAGTATCTTACCCCTTCATCTGTGTTGTATTTCAACTTCCTGTTGTTAAAATAGTTCGTCACTATATGCAGTAAGTAATATGGTGTATCCATCCTGGCGAGTAATCTTCTAATGAACGACCAGTTCGCCGAGCTAAACGCATTTTTAACGTCCAGCATTACTACTGCACAATGCACCTTTGTGTCGTAGAGCCATCTTTCCCTTTCGATGGAACCTTTTGCGATATCGACTACTGCTCTTATAGCATAAACAGTAGAACTCGTTTTTCTGAAGCCAAATTGGTGGTCTGACAGGGCTCCTTTCTCGTTTGCCACTTCGAATAATCTTCTTCTTCTTCCTCCTATTTCCGCGGGGTTGTGATCCGAAAACAAGGGATCATAACCCTCCCACTTCAACGCATTTCTACTGATCCGCCTGTGGGGTTCGCCTCCAGTGTACAGTAAGTATATTGGGCGATAAGACGATGGTTCTTCTGGGGCTTCTTTCCTGTACTCGAGAAACGTTCCTTCTTTGAAGCACTTCTACATCGTCGTTATATATAGGTCTGGCCTCTTTTTTATAGCCGCAGTTGCTGTCTTATTCGGGATGCCGTCGGCGTCGGGTGCCGGGCACCTTGTTGTCGCCTATCTTGCTGCATGTCTTTAACAGCTCCTCTCGAATAATTAATGGGATATCTTCTGGATTGACCTCTATTATAATATCGCACATAGTAGCAGGTCTTTGGGGAAGTGGTGCTCTACTATTGATCTCAGCATTATAAGACATGTTATTGGGCGAGTGCTATAGCCCTTTAATTTCGTGGTGTGTGAAAGCCTTTATTCTGTAAAATAGATGAATTTAGAAAATTGATTGTTGATTTTGATGTAGATGTAGTGTGTGTCTCAGAAACCTGGTTTAAACCGAATGTTCAGAATGTTGTCTATGACATGAGTGGATTTAGGTTATTTCGTGGGGATAGGTATAATAAGATTGGTTCTCGTACTGCAATATATGTTTGTTCAAGTATTAAATATAAACATTTTCTATCGTCCCCTCCTGATAGTGAAACGCAGTATTGCTTTGTCGAAATTGTGGGTGATAAAAGGAAAACTCTTCTGGGGGTATATTGCCAGCCAAATAACAAAATAAACATATCTCCCTTTTACTGGTTGCTTGAAAATATCTCAACCTTCTTGTAATTATCTGTGGTGATTTTAATTGCAACGTTTTAAATAAGGAAAGCTCTGCTTTATTTCTGAACAAATTTCACAATAACTACGGCAAATACAAACTATCAACAATGCTACCTACGATTTTAAATGAACTTCCTACTAATTTGCTAAATATCCACCGAATTGAAAGTAGAAAAAAGCTTATAAGAAATCATTTCATTCATAAACCTGGCTAACATTTTAAAATACATAAAATATTTTCTTCTTTTTCATTAACTAAGAATTAAATTTTAGTATATTGATTTTCTTTATTTTTTTTTCCATCTTATTTTTCTCTTATTAACATATGTGTATATAAGCACAAGCACAATGTGAACTGTTAAACTTAAAGCCAATGTTTCCTGCAGACAAGCCCTTAAGGCTTCGCGGGATATAAGCATGATTGTAATTTTATTAGATATTAATAATAAAAATTGAATTGAATTGAATTGACATGAAATTCCTTAGTCTAAATCTAATAAACTCCTCAGTTCCCATTCATTTCACTAACACCAGTAGTACTTACCTTAATAGATTTATTTTTTCCTAATGTTGATGACGTTTACTTTAATCAAGCTTCGGCCCCAATGTTTTCTAAGCATAACTTAATATTTGCAAGTTTTAATATTTCGTTCTCCAAGACCCCGCAATCTGTCGTCACATACAGAAATTTCAAATCCATAAATGATAATCTACTTCGAGCTGACCTATAAAGAGTGAATTGGCAAATCTTTCATAATTATCCGTCATCTAATGAACTAATCAATATGTTTAATGATGTAATTCTTAGCTTGTTTAATACACACGTTCCAATTAAAACCAAAACTATTAAGAACTCGGCCATATCCTGGTTTACTCCTGAGATCATGGAACTCAAAAGAGACGGGACTTGGCATTTAGGAGATGGAAACGATTTAGGTTGCCAGAGCTCTATACTGATTTTCGGGTGTTAAGGAATGTGGTAAATTTTAAAATAAGAAAGGCTAAGCGTGGTTTTTATTCGAAGCACCTTATTAGAAATTTATCATCTAAAACACTGTGGAAAAATATTCGAGGTTTCAGAATTGGTAGTCAAGATGAGTTTGATTTCTGTGGAATAGATTTAAATAATCTTAACAACATATTTGTGCAAACCCCTGTGACGACATCACTAAATTTGTGCCCTACAAGTACGTCTACTACTGAGGATGGTTTTGAATTTCATCGGGTGGAGCAGACAGATGTAGTTAAGGCAGTGTTAAGTATTAAATCTAAGTCCTCAGGTATTGATGGAATTCATCCCTTAATTATTAAAATGATCCTAACTTTTATCCTTCCAGTTTTGACCCATATATTTAATACAGTTTTGATGACATCATGTTTTCCTAGTTCTTGGAAAACTGCTAAAATAATACATATTCCAAAAAAACAAAGGAAATCGACAACACCCCCTGAGTTTCGTCCCATTTCAATATTACCATTTGTGTCCAAAGTTTCTGAAAAAATTGTTCATAAACAAATATCATCCCATCTGCAACACAATGCCTTACTTTGCATACACGCAATTCAATTTTTCGTCTTCAGCAGCTTCATTGATAGACTTCTACCTATCTGGTAGAAATCAAGCAGTCTCGGTGGGTAATGCTATGTCAAATTTCAAATGTTCATTTATGGGTATCCCACAAGGATCTATATTGAGCCCCCTTTTATTCTCAATGTTCATAAATGACCTCCCTGATAGCATTACCTATTCTTTTGTTCTTATGTATGCCGACGATGTTCAGATGTACTTTAGTTGCAGATTAGGACTAATTGAGGACGCCATTTTTAAATTCAATAATGACCTTAAAAGCATCTTTCAGTGGTCAAGGAGAAATGATCTATGTTTGAACCAAAAAAATCGAAATGCATGCTTATATCTAAAAATGGTTTAGACCCGAGTGGATTCTCTAAGATTTATCTAGGGGACGAACAGATAGAATTTGTTGATAGGGCTAAAAACCTAGGTATTTGGTTTGACAACAACTTAAGATGGGATCTTCATGCTCGTATCGTTATAGGAAAAATATATGGATGTCTTCGTAACCTATTTATGCCACAATATTATACCCCTGTCAAAACAAGATTAGTGTTAGTTAAGCCTCTTATTGTTCCAATTTTATCATTTGGGTCTGAAATGTCAATGTACTGTAGTGTGGAATCCAGAAGAAAACTTAATGTTGTCTTTTATATTGTTACTCTTCTTCTTCTTCTTCTTCCTTTTATCAGCGAGGCTATGATCCGGAAAAAAAAATTGTCTTTAATAATGTTACTCGTTATGTGTATGGTTTAAAGCGCCAGGATCATATCTCTACATATAAAAGTAGTGTTCTTGGTTTAACACTGGATAAATACTTAGATTATTGTTTAATAAAATATTTGCATAAAATTATAATTTCCCGAAAACCAGAATACTTATATGATAAACTAACTTTTTCTAATTCATCTCGTACTCTAACGATAATCCCTCCGCGTGCATGCATGTAGCATCACAACCGAGCGTCAGTTTTGTGTTCACGCTATTCGCTTATAGAATTCTCTCCCTCTTGGCATAAGAAGACTCTGTTTTGTAGATCGTTTTAGTGCTTCTCTTTTTTCTTACCTGGTTGGCAATTATAGGTGTTAGGGCTCTTAAATGGTTGACCTTTTGTTTTTAATTTTATTGTTTAATACTGTTGACCAATTTGTTCGTTCATTCACTTTTCTTTTCTTTCTTTTTCTTTGTAATAATATGTATATATCCAATTTTAAATTTAAATGTATTTCATAAATAAATTATCTAATTATCTTCTTCTTCCTTTTATCAGCGAGGTTATGATCCGAAAATAAGGGATCACAACCCTCCACTTCACCGCATTTCTACTGATCCGCCTGTGGGGTTCGCCTGTAAATAAATAAATTATCTAATTAAATTAAGTTAAATTGTAATACAATTAATTATCATGATCACATTTACGTCATTAAAGATACTTTATTGTAGTCTTTGTAAATGTTTATTAAATTAATCAATAAATATCAAATGTCAAAAAGTCATTTCTTATGAATTAAAGAACGCGGGAAAAAATAAAATAAATTCTAATAGGGATTTACAATTAAGGCTTAAGTTACAGAACATGGACCCAAGATTTAGAAATTGAAATTTCGGGAAACCTATTTCCTAAGATATAAATATCAAGTACAACCTTACCCGAGTCACCCCATTCTGCCCAATCACCCCTAAAGTCGACCTCTACTGTAGCGATTGTAGCGATTTTTGACATGAATATTCTTCCCAACCCCACCATCATTTAACCCCCTTCCAACTCTATTCAGGTCCGAGCAATGCCGGGCACATGCATCTACTTAAGTATATTATCAATAGTAATTAGATATTAGCATTAGCGAGTACGTGCTCAACTCTTATTCATACGAGTCATACCTACTTATTAAATGTAACTTATTTTCAATATATTTGCAGTTGGAAAACTTGCCGAATCTACGAAACAGTTACTTGAAGCGCAGTACTTTTAAGCAGTACTATGAGCTAGTCAATAATATGTATTTGTATGAACAAGATATATATGGCAAATTCACTAACAGAGCAACATATAATGTAAATGCCGTTATGAGAAATAATATATTATCAATAGGAATTTGTAACAAAGAAGCAAGTGAGTATTAAATCCCTTTTTAATTTTCATTATGAAAAGCCATTTGCGATATTTAAACAAAATTTTGAAACTTAACAGTGATGTACGTAAAATCGACGTATTGCACATATCAGTTGATACTTCAACGAACTGATATTTACAGAAAAACTGTTGCACAATTTGTATACTGCACACTTATCTCAATAAATAATATATTATGTATATAATCTACATACAAATGTAAGTTAAACTATGTTTGTTTGTATGTACATATCGCTCATTTAATTGAAGACTGTCATAACTCAAAAAACGCTAATTTAGAGTTATTGATGCAGAATTATTCGTTTTACCATGCTTCATATTGTGTAAAAATTTCATATTAATATCTTGTATACTCTCGGCGTTAGAATTAAAAGATCTCTTCTTTTTTCCTGCAAGGTGTTAGTCAATTGAAAACTTTAAACACGTTTTCTGCAAAATCCCTTTTTTGAGTTATGACAGTCTTCAATATGCGATATGTTCCGAATGTGCGCTTCAGTCGCTCAACCTATCGTCATGAAGTTTTTACCACATATGAGTTGCATGTCAAAATGTGGAATTTTTTTTTTGTTTTTTTCTATGTGTTACCTATAATGTGCGAAGCAGTAAGCCTACAGTTTATCTAGGTAATCTGCGGATTATCTGGTTTACTCAGTTAAAATGCGGAATCTATTATTTTTATAACATGACCTTGGAAATTTACACTCTATCGGTCAACCAAACGCTAAAGTGCGAACATTTTATTTTGCGTCGTCTCTCACCCCACTTCTACAGTCATGATTCTCGGAGAGTTAACTGTAAAAACTGAAGAACCAGAAGTAGATAGACCAAAAACGAATACCCGTTCAATTTCGGCTGTGGTTCCTAATAAATCAAACGATGAATTTAACAAATTGGACAATAAGACTGACATTTTAAAACAATTATGCGCTACATTTCAGTTCAGTATCTGTAAAGAAAGATTTCTGCAGATTACCTAGATAGATTCTCGCAGCCACTCGTGTTGTGTGCCTTATACTATATTTTTTGCACGAATGGAAGGGACCTACAGTTTAGTGCCGTATCCGAAGGGCAATTTGTTTTGAAAAGCTTTTTATCAGCTGTTTATTAGACGTTCGCGAGAGGTGGGACCGTGAAAAAACTTTTTGGTATTTTCTGGGATTCGAACTTGGAACCTCACGCGCAGTGTTCCGACACACTAACCACTTGCGCCCAGCACGCCTGAAATCGAACGCCAACTTTGCCAAACACAACACTGGATTCGATGTGAAATTTCTCGGCCGGAGCTTTAGACAGCAAACGACGTGATTAACTCATTTTTGCCCTGTTTGTTTTTCTTTTTTTCCCCTTGATTTCTTGCAACCATTTCCAAGCGCGCGCGTTCACCTATTGCCGGGGACAACATCCTGTCCTTGGATAAAAAGTCGCGAACATCTTTCGAAATGAATAAACGCAAGGAAAACTCCAGAACAAATTACTGGAGTCCGTTGCTATGTTTACCCGATAGCGATAACGATAGTGTAAATATGGACGAAATAGTTTCGCCAAATGTCACCAAAAGAATCCATATCCCTCCCATAAAACTCTTGCAGAAGCCATCTGATTATGTGCACGAATTAACGACATCTATTGAAGTAGCCGATTACTCAATTAAAATAATGTCAATCGGAATTAATATTAATTGCGAATCATTAAACTCCTACAATTTAGTATTGCGTAAATTACGTGAAGACAATTATCAGTTCTTTACACACGAACTCAAAAGTGAAAAAGCTCTCAAAGTTGTTTTGTACGGTTTGAACGAAATTGACACAAATAAACTGAAAAATGAATTAGTGAAACTTGGACTTCAGTGTAAAGAAGTTAAAATGACCACCAACAAATTTGACCATTTTACAGATACATTTTACATTGTATCGCTTGTGAGTGGATCAATAAGGTTGGGTGATTTGAAAAAAAACGTTCGATCTTTCACACGCAAGTGAAGTGGAGCTTCCAGCGTAAGCAAAAAAATCACCTAACACAATGCAGGAATTGTCAGATGTTTGGTCATGGAGAGAGACACTGCCACGTTAAAACATATTGTTCTATCTGTGCAGCCTTTCTCAAAACAGAAGAATGTGGCAACCAAAATACACTCAAATGCGCAAATTGCAGTCTTAAGCCACAAATCTACAGACAGCGCATGCGCAGTACGCAGCAATTACATGGAATTGAGAGTGAAAATGGCAAGCAGGTCAAATCGCTCCCACTCACAGCAGCCGCAACCGAAGTTCATCAGCAACATCACCAACACTAACAATGCGGCAACAACAGCTTCATATATGTTGCCAATGGATGATTTTCCTCCTCCCCAACGTGTGCGTCATAATAAGGTAACATATCAAATCACCAACAATGTCCAGCAGCCGTGTGCTTGGGGGAGTCTACGAGTGCATCATCGTGCACACGTCAGTCAACCGCGTGTTAACAACAACAACAACAACTTCTCAACAACAACTGCTAGTGGTGAGTTATTTTCTATGGAGGAGCTTAATTCTTTGATTTCCAAACTAAGCAATTGTAAAACTAAAATAGATCAATTTAATGCCATCGCGCAGATAGCCACTAAATTTTTATATGCTAATGCTAAGTAATACAACAATCTGAATTTAGTAACGTGGAATGCCAGAGGCATAAAAAATAAATACATAGAATTTAATGATTTCTTAAACTCTAAAAATATAGATGTAGCTCTAGTAACGGAAACATGGTTAAACTCTGAAACTAGATTGTCTTCTTCGAATTTTAAATGCTATCATGTAGATAGGCCAAATAGAAGAGGTGGGGGTGTAGCGATTTTTATAAAAAGATCCATTCGCCACACATTGCTCCCAGTGCATAATTTGCGTTTACTTTCCAGGTAAAGCTGCATCTGCAGTTAAACGAAATAACTTTAAAAGCGATTTACGAAATATTTTAGCTAGAAACGATGATTACATAATTGGAGGCATCGCGATTGGGGCTGTAATCGAGCAAACGCGTGGGGTAACATCCTTTCGAATTTGTCCAATTTGTTTCCGTTTTCTGTCCTTTTTCCTCTCGGTCCGTCATATGTACCGTCTGGTTCGAGAGGTCGTCCATCAGTTATCGATTTGTTCATTTCAAACGTGTCTCAAACTTTTTCGCAGCCGATATCGTTGCAAGAGTTGAGCTCAGATCATCATCCTGTTTGTTGCAAATTTTCTAAATCTGTTCAAACATATGATCAGTTTGTTCCAGATTTTAAAAGAACCAATTGGGCTAGATTTCGATCAGAATTGAACCCAATATATAGAAACTTACCGACTGTTATTGATGATGTGAGCTCAAATGAAGAGATCGATGTAATGGTCAAAGGGTTTACAGATAAAGTACTGGAAGTAATGAATTCGTGTACTCCTAAGAAAAGAAAGCAACAGCACTTCTTTAAAATGCCTGACTACATATTAGAATATATCCGCATACGCAATTCTATTAAGAGACATTGGCAACGGTGTAGGCTACCAGTCTTTAGATCATACCTTAAATATTATAATAAGCTTATCTCCAAGGAAATAGAAAAGCAACGAAATATTGATTGGAACTCAAAGCTATCTTCTTTAGACAAGAATTCCAAGCCTTTTTGGAATATTGTGAAAGTTGTTAGAAACAAGAACAGAAGAATTCCAACTCTCCAAGATTCGGGAAATGTGCAATATACGGATGAGGATAAGGCGAATTTATTCGCCACTACCTCTCTGAAAAATCATTCTGTGTCTCAACATCTAGGCGACGCTGTTACCAATCGAATTGTTAGTGAGGTTACTAGCAACTTTATTGCACAAACTACTGAAACGCCTCGAGATGAGCTTATATCTCAACAGAGCGTCGATGATATTTTGTGTTGCTTGTCATCAAGAAAATCTGATGGTATTGTGGTATAAAAAACATGTGTCTAAAGCAACTTCCCAAATCAGCCATTGGATACTTAACGTTTATTTTTAATGTCTGCATTAAAAACCAATACTTTCCAAAGGCTTGGAAAACAGCTAAGGTGATACCTATCCCAAAACCAGGAAAGCCACCTGATAAACCAAACAGCTACAGACCAGTTAGTCTGCTGAGTAGTATTAGCAAAATATTTGAGAAGGTAATAAAAGAGAAACTCACAAAAGTTACGGAGGAAAATAATATACTTCCAAATGAGCAATTTGGTTTTAGAATAAATCATAATACATCGCATCAAGTACTTAGAGTCTGCCAGCACATTAAAAAAAATCATTCTTTGGGAGAATCAACTGGCCTTTTCCTGCTAGACATTGAGAAAGCGTTTGATTGTGTGTGGCATTTGGGCCTTGTCTATAAGATGTTAATTTTCCGTTTTCCCCCGTACCTCATCAAACTTGTCCTATGCTTTCTTTCCGATCGTTTTTTTTAGAGTATTCGTGAATTACTGTTATTCTGTTTGTCATAGTGTTGTTGCTGGTGTGCCTCAAGGATCGGTTTTGGGTCCAATTTTGTATAACATTTTTATGTCTGATATTCCAAGGCTTCCTTATTGTGAAGTAGCTATTTTTGCCGATGATAAGGCAATATATTCTTCGCATGAGTTTAGTCTCAACGTAGAGACAAATTTACAAAATGCGATTCAAATATTGCTAAGATATCACAATTGCTGGAAAATTAAACTAAATGCTTAGAAGGTGGAAGCTATCTTTTTCAGCAGGAAACGAAAGACTTGTTTTCTTCCAAGAAACCAGCTAATTGTTAATAATGCATATGTTAACTGGGTTCCATCTGTAAGATATTTGGGCATTCATCTTGGTACAAAACTCACATTTAAGGAACATACTGCAAAAGTAATACAGAAAGTAAATATGGCGATAAATATGTTGTACCCCTTTATAAACAGGAAGTCATTACTGAACAGCGCCAATAAGATCATAATCTTTAAAGTAATTTTCCAATCGATCTTTTTATATGGTTGCCAATTTTGGGGAAATTCAGCAAAATGTCACATTAAAAAACTACAAGTTTCCCAAAATAAAATTCTTAAGATGATGCTTAATCTTCCCCCGTACCACTCTACCGCTGACCTTCATAGCAGAGCAAACGTTGATTTGATTCACGATAGAATTACAAAACTAACCACAAAGTTTCTCCATAATTGTGAGTTCTCCGAAAACCCACTACTAAATCAATTAAATGCTTAACCATGTTTTCTTTTGCTAATTTTTTTTTTTTTTTTTTTAGAGCCCACATCCTTTCAATATTGCGTTATAGTTTATTTAAATATTGCATATCATAATTATTATTTGTTATTTGTTAATTGTTATTACTTATTACATATTATTTAATATTTTGTATTTATTGTTTACTATTTATTATCTGTTAATTGTTGTTTACTATTCGTTATTTATTATTTATTATTTATTATTTATTATTTATTATTTATTATTTATTATTTATTATTTATTATTTATTATTTATTATTTATTATTTATTATTTATTATTTATTATTTATTATTTATTATTTATTATTTATTATTTATTATTTATTATTTATTATTTATTATTTATTATTTATTATTTATTATTTATTATTTATTATTTATTATTTATTATTTATTATTTATTATTTATTATTTATTATTTATTATTTATTATTTATTATTTATTATTTATTATTTATTATTTATTATTTATTATTTATTATTTATTATTTATTATTTATTATTTATTATTTATTATTTATTATTTATTATTTATTATTTATTATTTATTATTTATTATTTATTATTTATTATTTATTATTTATTATTTATTATTTATTATTTATTATTTATTATTTATTATTTATTATTTATTATTTATTATTTATTATTTATTATTTATTATTTATTATTTATTATTTATTATTTATTATTTATTATTTATTATTTATTATTTATTATTTATTATTTATTATTTATTATTTATTATATATTATCTATTATTTGTTTTTATTTATTGTTTTACTATTTATTACTTACTATTTGTTGGTTATTATTTACTCACTACAATGTACCTGCTTAGTTTTTAACTATCTTTTTTCTATTGTATTGAAGGTTTTGAACATATTTTTCCTTCAAATTTTTATCATTGCCTAATATTTTGTTATCATCATGAAAAATAATTGTTCAGTAGAAAGATATAATTTAAATATCAAATCTCTGTATGTAAACTGCGCGGTGGCTCACCAAATGTAAATTAAAATACGAAATAAAGTTATCTATCTATCTAAGATATTTGAATCTATCGACTTGCTTTACTGAGGCGTTTTCTATTGCATTGGGATTTAGGAATATCGGGCGTGAAAATACGAGGTATATTTGACGTACTCGGTTTTTGTCCAACTTATCCTTCACTGCAAGTCTTCTGGATCATCCGATAGAAGAGCCACGTCAACAGCGTAGAGCAAGTCTCAGGGTATGTCATCTTGAACATCACGCGTAAGAAATTAAAAAGGACCGGACTCAGAGTGGATCTTTGATATTCACCGACTTTAACCTCGAATTTTTCGGAGGTAAATGTCTTGTTTGAGATTTACAGTGCTTCTTGTATTAGTTTGGATTCAAGTGACTGCCATATTAGCTCTTATAACACGCGGTTAAAAGCCCTCTCTAGTTCTATGAAAACGCTGTAAAAGTTTTTTCTTGTTGTATCTTATGTTTTTCAACTAGCGTGTGGATTGCGTCTGTTATTGATTTTCCGCTCACAAAGCCGAACTGTTTTTCTGTTACGTACGTTGGTGATGTTCCGAAGTCTTGCGTCTCTTTTGCTGAGAAGAATAAATTTATTTTGATCATGGCCCTGTTTTCCACACAAAGCAACAACAAAACAGAATTTGAGAAAGAAGTGGACATAATTTAGTCAGTAATCAAAAGTGAACATACATATATGTTAACGAAACATGAATCTAAGATGTTGCTTTAAAAAATACGAGAACTTTGCGAACGAAGTCAATCAAATTATATTCTGCTCACACAAAAAAGGTGGGCGCCGTGGCGTAAGTGGTTAGTGTGTCGGATCACTACGCATGAGGTTCTAAGTTCGAATCCCAGAAAATACCAAAAAGTTTTTTCACGGTCCCACCTGTCGCGAGAGTCTGACAAACATCCGAGAGTATTGTTGTCGCGAAAAAGCTTCCCAAATCGCCGTTCGGATTCGGCATTAAACTGTAGGTCCCTTCCATTCGTGTGAAAAATATAACGCACACAACATGAGTGGTTGCGAGAAGCTAGGCCCTGGCACTTTAAAGAGCTGTTGCGCCAAATATTTGTTTTTTTTTTCACACAGAAAAGCAAACAAAATTTGAAGGCGAACTTGTAGAATAATTATTTTTTCATCTGTGTCGTCGACAGCTGACATCGAATGTCATTATGTATGTATGTATCTTGGTAGTAAAGTGATTATAAAAGTGAGTATAGGCATTTTGTTGAGAAGTGGCTATACACTTCTCACGAAGACAGGGCTCATGCTCTTGCGCTACTGACTTTACTTAAAACAATTGTTGTTAATTTCTGGCATTATAATGGATTGATATATTTTTGGTTCATATGATTGCAGTGAGTTACATTATACGTGCGTCGGAAGGACAATACACTCGAAAAGTGAGTAAAATCGAATCGATTGCTAAAATATACTAATGACAATATTTTTGTATTAAACTAATATATATATTTTGTATATACATTATTGAAAATACACATGTAATAAAATTGTTATTATTTTTTTCAGTTGGAAAAGGAAGAGACCAGTGGCAAGGTAGGCGGGTTTACAAGAAAAATTACAAAATTTACTGTCTACGCTACAATTGTGCAATGGCTCTTGAGTCGGCCGCAACACTTAGATGCTTTAATTCAAAAAGCAAACGCGTTTCTAAATGTAATGCGCAACAAGAAACCCACAGCTGAAGACAGATTTAGAATGAAACAATGCGAACGTAAGAGTAAAATCTACATATATAAAACAGAGTATTTAAAAAAACTGATTATAAATATTCATTTGCAGTTATAATTGCAGCTAATAACCAGGACTATATGCCAACTTGGAGAGAGTTAGTTGGGGACCAAGTGCTAATTGAAATAGAAATGCAATTTACAGTTAATATTTCAACAGGCGAGTAAAATATTTGAAGGATTAAAGTGATTAAATGCACTCAAATATTATTTATACGTTTTCCGAAAAATGCAATTAAGTACATCTCTACAAGCCGTAATATCACTTCTCTACCACTGTTTTGCATAATATTTTGAGTCAATTTATGAACCTATTGCATGCGGCTTGAGACATTGCTTGTAACTTAGGGAAATAATAGAGATAACATAAGTATGTATACAAATAAATTATGAGTACTGCTAGTGGTGTCGGTTGAGCCATGTTCGTTCGGCCGTTCATATGTCATAAGTTTTCAGGCCATGAAGCTGTGAAATATTACTATACATTTTTTTTTTAAATAGTGGCTTATTGCGAGAGTATTCGCAATAAAATTAAAATCGGATAGAATGAAAGTCGATCTTTAGTGCGGTCGATATTTTCTATTTGACGGAAATGCCAATTCTATTAAAAATTTGGTCGAAAATTTTTGATAACGAAAATAAGTAATTCCATATATTTTGAATAATTTTCAAATAAAAACAGACAAAAATAGGTAAATTGAAAAAAAAAAAAGCTGTTTTCGGTGTATCAGGAGTTTTGCGATAATATGGGGAAGGTGATGGCGGGGGAGCTCCATAACTTTTAGAATGTAAAGGAAGTGCAACCTTAAGGTAGAAACATATAAAGGTGGTAAGCCTGTTTCTAGATGCAGCATGTAATTCGGAGTATTTTCCGGCAATCTGAAAATCTTTTTTAGAAGGTATCTAGGCAATCCTTCTACTTCCTCATACTGAGAGATACCCCAAACGTGGGCAGCGTAGCACATGAGCGATCTCATAGTTGCTTCAAAAATGTTCGTCTTTTTTTCCGAGGATGCCCTTCCAGCTGCAATTTATTGCCCTTTTCGCTTCTCTGAGCTTCTCTCTCGGATGTGTTTTGGTACTTATATTCCTTCACAACTTCGAGTATTTCATTTTGCCAGGTCCATTTTCCAGCCTTGAATACCGTCCAGTACCATTTCGCAACACCATTATTTTTGACTTATTGGTATTCACTGAGAGATTCCATAAGCTGCAATATTGTTGTAGCTTATTAATCATCATTTGCAGCATTGTTGTGGATTCTGCCAGAATGAAAATATCATCCACCTACAACATAACCTTTATATGAACTCCACCAAACACTAGTCCTCCTGGAAGAAACGTTGTGAGGTCATCCAAAAATATGGAGAAGAGGAGAGAACTCAAGAGACAAGACAAGGCCTGTTTTACTCCCATGTGCGACTCAAACCATTTGGACATTTTGTTTCCATCCCATACTGCGATCTTATTATTTTTATAAAGGCTTTGTATTACTCTAAGCACTTTCGTTTAAAAAACTCCTAGGTTACTCAACTTATAGAAAAGAGCGTTCCTGTCAATTGTGTCGAAAGCCGCCCTGAAATCGACAAAGAACGCGTATAGTTTTTTGCCCCTATCAAGGTATGCCTGGGCAATGCTTTTTAGTGTAAAGATGTTGTCTACAGTTGAATATCCTTTTCTAAACCCCGCTTGGAATTCACTCAGCAAATTGTTTTCGCGTACCCAATCCGTCAGACGCTCTAGAATATTTCCAGCAAATATTTTTGTTACTGAGTTCATAAAGCATATTCCTCTATAATTATTCGGATCGCTTATGTCTCCTTTCTTAAACAGGGTGGAAATTATACTCCTTCTAAAATTATCTGACACCTCACCCATATCAAAAATATAATTGAAGGCGACCGCAAGTTTTCTGAGAAATTCGTTTGTTGCAAATTTGAAAAAATTCGTAGGGGATACGATCTTCACCAGAGGCTTTCTTTGTGCTGCATCTATGCAGCACTTTGTAGAGTTCCTGGACAGTAATTGTGCGGTCTAGTGAGTCTACTGTTACGTAAGGTAGGGAGTGATTCAGTTGACTTGTGCTACTCGGTGGATTCAGCAACTGCTCGAAGTGATTGGCTAGTGCGGATGTTTCAACTTGAATACCCCGTGCGAACACCGTACCGTTGAGGGATCGTACCAGCTTCCAAAACGAACGAGTATCTGAAATCCCATCCAAAGCTCTCGCCAGCTGCTGCGTGTACCTTCGTTTTTTGTTGATACAGATGCTTTTGCATGCCGTTCTCGCTTCCAGGTACATGATTTTTGTAACGCTGTTGTCTGTTCTACGGACTAAACGCAGGTAAGCAAATGACTTTTTCCTCGCTGCCATGCACTCCCAGTCGAACCATGCTTCCTTTTTCTTGAGGAAGGATTTTTCTTCATTAGGGATATACAGGTTAACAGGTTTTCAGCTTTTAATTTACAATATTCATTTTATTATATATATGAGTTTTAAACCACGAGTTGTTATTTTTAAATATCAAAATGAAATTATGTTTACACACTTTGTGGTTAGAAGAACCAGTGGCAAGTGCATTTTACAAAGCTAGGGAGCCGCACAAAGAAGAGAGACGCATTTTTGAGAGAAGAAGAAGAAGGTATATATATGTGAGATAGTAACGAATAAGCACTATATAACTAATTGCATTAATGCCCCTACATCAGATCTGAAGAGTAACCAGTTTCTCAAAGAACTAAGGAATTTGGATTTGCATTCTATTAGATTGCGTATATCAGCAGGCAGCCTGTTGTAAATAAAGGGAGCTATGTTGGCGGCAAACCTTCTGCAATGTTCCGTCCGAACTCTAGGAACTACGACGTCAGTTGAAGAACGGAGTGAATACACTTCATTAGTAATTGTATAAGTATAACCACCTCGAACATAGAATAATCTTAATACTTTGAATACATAGAGATATTGGAGCGGCAAAATTTCGTGCGATGTTTACACATTCTTTCTTGCTTAGACAAATAGGTAGAAAAAGTGGCAAATCTCTTAATTTCCTACTATAATTTTTACAAGCATTTGATTTTGTTAAGTCTAGGTAAAAGTTATTGGCCATAGACAAGATTCGAATTGTTTCCAAGTATCCTTATTGCTCCACATTCTATAATTCTAAGGTAACTGACCAGCTAATATAGAGTTAAGTTTTATCTGCACACATGTGGATTTCATAATTGTACATAACCCGACCAGAAAGTTCGTTGACATAGGTGGTTGAGAGAAGAAGAGGCTAAAATGTGGAACCCTGCAGTACGTCAATAACTGCTACTACTAGGAAATTAGATGAGCAAATTTTTATAGCAATGCCTTGGAATAATTGACTAGGATTTCCTACGTCATCTACTACACATAGCATATTCTGTTAAAGCAAGCCAATAACTACAATAAAATATTTATTGAAAAATCTGATAAAGCTTACCATTTAAGTGAACTGTACAAAAAGAAGACTCACTGCCTCCACGGGGCGGCCACCGGGCAACGAATGCTACAGCTATCTCGCTGTAGCCTTTGTTGTTGAACCGAATTCTTGTATTCTTTTGCGCCTGATTGCAATGTACGGCCTGCATTCACGACTGTAAGTATTCGGCTAAAGTGAGCGACGTGAGGAGTAAACCTCTAGAAAAATCTTTAATCCAAGGTGGAACAGCATACGCCGAGGGATGCATGGCTAAGAGAGTGCTTAGTCGCTAGTATGCAGTCTCCGAATATTCTGGCGACCTTCGGTTTCAATCCAGCCTCCCGATGGTGCATCGAGGGCACCGTGGCGTAAGTGGTTAGTGTGTCGGATCACTACGCATGAAGTTCCAAGTTCGAATCCCAGAAAATACCAAAAAGTTTTTTCACGGTCCCACCTCTCCCGAGCGTCTGACAAACATCCGAGAGTATTGTTGTCACGAAAAAGATTCTCAAATCGCCGTTCGGATTCGGTATTAAACTGTAGGTCCCTTCCATTTGTGTGAATGAATGCTTCAAGAAGAAGCGGATACCGCCGCCTCTGACACTGACACATCTACTCTTGTGGATACGTGCAGCGTCTCCACAGAGAAATCTGGGTGCTCCTCCATTGGGAGGAGGTTAGACGAGCTGCGAATTCAACCGGATAGTTTCGTTCGGTTCAATTCTGCCGAAAGGAGACGGTTCAAGTTTGCCATTCGCAGAGGCGGTACTAGGGGGAGTGCCCTAGCTTATGCTAAAGCCCCTCCTACTGCTAAAGATGGTAAACGAGGTAGATCAGAGGGTCATACTCCACCAGCACCCGCCGCCAAGAAAGCCAAGGCAGGACCTACACCTGATGTTCCCACCTTCAGTCAGGTGGCTAGTGTTGTCAGGTTACGTGTCGTCCCAGCGGACTTGGAGAACAAGCCCCTAACAACGGAGTAGATGACACTCATCCAAGAGGCCGTCATCGATGTCTCAATTGAGCTGAGGAATAGAGGCGTATGGCATAAATTCTCAGGCTCACAGCACAAGGTGGGATGGCTGGTTTTCGTCTGCTCAGACAGTGCTACTGCTGGGTGGATCAGCTCGAATTTTGAGACAATAAGAGCCAAAAGTGGATTGGACATCTTATTGGTGGAAGAGGGATCATTCCCTATCATCACATCATCCGCGGTTTCTTCCCACAAAGTCTCGAGCTCCCGTCGACAAAAATTCTGGCTTCATCGGAAGCTCAAAACGAAGGCCTAATGGCAACTTCATGGAAGGTCACGCAAAGGGTGAAGGAAGGTGCACTCCTCCATCTTGTGCTGGCGATCGATGACTCTTCCCTGAGGGTACTGAAGGCCCTCAATAACGAAGTGGGCGCAATTGGCATGACAACTGCTACTGCGACGGACCCCTTATCATCCGTTTCCACCAGCAGTGCCTCTGGACCTGCCCCCAACACCAGTTCCACTGCCAAAACCGCTGCCACGACTAATGAGTCGCTAAGTAGCACCAGTGGTCCTAAAGCTAGTACCAGCACAGCGGGAATCCGATCAAAGGATCCAGCCTGCCCTATCACATTAGTCCCTAGACTTCGTACGACTGGCAACGTGGCCGGTTTGTCGTTCACGACCAGCGGTGCCCCCGGGCACGTCTCTCGAAGACACGAGGAGTCGGTTGCGAGCAGACCCCTGGGTCATCAAAACCTAACCGCTTGTCGTAGAGGAAAGGGTCCCAAAAAGGCCCAACTACTCCGATAAGGTTGATCCTCAACGGAGGTCCGACGAGCGCAATCAAGGTGCTACAGGCGAACCTGCATCATGCTAAGGGCGCGTCTGCTACCTTTAGCAAGCGGTTCGCCGAAGAAGATATAACCCTTGGTCTCATTCAGGAACCCTGGGTTATTTGCGGATAGGTTAAAGGTCTCCGGAATAGGGCAAGTAAGTTGATTTTCAAGTGTGGAGAGCTAGCGCCGAGAGCGGCCTGCTTAATTAGCAATAATTTAAACTTTGTCCATATTCCAGAATTTATAACAAGAGACCTGGTGGCCCTACTATTGGAAATCCCCACTGGAGGAGGTACACAGAACATCGTGTGCGCCTCAGCGTACTTCCTTCACGACAGTGGTGATATCCCGCCGAAAGACGTCCAGAGCCTCGTTGACTACGCGTTGACTCTGAGCGCGCTACTAGAGCACTGTGGGCCAGTAAACGCCTATACGGCAGAACTTAGGGTCTCTCTCCTAAGATGATGAATTGGTTGTACATAACGATGGTTAGACCCATTATCACATACGCGGCCATCGTCTGGTGGCCAAAAACTCTCCAGCAGACAACGGCAAACAAGTTGCAGAAGTTGCAAAGAATTGCCTGTCTTGGCATTACAGGTGCGATGCACACCTGCCCTACGACAGCTCTGGGAGCTATTTTTGGGTTTACACCCTTACCAATCTTCATTAGGAAGATGGCTGCTGGATATGCCATCAGGTTGCAGCTAGATAACGAGTATAAGCCAGGTGACCTTGTGGGACATTTAAAGATACTTAACTCAATCCCTAAAAGAGACATGTTCTGCACTTTACTAGATATTATGGTCAGGCAACTGACTGATTGGACCGCGAAAACTGGTCCAATGGTGCTCCAACACTGGACCCTAGAAGTCTGGTCTGCTTCATCGACGGTTTGAAAATGGATCCTGGAGTTGGAGTTGGGGTTTTTGGACCCAACACAAAGATTTCGGTACCTATGGTTACGACTCCCACTGCGTTCCAAGCTGAAATCCATGCCATTGAGATTTGCGCCAGACACAACCTCCGCAAGGGGATCAAAGGCGGTAGAATACACATCTTCTCAGATAGCCAAGCAGCACTTATGGCACTGTCGTCCAACCAAATAGACTCCAGAATCATGAAATGCTGCTATGATGCATTACAAGACCTTGCCAAATACAGCAGGGTAAAACTCGGTTGGGTACCTGGACACCAAGGGATTGTGGGCAACGAGTCTGCAGATGAACTTGCTAGGGCTGGCTCAGAATCTGTGTTCATAGGTCCTGAACCTTATTGTGGCGTCAATCAGCTACAACGCTGATTAACGAATGGGAAAACAAACTTCGCCTAGACCACTGGACTAGAGGGCCAGGTCTAAGACAATCCAAGCGATTAATCAAGCCTTACTCCTATAAGGAAATCCTTAACTTAGATAGGGAAAGCATTAAGAAGCTTGTGAGCTTTCTTACTGACCATTGCGGCCTGAGATATCACCTTAACAAGATGAACCTGTGCCAAGAGAAGGATTGTCGGTTCTGTTTAAAGGAGGATGAAACTTCCGAACGCATTCTTTGTGAATGCCCGGCACTACACTGGTTAAGGAAACGTATGGTATTCTCCACAAGGAGATACTTACTTCAGTGGAACTGAAATGTTCCGTTGCTAAAGACATACTCACTTTCATAAGGGAGGTAGTACGTCTGTTATATTAACTCCAACCCTCCAATACAATAGGTCTTTCAGGTCGCTGTGTCGTTGCCACGCGGGCATGGGTTGTACAAGAGAAAAAAAAAGAAAAGTGTACTGTAATTATGTAATAGCTTCGCCCGCATTTTTGTTGACGGTTATTTACTTGCTGAAATATAATTGCCAACTGAATACAATACCGCAAATGCGTAAACTCAATTATAACTTCCCCCGTGGGAATCCCACCAGAGCATACGCAAACCCGCTTCCAACACACAATCTATTTTAAATTCATTAAAACATTCTAAAATATGGACAAATCCAACGATCAACAACATCTCATCTAACACAATGAAAAAATATTGCAATAGTTCTATGTCTACACATGCATATGCATGTACATATGTACAAATACAAATATTTGGCGCAACAGCTCTGGAAAGTGCCAGGGCCTAGCTTCTCGCAACCACTCATGTTGTGTCCGTTATATTTTCACACGAATGGGAGGGACCTACAGTTTAATGCCGAATCCGAACGGCGATTTGAGAATCTTTTTCGTGACAACAATATTCTCGGATGTTTGTCAGACGCACGCGGGGGGTACATATGTATGTACATACCTACGCGTATATTCCCAAGTCTCTTAATTGCATGCATTTTTAACAGCACATGGATATCTTATTTAATAAAATTTACAATATCTTAGATTTAGCACTGATAATGTTTTTTTTTCAATTTTAACTCTAGAAGAGATCGCAAGTTGGGCTAAGTCGTGAATTTATGTTCACAGCTATAACTGTGAACGTGATTTCTTATTCACTGTGAATATAACCTGTAAATCCGAATGTATGGGAGTAATTTTCTTTACGAATAAAAATTCTTCACATACTATGACAATAAATAATTATATCATTGACTTCGTGTATCGTAAAATGTACTCGTTACTTAATTCATTAATATGTATGTGGGGATGTATGCATATACTATAGTTATTAGTACTAATACCGCAAAAAAAAATATTTCGACCTAATAATTGAAATAAACTTACCCCGCTTGATTTGCATATGCCTGGCACAAATTGCATTTTGCGAAACTCTCATCTAATTCCGCAAAAAATCAAAATAAAAGTAATCTTTTTTCGCTTTATTATTGGCGACATCTTAAAAGTATTTTTTTTTTTTATGTACGCGCACTTGTACACACCAAACACACAAATCTGTAAATTTGTGCTTTGAATATAACTCTGTACATACAAGAGAAATCTGTGGTATAACCCAGCGAATAATATACCTGCATGTTGTTTGTGCACCCAAGGCATTTCTTTCACCATGTTTTGCTTTGTTCTATCCTTTGCTGCTTGCCACTTCAGTATACATACTTAGATGCGATGTAAAAAAAAAATTCCTCCCTTATGCACATTAGGTATACACATTTTCCTTCATCGTTGATTGCTCTACACTGAGCACTGCCGGCCCTGAACGGTCTGATGTGTTGTGTACAATGTCCGTTTCCGCTCGTCGCTCTTCATTGAGCAATAGCCGCTCTGAACGGTGTGATATGTACATGTTCGTTATCCGCTCGTCCCTCTTCATTTAGCAATAGCCGCTCTGAGCGGTTTGATGTTTACATGTCATTCTTCGCTCGTCGCTCTTCACTGAGCAATGACAGCTCTGAGCGGTTTGGTGTTTACATGCCGTTCTCCGCTCGTCGGTCTGCACTGAGCAATGGCAGCTCTGTACGGCTTGGTGTGTACATTTTCTTTCTTCATTCGTCGCTCAATGTATCTTTTGTTGCTGTGTTGGAATGCTGTGTTGGAACGAATGTGTTTTGTGTAAAAGTGTTTCGAATATTCATTTTGAGTTTGGGTAAATGTGTAATGACTGTGTGCAAAATTTTCAATAGGTGTACTTTATTAAACTAATTTGTGCAGTATAAATATGTTGTGTATAAATGTCTTGTGTCCACACTCGGTGAATTTTTAAATCGAAAAAGAACGAAACTTTGAGCAATAAAGAATAAGAATGTAAAGAGAAACTATGGAAAATCGAACTTTATATTCCGAGTAATTCGGTACTTAAGTAGTACTTAAGTCTAGTAGTTTTCGAGAAATGGTGTTCACAAGGAAAATTGATTTTGCTTTTATAGTATTTAAGATGATCGAAAAGTTCTTCTTATTATTACAGATATATTTAATGTCTTGCATGAGGCACAAGAGCTCGAGCATTTGGGTTTCAAGTTGCCTGGTGCTATCCGGACGGCTATCATGAGAAAGAATTTGCTCTTTACTGACTATGAAGCTATTCAGGAAGTTATAAGCGAGTACAATTCACTAATTGGTGTGCTTTCGCTCTCAGAGGTAAATAACTAAAAACTTTTACTAAAAGCTACATACATATGGTATATTAAATTAATGAAGATCTATAAAAAGTCTAACACTATTTTCTTATCATAATAATTTATTTTTTTATCATGTGTGTTAGTTTCTCCATTTTTTTAAGTTGAAATAATTCTGGTGTCTATAGTTTGCCATTATAGACATTTCATCTAAAGAAATACAAACATACGAGTTCATATATAATGTATATCTGAAGTGTTTGTGACGATTCATTTATTCTTACATTGTACTAACTACTAAGTATTAACCACTATTGTATTAGGCATATACTTGCATAATCACATATCTATTACATATATAATTACTGTACAACTTACTAGTGTATACCAGTTTCTATTAAGTTTAATGTATCAGAGTACCTCTAACATCCAAATCGATCGGTCGCCTCCTCCCCAGTTTCATTCGAAACTAATTGTGTTAGTCTTGAGTATACATATATTAGAAAGTAATAAACGTGAATTATTTGGAAAATATCATTTCATTAACCCTCCAACCTGATCTCCAGAATTGATGACCCTGACGCACGATTGTGTAATTGGTATATTTTTGTCGAAGAGTGTGAGAGAGTATTGTCTTCCTCGGTTAAAAAATTCACGTTTGGCTTTCGAAAAGCCTGAAATTTAAATTTATTTTTGGTAGCGATACAGCAGGTAACGGGAGGACAATAACGGGTACCCAAGGCGTCGTTTCTGTCGAAACTGTTTCTATAATTGCTGTAAAAATTCCTCCGTTTTGGTATGAGAAGTCAGAAATTTGGTTCGCGCAATTCGAGATAGCACGAATTTATCGCGATTCGTCAAAGTTTAGTACTGTCGTCAGTGCTTTTGAATCATTACGCAAATATCGGATGCAGTGCTTTCACCACCCGCGACTGACAGGTACGGAAACTTAAAAAAGGTGATTAACGATCAGTTTGGTTACTCCGACCAGCGAAAGATCAAGAAGCTCCTCTTGGAAGTGGATTTAGGCGAAAAACGACCTTCGCAGCTGCTCAATGAACTTCGTAGCTTGGCTGGAACCCAAATTAATGGTGACTTCCTGAAATCATTGTGGCTGCAAAGACTGCCGGCGCAAGTGCGCGCAATTTTGCAAGAATCTAGTCAAGAGCTTACAGCCTTTGCCAAACTGGCCGACAAAGTGATTGAAGTTTGAGACTTTAAAAACATTATCGCTCTCAACTCTCCACAGCAAAGCCCACAACAAAGACCCAAACCACCACATACAATGGCTGCTGAGCTGTCACTGCAACATCAGATCCAGCAAATCTCTTGTCAATTAAATGAATTGATGAAGCAGACGTCGCAGCCGCAGGAATTTTCCCAAATAACACCGTCGTCGTTCTCAAACAAACGGGGATTACTGTTGGTTTCATTAGCAGTTTGGAGTGAAATTGGAGTGAAATAAATAAATCGGGAACCCTGCAGCTTTAAGTGCTCCACGTCAAAAAACTAAATCGCGACGCATTGGTCGGCGGCTATAAAAGTGACCAACACGTCAGCCAATGTATTTGCAGGTTATTTGTTCATGACAGATCATTGAAGGAATTTTCCCAAATCACATCGTCGTCGTTCTCAACCAAACGGGGATTACTGTTGGTTTCATCAGCAGTTTGGAGTGAAAGCGTGAAATTGGAGTGAAAGAAAGAAATAGCGAACCCTGCAGCTTTAAATGCTCCACGTCAAAAAACGCCAAAAAACAAAATCTGAAATAAGGATCTGAATTATTTCAAGAACGACTACACCTGCACTATAATAGGAACCATCTTTAGACTAAGAGGAAAACTGCAGAAATTAAACTTTCAGCCACATAGGGGCAGAAATGCTGCATTATGCACCCTATGTAACAAACAGGAAAAAGAAGATATCGGCCACTTTCTTGGGACATGTCCTGTCCTGTTAGAGTTAAGGAGATTCTTTTTCGGCAAGAATGTGCTATTATTGCATGACGTTTTTTGATTTTCTGAACGGAGCCAACTGGAGCCAACTATGTCATACACAAAAAAAATTATCAGCGAAAGCTTTTAAAATCAATATTTTTCATTTTAGCTAAACTAAAAGCCCTTAAAAAACAAATTTTCTATTGTATTTTCTTAACCAGATATATTTTTTTTTCAATTTTTTTATTTTTTTCTTCGTTTTAACTAAACTAAAAGTCCTAAAATTATAAAGTCATAAAGAGAAAGTAACAATTTTTATAGTCCCGAATTCTGAAATAATTTATGTCATGCCTTAAGTCAGTCTAAAAATGAAAAATTAAAATTGTACTGTTAATTTATATTGCGATGAATAAACCATCTATCTATATATCTATCTATTTCATATTTATTTTTTTATTCAATTCACTTACAATAAAAATATTCAAAATCTTATACAAGGTTGCAAGACAAAAAGTTATAAGCAGAAAGAAAAAAAATAAATAAAAAGAAAGAATTGAAACATAGATGTAAATATAAAAAAATTCACAGAAAGAAAAAGAAAAAAGAATATAAAAAGATGCATCTACATTTAATATGTGTTTATAAGAATAATTTGATTTTTATACAAATTTAACTACGCATATTCGGAGGCCAAGTAATTGAAAAGAGCGGATTTGAATTTGTTTATGTTTTCGATTCTTCTAAGGTCAGGTGGTAGAGAGTTCCACAGCCGAACTACTCGTACTTGCGCAAAGAATTGACGTTCAGACCCAAGGCATGAGTATCTAGGTTGAACAAGCATCAGTGAACTCCGAGATTGAAGAAATTGAAACTTGTTAAACAAATAATCAGGTTCTCGTGTGGTGAGTACATTTTCAGGAGACGGACAACACCCAAAGGTAGGTATGTTGAGCCTAACCCAGCTTGTGAATGAGCCAACACGTGTTCCGGACATAACTGGTCATACCGCCAACACTCTGAACTTGTTCCTTAGTTCCGATCCTAATAAATACACGGTAAATGTATTATCGCCCCTAGGTTCGTCAGACCACTCTGTCATATCGACCAATTTCTCGTACTCCAACCACAAAGTTAAAGAACAAACTCCAAAAAGAACAGTTTGGCTATACGAGAAAGCCAATTGGAATGAATTAAATAAGTTCTTTAGGAATTTTCACTGGTCGCTATGGTTCTTCGATAGCGATGTGGATGCCGCGGCTGATATGATTACTAATACAATTCTCCTAGGTATGAGAACTTACATCCCTCACAGGATAAAAGCTATCAGACCCGAGGAAAGCGCGTGGTATGACTCTAGCTGTAAAGAAGCTATTAGGTTAAACGAATTAAGTTTTCGGTTTTACAAGGCCAACCTAACTGAGGAAAACCGAAAAAAGTTTAAACGAGCCAGAAATGAATGCAATGCCCTCATTAACCGTGTTAAATTCTTCAACGACCAAAAGTTGAGGCAAAAAATACTACACTGTCCCAAAGGTAGTAAAAATGTTGGTCGTTCGTAAAAAAACATTAAGAATTCGGCCTCGTCATCTATACCGACGCTCATTCATAACGACATACCAACTTTCAGCTCCTTAGACAAAGCTAATCTGTTCGCTGCTCACCTTGCAGCAAACTCCACACTGCCAGATAGTGCTTTGTCTCCACCTGTACTTGAGGTCGTAGAATTTTCCATGGGACAAGGCCACTTTCGCACTCGTACAGTTGCAGGAGTACTTAAACGTCTTAACACACACAAATCCGCTGGTCCAGATGGTATACCCTCTATTGTTCCGAAGATGTGTTCTTCTTCGCTGGCAAAACCACTGCGTAAGCTTTTTCACCGATCCTACTCTTCAGGTCTCTTCCCGAGTAAGTGGAAAACAGCATTTGTCCAGCCCATACCTAAAAAAGGCGATTCTTCTTCGCTCTCCAGCTACCGACCCATACCCTTCTTTCCAAGGTCATGTAAACGCTGATAAACAGTCAGCTAATGAAATATCTCGAATCACGAAAGCTCCTCAATGATCGACAATACGGCTTTCGTGGCAACAGGTCCACTGGTGATTTGATATCATATCTCACCGATAAGTGGAACGAGTCTCTGCACCACTCTGGTGAAAGCAAGATTATTGCGCTTGATATTTCAAAAGCATTTGACAGAGTTTGGCATCAAGCTCTTTTGTCGAAAATGCGTGCATATGGGATCGACGATGCTCTTCTTCTATGGGAGAGAACTGGACATGCACAAAGAAGGTGAGTAATGGTTTCTTCCTCTTCTTCGTTCATGCAGCTTCTGCAAAACCCATTTGAAAATACGCCAAGCCTTGTTGCATGCTTGCCTATTGGACAGTGTCCTGTAATTACACCTATAATAGAGCCAATATGCAATCGATTGAGAGAGATCAATTTCTTAGAGCGTTTCAAATCCAACTTGTGCCAAATCTGCTTAGTCGCTAGACATGATGTACCACTTGTCCACCTAAGATTTGTTCTTTCGATTGCATCTATTTTGAATTTAAGTTTACAAGTAGCGGTTGGTATACCTAAATTATCCTTATCTGGAAGGATGGGTACAGTTGTTTCTAATTTGGCAAGTTCGTCAGCCTTACAATTCCCCGGAATATTCCTATGCCCCGGCACCCAACAGAGGTGAATATTAAACTGCTCCGACATCTCCGCAAGAGACGAATGGCAGTATAGGGCTACTACTGAATTTATAGAGATCGATTCCAAGGACTTGATTGCAGCTTGGCTATCTGAAAAGATGCGGATGTCCTTGGCGGTTATCACGCTTTTCTTTAGCCAAGATAAGACCTCCTTAATCGCCATTGGTTCCGCCTGGAACACGCTACAATAATCTGGTAGACGGAAGGAGATGTGAGGGTATCTTTCTTCAAAGGCTTTCTTCCGCACTTAGGGCAGGCTTGCGATGACCCAGTCCGCACTTAGGGCAGGCTTAGGAGGGATCCAGTCCGCACTTAGGGCAGGCTTGGGAAGGATCCGGTCCCCACTTAGGGCAGGCTTGGAAGGTAGCTTAACAAAGGGGTGGCAAATCCGCTGTGGTTAAATCGGTTTGTTTCTCTCAGACGGGGAGAAACCTATCGGACGGGCCGGCTATAGCTAGTAGCAGGCCCGTGTGTTATTGCCCAATCACCGAGGTGAAGGCAGAAGAAAGATCGGTGGAAAGTCGTAAGACCAATTCCTGGAGAGGCTGTCAAGAGTACTCTTGATTGGTACTACCACACTTGAGCAGACTCTGCCGAATGACTTTGGTCCACTCTAAAATACAAATATCTGGCGCAACAGCTCTTTAAAGTGCCAGGGCCTAGCTTCTCGCAACCACTCATGTTGTGTGCGTTATATTTTTCACACGAATGGGAGGGACATACAGTTTAATGCCGAATCCGAACGGCGATTTGAGAAGCTTTTTTGTGACAACAATACTCTTGGATGTTTGTCAGACGCTCGCGACAGGTGGGATCGTGAAAAAACTTTTTGGTATTTTCTGGGATTCGAACTTGGAACCTTATGCGTAGTGATCCGACTTCGTTCGTCCACTCTCCTTTATGGAAAAATCCTGCAAGACGAGAATGTGAATCACGAGCCAATGCAAAATTTCCTCCACATTCTCGTCTGCGACTTTTGTATTTACTTTTTTCCATATTGTACTATTCTCCCTTTCCTCCGTTTCCTCTTGTTTGACTGAGGATTCGGAGAATATTCGCGGTTTCGCTACCTGCAACAGATGGCGGTTTTTTTACTTCTGTGGTGGTGGATTATGTCACTTCGTTACAGAGAGCTTAAGATTAAGCCTGTCAGGGAAAACACCTCCACCAACTCCATCTTTCGTTTTCGAGCCGTCTTCTATGAAAGCCTCTTCATTCCAGAGTGATCTGGAAGCGATGGTGACAAGGATGTTCGTCCGTGTTTTCGGGAGAGATTGTGAATTTATTTAGAATGGAGGCGTGGCCAAACTCTTTCCCTGACCACTTTTGGGTAGCTTCAAGGCAAACGGCTGCATTCGCTGCCATTTGCTTGCTAAATATATCAAGGGGTAACAGATGAAGCATAATATCCAGTGCCGCAGAGAGAGTTGTACGCAGTGCTCCGCTTATGCACAGACAAGCTATACGTTGAACTTTGCTTAGATAGTCGCGATTTATAGATTTTTCTAAAGCTGTCCACCAAAAAATCACACCGTATTTCAGTATAGGTCTAATGACCGAGATGTATAGCCAGTAAGTTATCCGAGGTTGTAAACCCCATTTATTTCCAATAGCTTTTTTGTAAGAGAAAAGTGCTACTGTAGCTTTCTTGACTCTTTCTTGAATGTTAGGTTACCAGCTTAGTTTTCTATCCAGGATAAGACCCAAATATTTTGCTTTATCAGAGAAAGTTAAGCTGATACCATTAAGAGAGGGAGGATCGATGAACGGAATTTTATATTTCCTTGAGAAGAGTACCAGTTCAGTTTTATGTGGGTTTACACTCAACCCACACCGAACCGCCCATTTGGTTAGCTTGTTTAAAGCGTTTTGTTGTAGTTTTTTTAGAGTATTAAGGTACTTTCCTGAGACTGCTATAGCAACATCATCTGCATAAGCAATCACCGTGCATCCCTCACCCTCCAGTATTGTCAATAGGACATTAACCACCAAATTCCAAAGGAGAGGAGATAGAACACCGCCTTCTGGAGTGCCTCTACTGACAGATATTCTGGAAGACGTCCCACCTAGGTCTGAGTTGATAATCCGACCATTAAGCAGTAAACTGATCAATTCGCATAGTGAGTCGTCTACCTTCAGGTCCGAGAGTGCATCTGCAATCGCTGATGCATTGACATTGTTAAAAGCACCCTCTATATCTAAGAAGGCTACCATTGTATATTCCTTGTGGAACAGGGAGTACTCAATGTTACGAACCAACGAGTGTAATGCCGTTTCAACTGATTGTTGGGGGTACGCGGAAACAACGAGGAAAAACGATTTAACAAATAAAGCAGCGTCTTAAACGTTTGAACAGTCGGAAACCAACTCCACTCTATATTCCATTCTTCTGCTTACGATACTTCACAATTTCTTATAATTGATCTTATTCTATTGACCCACTTACTCATATTACGCATGTTATTCGCGACATGCGGAACTGCTGCCCCAGTGTATTGCACAACCTGAGCCCAATTGAAGTGCAAGCAGTTAAGCAAAATGATTGCATTGCAATTTAAACTCCAATTTGGGTTCAGTGCGAGCAATCACCTGAAGTGCAATACACTTACAATGCTAATTCCGCATTTCGCAAATACCGCGCAAGGGAAAAAAAAATGAAATAAAACATTTGCATATGTACGTACGTATTATGATATATATATATTTTTTTTTCTTTTATTTTTTTTCATTTTTTTTTTGTAATTTTATAAATTCCAAATTTATTTATTTTTACATGTTTTTTTTTTTTGTTTGTTGTAATTTTTTTGTTTTTTTTTTAATAATGCATATAACTTGTATTATTACAATATACCAATTTAATATATAGTATTAACACAAATCAATATTAGTAATCTTCTCATACAGGGTGTATATTGGTATTAGTTGTCATACAACTTATTATTAGATTAGATTAGATTTATTTCATACAAAATCATAATACATAATACATAGGTTCTAGTAATAAGGATTTTAGAAATGATTATAATGACATTTTTTATTTATATATACTTCAAGTATTTAAATAGTATCAAATGCCACTTCAATGGGATTTACAGCAAATAAATTCAGTTGTGGGTGGGGTGACCCTTAAACACAAAAATTATGCAATAACGAAAAAGTGAAAGATAGTATGTGATTAGATGTAATATGAAAGAAGCAAGATCCAAAAAACAAGAGAAAAAGGCAAAAAAAATATAAGAAATTAAAATAAAGGTAATAAAAAGAGAGTACACGTAGTTACACCAGAGCGTCAGATAATATGGATTCTAAAGTAGCATAATCTAGATCTAAGAGCCATTGCTTTACACATTTTTCAAACCTTCCAGAAACCGTTAGAGCTCTTAAGGACTGTGGGAGCTTATTAAATAAGCGGCACGAAGAAACCAAATAAAGGTTTCGAAGAGCGTTGGTGCGATAGATCGGTATAGAGACTAAATTCGAAAAATTTCCACGTAGGTTATAGTCAGTAATTACACTGTAGTTACCATTTCCCGATCTCATGAAGAAAGTTTTTAACACTTTAAAACAATAAAGATGACGAACTGGAAGAATTTTTAAATCACGAAACAACGGATAACTAGGATGTCGACGGTGCTTTCGGCACATAATTCTTAAGACTTTCTTTTGCAAAATTAAAAGTGGTTTAATTTTATTCAAATGAGTTCCACCCAAACATGAAATACCATATTGGAGTTTTGAATGTAAAATTCCATAATATATAGTTCTCAGTAGTTTGTTAGAACAAACATTTTTCAGGTAGAAGAAATGACGGAGAGTATAACGAGAGTAGTTCCTCAGGGACTCTGTATGTTTAGCAAAAGTCATCCTAGAATCAATAGTTAGCTCCAAGTACTTAAACTCCACCACATTCTCAATCAAAAAACACTTATCACTGCAGCTGAGAGTACTACAAAACGTAGGAGCAGAGGCACAGGAACAATTTTCCAGTCTAAATTTTAGGCAATCCGGTGCGTGAAAGTAAACTTCAGCATTAGTGCAGATCTGGTTGGATAAATTGAAGAACATAATTTTAGTTTTAGAGCTGATGCTCAATCTGTGCTCGGAAAACCAGATCCTCAATAAATGTAGATCCCAATTAATATCCGATACCAAATCTATAGCACTATCAGAACCATAAGAACAGCCAACATCATCAGCGAAGGCAGTAAGTATACCTTTGAAGAATAATCCGAACAGAGAATTTATATAAATGAGAAACAAAATAGGACCCAGTACAGAGCCTTGAGGAACTCCCAAATTGTAAAACTGGAATTCACTCCTGGTTTCGCCCATCTTCACTCTTTGAGATCGATTAGAAAGGTATGACCTAACCCAGGAGAGCATGAAGCCACGAATTCCAGCTTTTTCAAGTTTTTTCAACAAGATAGCGTGATTCACCATATCGAAAGCTTTTGTAATGTCTGCAAAAAGCCCAGCAGTGCACCTTTTTGAATCGAGATAAGAGAGAATACTAGAACAAAAACGCAAAACGTAACTTTCATTAGGGTGCGCAAAGAATTTAAAACCTGGCAAATGGTAATCATTTATTTCGAAGCTATAAATCCAAATTTCAGAAACAAAAACGATATCTGGAATGCATAAAAAGGAATCGAGATGGGTAACAAGAGAAGAAAAATTCTCTCTCAAACTTCTCACGTTCTGGTGGACAACAAAAAGTTTATTATTACAATAAGTGCTGTTAGTAAATACCTTATCATAGTTCGATTTGTTATGATAGAAAATGGAAGAGTTATCGTTTAGATCATTATTAATATTCATTAAAACAAGAAAAAGAAAATATGTTAATGTTTATAAACACTAAAGAAGTGTAAGGTCATTAAACGATCTAATTGAACTAAAACAAAAAATAAATTAAATAGTGAACAAATTATTACATATGTACTTATGTATTATATTTTGTTTATGCTAAACATATCAGAATTAGAGCTTATTATATTTTACTTTATTTATTTTTTTAATTTTGTAAATTTCAAATTTATTTCTTTCTACAATTTTTTTGTTTTTCTTGAATAATGCAAATAACTTGTATTATTACAATATTTCGATTAAATATATAGTATTAACACAAATCAATATTAGTAATCATCTCATACAAGGTATATATTGGTATTAGTTGTCATACAACTTAAAAAAATTTAAAAGAGTGAACAAATTATTACATATGTACTTATCCAGTATATTTTGTGAATTCTAAATGTTAAACATAACAAAAATAGCGCTTTAAAACACTTTTAGTTCTTTTCAGTAATTCTGGAATCTTGATCTTGATCTTCTCGACTGCCTGACTTTAGGAGCGCGACGACGGCACGCCTCAAATAGGCTTTCTAAATCATAATCGTTTCTGTAATTAAACAAAGCTACCACCAAAAAAATGTTTGTGCCGATATGTATTGGTTGTGTGAGTTTAATTTGTTTGTGTGTGTTGTGATTAAGATTCTTAAATTTTTCATTAATTATACTGATATATCGTTATAATATATAGTAAATTATACGTTTCAGTATTCGTTAAAAATTTTGAATCTGTTATTATGTATCCGCTTTTCTTTATTATTAATTTTGATTGTAGTGTTTACGTCACTATTAATTTTTACAACTTCATAAGGACCAATCTACAGAGGAGATAATTTATTAGGTCTAGCCTGGTCCAATAATAGTACCTTATCATCAATATCTACTTTCAAAGGCATTGTTTTTCTATCGTAATATATCTTCGACTTTTCTTTGCTACTAACTAAATTCCTTTTCGCGATATCGTGGGCAGTTTGAATTTTATATCTAAGTTGCAGACAGTAATCATCATGAATATAAATTGGTTATGGTTCTCTTTTTAAATTTGTTGGAATTTCAGCTGTAAATCCAAACAGACAGTCAGATGGGGTCATTTTAGTTGCTGAGTGTATGGTGTTATTGTGTACATGAGTTGCCTCTCTTAGCCATTTGTCCCTGTCATTTTTATCCTTCTCTACAAAACTTCTTAAGTATAAGAAGTCTGCTAATGGTCGATGAGACCTTTCTAGCACACCATTAGACTGCGGGTGATATGCTGTGGTTTTTATATGTTTAACTTTTAACAGTTTACAGAGCTTATGAAATAGTTTGCTAGTGAAATTAGAACCCTGATCAGTTATTTATTCGTAAAAAAATGTCGCTACCGTTTTTGCCTCTACATCCGGCATAGCGTAGCAATCCATAAATCTAGACAGGTCATCTTCGAAAGTTAAAATCCACTTATTTCCATTCGATGTCACTGGTAAAGGTCCAACTCTATCCAAATAAATTTTGTCAAACGTTTCCCGAGCTAACTCGGTGATAACCATTGGCTCTTTGGTTTTTCTACTGTATTTATTTTTCTGATACTTAGTGCATTTCTTGACATAATTTTCTATTTCTTTGCTCATATTCTTCCATCTATATTTGGTCTGTATTCGATGTAAGGTCTTTTTGAATCGTTGATGTCCACCTAATGGAAAGTCATGATAATCCCTTAAAGCGATTCTAATTTTTTCTGGATCGGTTAAAATCTTATAATCCAGTGCGTTTTCTGATTTGGAGATTGCATCAATCTTGCATTTATCATTTTTGGTACATTCATTATCATCTGCTGTTTCAGTTTCATCAGAATCTTTAACCTCATCTTCTCTTCTACTGCGCGATTGAGCTCTTGTTATCACTAAACAATCACTTTCCTCCTTTTTATATGGGATTCGACTTAGAGCATCAGCGTTAGTGTTATACTTACCGGGTTTATAAACAATTTTAAAGTTATATTCTATAAGCTTTTGATGGAATCTTGCTAAATGCGAAGTAGTATCTTTCATACTCATAACACCTTGCAAGGGCTTATGATCAGTGTACACTGTAAATTGTCTACCGTATAAATATGGTTTGAAATTTTTTACACACCATACAACTGCTAGCAATTCCCTCTCTATTGTGGAGTATCTTTTCTCCGCTGCTCCAACACCCTGCTGGCGTATGCAATTGGCTTATCTTCACCAATGGTACCTTGCGAGAGAATGGCTCCTAATGCTTCATTACTCGCATCGATTGTAAGATTAAATGGCAATTCAAAATTAGGGTAGGCGAGAAGGGGTTCTGAAGAAAGCATACTCTTTAGAAGTAAAAATGATTCAGCTTCAAGTTAAATTTGCGGAGACATTTCAAATACTTGGATTAATTTTTGATTGTGATCAGGAAGACTTTTTCCATGAATCACGATATCATCTAAATATACGAAACATGCTGTATTATTTAGCCCCGTTAAGGCATAATTCATCAACCGTTGGAAACATGCTGGAGCGCCTTTCAGTCCAAACGGCCTTCTATTGTACTCATAGTGTCCATTTGGCGTGCTGAAGGCGGTTTTTTCACGATCAGCTTTATTTACCAGCACTTGATAATATCCATTTACTAAATCCAAGGTAGTATAATACCTTGTACTTCCTAATTGGTCCAGAATATCTTCCATTCTCGGGAGTGAGAAAGCATCACCAATAGTTACATCAGCTATAGAAAGCCATTCTGTAGTCGATCGCTATTCTCCATTTTTTACTTCCATCCTTTCCTGGTTTCTTGGGTACAATCAGTATTGGTAAATTCCAAGGGCTACTACTTCGTCTTCAAGCATTTTTTTAACTTGGGCTTCTACCTCTTTTTTGTGAATCTCGGCTATGCGGTACATCTTGCTATTTATTGGACGCTGGTTAGTCCTTGTGGGGATTTTGTGTGTAATAGCACACGTATGTGTAAGTAAGTAAGTGCATTATATCATTAAAGTTTGTACATATTTGAAGAATGGTTTCCTTTTCTCCTGCAGTGTGGTATTCACTAAAATCAATTATTTCTTTCAACTTATCTTCACGGCTCTTAGACGCATTTTTATCATCTACTCCCGAAGCATTAAGTGGTAATAAATAATAATCATCTAAATGTTCTAGATTCGGCTTGTAATTTTGTAAACTAATATCGCGAGTTGATCCATTAACTACCCCAATATTTAGTTTGTTATTGTTAGTTGAAACTAAAAATTTGCCTACGAAAACACCAGGTTCAATTTCTTCTCGCGTGCATGACATAAATTTCTCCTTTGTTAGTTTTATTGGTAATGACATATTTTTCATTGTTCGCGCTGGAACATTGTATGCCGTAGATGAAAAACTATGGGTATCCCTTACAGTTTGACGAAAAAGGATTTCCATAATCTTATCTTTTACCACAAAAATGAATTTATTTTGAATGCAATCAATTATATTGTATTGGCATAAGAAATCTCGGCCTAGTATTCCATCAGCTGATAGAAGGATGCTGTCACTTACTGCGTGAAAATTACAGGATAAGTTATTCTCAAGCAATAAGTTTCCTATACAAGTACCTAAAGTAGTCCCTTTTCCACCATAAATTCCCTTCATTGTTCGCTTTTCAAAGGTGTTTACGAATGTATTATCCTTAATGCTATTAGCTTTTATTACACTTATGTCTGCCCCAGTATCTACTAAAAGTTGTACGTACTGCTTCTTCGATATATCGATAGGGATCTCTATAATTGCTTTCCTACAGCGTTGCTCATTCCCGCTAGTATCATTGGTAACCGAGATATTTCCTTGAATTGGTTCTACTAGCTGGGTCAATGCTGAGGTATCTATATTTCCGCCTTCCAGGGGGAAAGAAAGTGTGGGTAATAGGATGTGTCATTCGAAAGTGTACCAATGTAGTTATTGTCCATTTGTTGGAACAATTCTTCTATTTTGGTACAATTTTCGATGAGTTCTTCTAAATTAGACGTCGACTCGTTGACTATTGAGTCTTGCAAACGTCTACTTAGGAGCCCAAGTTTGAATGCCTTAATAGCGCGTTGCTCAAGATCTGCAATTAGCGTTGCATTGTGTTCTGGGTGGCGTTGTTTTGTAATCAATTTACAAACTGATAAGGCTTGCTTCAGTCTAACGCCAAACATGTGAAGGGTTTCGCCCGGAAACTGTTTGCACCTGTCGAGATCTTCATAATAGTCCGTATATAATTTTTTCGGAATTACCAATTCTAATAAAAAATTTGAAAATTCCTTAAAGTCTTTAAAAGTTTTTTCTTGAACTAAATTGTGGATATCTGCACGAATTTTCGATTTTATTACATTAAAGAACACGATTTTTTGTTCGGCAGTGAGGCTGTCGAACACTGTTTTGCAGGCGTCGAGAAAAATGCGAGCTTCCAGATTTAAATTTTGGGGGTTCGAGTTTACATTTGCACAAAAATTGGCCACTATTAATGATATGTCTTTTGCCACTATAGATAGTTTTTCCATTTTTTTATTTCCTACGTTCTTAACTATAGGTCTTAAGTTAGTTATAATACTAGAGTTTTCCTTTACCTGTGTGTTTGATGTTGAGGGTTCCGATGATATTCTTCTCGAAACTGGAGTTGGGACTTTTCTTTGAAGTATCTCCGGTGCTGCTGTTGGCGTTGAAGTCCTCGCATACGTTGCTCCTGATCTTAAGATCGGGTGGTTATCTTCCTTGGGCAGGAAGACTTCGTCCGATGATTCGTCGGTGCTTATTATGTCGTTTGGACTAGTGTTCACAAACGACAGGCTATTTATTTTTTCTTCCAACGTCGCTGTTCTTACCCTTCGGTTTTTCAGTAATTTACTTCTGTTCATTAAACTGTATTTTTTTTTTGTCTAACTCTATCGATCGTTTAGTGGATTGATCGTGGTTTTACATTTTTTCAAACCTTGTCATTCATTCAGATGGTCTACGAACTTTTATATTAACTTCGTCTTCTTATTGATCTTGGTTTTAATTTTATTTTTTTTTTTCACTTTCTCATTTGCAACAAAAGACGATCTACGAACTTTTGTATTCACTTCCTACCGATCGAGTTTAAAACAGATTTTTTTTTTGTTTACAAAAAGGTGTTGTATTGAAGACACGAAAAAGATCTTCCTTCAATAGCGTTTGCTCACAATATATTAAAACACATTCATTGATATTTCGTTATATATTCGGTTTTACTGGCTGCGCCAAATATGTTGGGGGTACGCGGAAACAACGAGGAAAAACGATTTAACAAATAAAACAGCGTCTTAAACGTTTGAACAGTCGAACACCAACTCCACTCTTTATTTCATTCTTCTGCTTACGATACTTCACAATTTCTTATAATTATTCTTATTCTATTGACCCACTTACTCATATTACGCATGTTATTCGCGACATACGGTACTGCTGCGCCAGTGTATTGCACAACCTGAGCCCAATTGAAGTGCAAGCAATTAAGCAAAATGATTGCATTGCAATTTAAACTCCAATTTTGGTTCAGCGCGAGCAATCACCTGAAGTGCAATACATTTACAATGCTAATTCCGCATTTTGCAAATACCGCGCAATACAAGAGTGGGTGAACGGGAGGCACAACATGATTTACTTTTGCAATGGGCATGTTGGACGGCTGACAGAAGTTTTGTATTAATACTGTTGCGTAAGTGGATATCAACCAATCGTTCTAATGTTTTTAAAAGAAATGATGATAGACTAATGGGTCTAACATTTCGGACTTGTGTGAGAACATTTGCCAGTTTGGGTATGAAAACTACTTTGACATTTCTCCATACTTTTGGTATATGGGCCAGATCTATACAGCTTTTAAGTATTGTTTCTAGCACCTACAATATAAGTTCCGACGACTTCTGTAGTTCGGCTGGTATTATGCCGTCCGGTCCGGCGGATTTGTATGGTTTGAAGCTGTGTATTGCCCAGCGGAGTTTGTTCTGTGTAATTAAGTTAGAGGAGTTGTTTAAACTTGCAGCTGGTCTATTAGAGACAATGTTGCTGAGAACTTGGGAGCTACCTGGGAGATGTGTGTCAAGCAGTAGATTTAGCGAATCTTCGCTAGAAGTCGTCCAATTGCCATCTAATTTCTTAAAATAACTGGGCATTATTGGATTTGTGGAGAGGATTTTTGTTAGCCTAGATGCCTCAAAGACCTCTTCTATTTTGCCACAAAAGAGTCTCCAAGAACTGCGTTTAGCCTTCCTCAGTTATTTTTTGTAGATAGGGATGCTTTGTACAAGTCCCAGTCTGTTGCATACTTCGTGCTTTTGGCATTGTTGAAGAGTTTTCTACAATTAGTTCTTAAAGGACCTAAATCTGCATTCCACCAAAGAGGCTTTTTCTTACCCCTGGGCCGTACTATAGGGCAGGAAGAAGACATCGCTTTATTAAGGGCTGATGTAAGATCCTCAACCATGCGATCTAATTCTTGGGTATTGCAAGGGGTCCTAGAGGGAATCGAGGTAACTAATTTCTTTACAGTTACTCTGTATTTGAGCCAGTCAGTTTTCCGATAATTTCTAATGACTTTGGGGCCTATAGGGTCGATATTCAGGCTAAATTGAAGATATCAATGGTCTGAGAAAGAATGTTCACCTGATACCTTCTAGTTCTTGATCCTTTGAAGGATGTTGTCAGAGACAAGGGTAATGTCTAGCACTTCTTGTCGATTTTTAGTAATGAACGTTGGTTCATTACCGATATTGCACATATTGAGATTTGTACTTAAAATAAAATCAAAAAGTAGCTCACCTCTTTCGTTGATGTCCGAGCTGCCCCATACGGTGTGGTGAGCGTTTGCGTCACACCCTATTATGAGACCCGTTTTCTGCCTCCCTGTATCAGCGATCAATCTTTCCAGGTTATACCCAAAAAGAGAGTCCACATTTCCGTGAGCGAGATACCATATGCTGATACCAAGTAGTATGACCCGCTTGACGTCTCTATCTTTGCCGCCGTGGTATCTCGATTGCTATAATTAGGGAGTAAGGTTACTTTTAGGGTACTTATTATCAGTATACAAGATCTGGGTTTACCTTTATCTGGTGTATACAGGGAGTAGTATTCTGGAGTCTTCAGTCCACATACCAAGTTGTTCACAACCCGAGGCTCTTGGACCAAGACGATATCTTCCCTATCCTTGGAGAGACGGAGAAGAAGGCCGGCAGAAGCCGTAATGGAGTGATGGAGGTTAATCTGTACTAACTGCAGCATTATCGCTACAATTAGGTAGAGAAACCTCCACCACGGTAGAGTTTAAGACTTCCGAATCTGAGCAGCTGGCCAAAAGATCGTCCTCATTCAGAAGAATTTTATTGAAGCAGTGTAGTGACTCACTACATGCGTCCCAAAATATTATAATAACAATATACCTATATCGATTCCATCCCTAACTATCGCATAGCAACTCTTAAGCGTAATCGCTTAAGTTGCTTTTTCACTACACATAAAATGCGACTAATCCGGGTTATTGCTTAAAGCAATAAACATAAGAACGGGTCACCGACGGTACCTGATCACGGGAAATGGTTTATATGTTTTATGAAGTACGCAATGTACATATTGTCTTATGTGGATGATATGCATGGAATGGATACTATATAAGGCGGAGAATGGGTAGGAATAAGACAGTATAGATTTAGAATTTAACAGGATAAGTTCTTGATTATAACTCGAACGGCCGCAGCCAAGCATTAAGACAGCGGGCCCTAGAGTAAGTAAATAAACATTGTCAAGTAAACTAATTGTTTTATTTTAAAACTATACTCCGATTCGTACTCTTCTCCCGAATACGGGAAAGCACGGTACGTGATCGCAACAGCAGTCATCCGTCTCCATATCTGACAAGATGTCATCATCGACTAGAGAGGGAATTAGCTGAAAAGCTGAGGAAGAGGAGTCAGCACTCTCTAGGGATAGAGTAAATAAACATTGTCAAGTAAACTAATTGTTTTATTTTAAAACTATACTCCGATTCGTACTCTTCTACCGAATACGGGAAAGCACCGTACGTGATCGCAACAGCAGTCATCCGTCTCCATATCTGACAAGATGTCATCATCGACTAGAGAGGGAATTAGCTGAAAAGCTGAGGAAGAGGAGTCATCACTCTCTAGGGATGGAAAGGAGATGGATGACGAAGGGTGCTTAATAGCGGGAGTAGAGTGCATGATTTCCACAAAAACTGTGGGGAGTTTAGCCGGTATTATACGCCGTTTTTCAGGAGCGACCGTACCGTCAGGATCGCTTCTGTCAACCACCGCCAGCACGACCTTGTCTTTAAGGACCTCGCTGTAAGACTTAGATATGGTGTTGGTGGGCTTGGAGGAAGTGCTGGTGTTATGCACTTTGAGCCTTTTGGAATCCGAAATGGGTTCTTCCAACGATCTATTTCGCTTCCACGTTAAGTCTCCGCTAGTCCCAGCTGCTTCGTTGCCGGCGATTTTGATGGCCCATTGGCTTTAATTTTTTACGTTCTCTTGCACTCCGGAACATTTGCAAAGTGCTGGAGAATCCTGCTGGCTTTACTGCGATCTTTATACGCTTGTTTTGAGGGAGCGATATGCAGCAAGCTTGCGCTACGACTCGGTCCCGAAGTGTCCCTAATGGACTGTGGGGTGGTATTCCTACCTTTGGGCTCCACGCGACTTTTGGAGGTAGTTGGACCATGTGAGGCCACAATCCTCTTACCATCCAGCACTTCAGGAGCTGTTACGGTAGACAGCTTGATCGTCGTACTACCGCCCGGTTTTAAAGGAGTACCGGTCTCAGTTTTTATTTGTTTTTTTGTTTTTGAAGAATTCATAATTGTGTTCCCACGAGTTGCGGAGAAGGGAATGTCCGTCTGCACAGAGATCCGCAGTATACAGATAAGGCTGGTTAATTCGGATGTCGCCAGGTTTCCGAATACTCCGTTCGCGACTGAGCTATTTTTGGGATGTGGTCCCAGCCAGGTTGATCCTCGGCACGGGTCGTAAGACACCTTGATCCAGCCCACCGGGGGGGCAGAGAGGGGAAAGGATAGTATATGAGAGGAAGGAATGGGGTCGACTGCAGCTTAGCTTCAAAACTCATCTGCGGAAGACTACTACCCGAGAATCTTTGAACTTTACTAGGCCCTTACCCCACGACGAGTTGTGCAGTCATGTAAGTGCATCCATATATTAGTACTGAAAAAAAAGCGTCTTTGTCAATAACATCTTAATTTTCATGGACAGAATGTGTTGAGTGGCCCATAGAGTACGCAAACCACCATAAACCTTGCCGATAGTTAAATTAGCGTGTGTATCCCAAGAAAAAGTACGATAAAGACCACACCAAGATTTTTGGCAGAGGCAACCCACTCTATGTGCATTTGATTGAGAAGAATAGGTTGAACATCTGATAGATCAAAAGCCCTACGGTGTATGACAAGCACTTTGGATTTGTTGGCATTCAGTTTTAGATCACCTTCAATTGACCATTTGTATATACTTGAAAGATCTTCGTTTAAAAGATCTATTGATTTTTTATTTTACCTAAGGGACAACTGATCATCTGCGTACATGTGAGTTTTACAATGCTTTATTACCTTAAGTAATTCGTTCACATACAGCGAGAACAGAGTGGGCCTAAGAATAGATCCTTGCGGTACTCCACTTAGTACTATGGGGCTACTTTGGCTCTCGTCGGCCTGACGAGCTCGTTCCCTGCCCCAATACGAGTCTTACTGGGACTCGCAAGTAAAACACTGATTTTTAGGTTAATGTACACGTATTTTTATTTCCCTTTATCGGTTCACTTTATTAGTTTAAATAGTTAAGTTACAGACTCCGGTTTACATACAAATTAGCGGGAAACTCCCTTCTTACAATCTTTTTCTTTCTTAACGCCCGCGCTCTGTTCTCATCCACGAAATCGAATCCTTCGTTTCGCTTCAAGATAATATTCCAGGGGTGATGACGAGTGGATGTGTTCAGTGGTGCTTGCGTGGGGCGATCTACCACTGACTCAGAGATGTCGCCACAGTACGTTCATAAAGGGAGAGGACTTTTTACCAGCGACTACCTTTTGGAGTCTGTCACACAAATAGGACATCATAAGTTTAGTTGAAGCTACCGAAAACTTAAATTCACTTCTTAGTTTGCTGCAAAGAATCGAATGATTAACTGTGTCAAATGCCTTTGAGAAATCAAGAAGTGTTAGTAAAGTGGGGTAGTTTTGATCCATTGCATTCCGGCACTCTTCAACTACAAACTATAACACTGTTTTACAGCTTCTTTTCGGCCGAAAACCGGACTGGTTGTCACAGAGGAAGTGATTGCTATTCAAATGTTTTCACGTTTGTAATATCATCAATTTCTCAAAAACCTTTAACAAGTAGGGTAGAATAGCTACGGGCCTGTATTCAACGGGATTTTTCATTCTATTTTTTGAAACTGGAGCTACCTTAACTTTTTTCCACTCAGTAGGAAAACAAGACAAAATGCAGTTAAAGATGAAAGTTACAAAAGGCAAGATGAAAGGCAGCAGAAGTTTTAAAAATTTCGGACTTAAGTCGTCAAGACCCATGGCATTGGACTTAATCGATAGAAATGCTTTGGCAATATTCTCTTCGGAAACCCTGCTAAACCAGAAGTACGTTAGGTTAGGTAGATGGGTGCTTTGTGACAAGGAGTCACTGCTCACTCAAATCAACAGTACGGGTCCATTGTGCCCAATCATTTAACCCTGGAAACGCTGTAAAGAAAATCCGCCGTTAGAACCACCCAGAAAGTGATATGAATCTCAGGAGGTCCGCCAGCTCAACACTACCCAAGTCCTCCAGCTCCGAGAAGAAGTAACTACCAAGAGTCCTCATTCTTCTGACGGATAGGGCAGGACAGTCACACAACAGGAACCGATCAGATTCAATTTCTTCTTCGTCCCTGCAACTTCTGCAATAGTCATTATGCAGCACACCGAGTCGTTCCGCGTGAACGCCAATGGCACAATGTCCGGTAATTATGCCAGAAATGACCCGTGCGTTATAACGACTAAGTTTTACCAGAGAGGTTGATCTTTTCTTGCTGTAGGCCGGCCATAGCGCCCTGGCCGTAGCGCATGTTTCCAGATGAGCCCAGCGTCTGTTTGCTCGACCGGTGGCTTCATCCTCTATTTTTTCCGCAAGGAGCTGATCGGGATTGCTACAGAGGGGAGGGCCCGCGATAAGTGCAGCGCCGACCCTTTTCTAGCAATCTCGTCAGCCCTTTCGTTACCTTCGATATCCATATGCCCTGGTATCCAGCAGAAGGTCACCGTATTGGCTCTGGATATCTCGTTTAAGAGTGATTTACAGCTCCTCACGAGCCTCGACCTAACTACGACAGAGTCCAGAGCCTTAACGGCTGCCTGGCTGTCTATATAGACAGTGATCGTTTTGCCAACGATATTACTCTCGTATAATTTCCGCAGCCTGTGTAATGGCTGCGACCTCGGCCTGGAAGACGCTGCAGTCGTCGTTTATTCTAAAGGAGCGGTTTATTCCTAGGGCCTCATAATAAACTCCGGCTCCCGTGCCAACGTCCATCTTAGAACCATCGGTGTAGAGAGCCAACTCCTTTTTCTTCATGGTTCTACGATTTTTCCAGTATATTCTATCGGGAATTCTTGTAGTGAATCTCCTTTCGAATGCTAGCGTCCGATTCAGATCAGTTCCCGTCAATCCGCTGGTGATCCCCCATCGGGACAGAATGGAGGCATGGCCGTAAAGGCTTGATGACCACAACCGGCCTTCTCTCAGTCTTACAGCGGTTTTAGCCGCCAGACTGCTGCAGTATATGTCAAGCGGAATGAAACTTAGCATGGTTTCCATTGCCGCCGTTGGTGTTGTTCTTATTGATCCCATGACACCGGTGCACGCCGCCCTCTAGATTTTGGTTTGAAAGCAGGTATTGCCTCTCAAGTGCCGTCCACCATACTAGTGAACCATATGTGAGAATGGGTCTTACAACCGCCGTGTATATCCAGTACACCACAGCCGGTTTGAAGCCCCACGTATTGCTGAAAGCCTTTTTGCATGAGTAGAAAGCTACGGTTGCTTTTTTAACGCGTTCGGCAATATTTTCCTTCCAGTTAAGTTTGAAATCTAGAACTACGCCCAGATACCGAGCTGAACTTGAGATACTTAGTTTAGTGCCACCAATATTTGGGGGTCTAAAGGTAGGGATTGATCTCCTCTTAGTGAAGAGAACTACCTCCGTCTTTGAAGGATTCACTCCCAGCCCTTTGCTGTTGACCCAATATTTGGGGGTCTAAAGGTAGAGATTGATCTCCTCTTAGTGAAGAGAACTACCTCCGTCTTTGAAGGATTCACTCCCAGCCCTTTGCTGTTGACACAGTTGTCCACTAGTTGTAGCGCGAAATTGAGACTTTCACTTAGGACTGGAGGAAATTTTCCCGAAACCAGGATAACGACATCGTCCGCATAGGCCGTCACGTTGAAGCCGTTTTTCTTCAGTATTACAAAGATCTCATCCACCACAAGGAGCCATATTAGCGGGGACAAGACTCCACCTTTGGGTGTTCCTCTGCAGACCCTTCTCCGGATGGTTACATCTCCTTGCGTTGAAGATATTATCCTTGATTGAAGCATCTGTGCAATCCAGTTGCAGAGGCCGGTGCTGACATGTGCTCTGTGCAGACTCCTCAGGATTGCGTTAGAGCTTATGTTGTTGAACGCTGCTTCAATATCCAGGAACGCCCCAAGGGTGAACTCCTTGAAGTGGAGGGATCTTTCTATGCCAGAAGTAACCACTGCTTTCAATTTCTAAATTTTGCTCAAGGACATCATTACGTCTCGATGGAATGCCAGAGGAGGAAATAAATTCTTCATTAAGCTTATCGCAATCAATATCATCAGGAAGTTCTGAACTTTGCCTTCCAATGCTTACTTGACGAAGCTGTTTCCACAGAGTTTTCCCGGGTGCGGAACTGTCAAGTTTGCTACTGTAATAGGCAAGCTTAGCTTCGCTAATTTTGAACACAGTTTTGTTTCGTAGAGAACGATAGCTAATTAGGAACTCTTCAAGACGATACTTTTTCCATTTTCTGTAGGCCGTATTTCGTCATGTCAGAGTTCAGAGGTTACCGAGGCTTATTTCTTTTTGTCTTCAAGGGAACGTGCTTATCATATAAGAAAAGTATTTGCTACTGAAGACGCATTACCTGTTCATCAACCGAAGACATATGATAGATACGATCTCAACAAGCCTGACAAGTGTCATGACGTAAATCAGCATATTTTATATTACAGTAGTCTCTATATTGATATGTTGACTCACTGCAAGCATTTTGAACTTCAAACGTTAAATAAATCAAGTCATGTTTTGAAAAACTTGGAGCGGAAAGCTGATTATAGAACAGACATTTAGACATATGACCAACAAAGAAGACGTCTAAGAGGGAGCTTCAAAAGCCTGAGAAATGATTTGGATAGACTGGAGTTAACTACGAACAAGTTTAGTTCTTCCATGTTGTCAAGTAATGATAGGGAACTCGACGTATCTAACAGATTACAATTAAGGTCACCACTGAGAACAATGTTTGACGTAGTACAGGATATTTCTTCAAGAACATTAAACAAAGGTGTTAAACTAATGTCTTACGCGGTCTTTATATAGCACTAATAATAAGCTTTTCAGAGTCACAGGTAGTTTCGACAAAAATATATTCCATAGGACACCCTGGAGCATAGATTGCAACGCAACCCCCAATGCGTTCAAATCTGTCAGACCGATAAGCCCTATAACCATCAAGCCTACAACATTGGTCATTTATGACAGGATGGAGCCATGTTTCAGACACACAAACTACATCAATTTGGGATTGTACAAAGAGATGTCTGAATGCGTCTATTTTTGGGTTTAGGCTTTGTGCATTTATATGGCAGATGTGGACACCATTGCTTTGTGCTCTGAATACTCGAATCATATCATGAAGTGAACTCAGTGCCTCTAGTTGTGGAGTCTCTGCTTATTACCCGAGTTCGTTCACGAGAAAATAAACAAAACAGAGCGAAAACAGAAACAAATAAATAACAAATTAAACAAAGCAAAGCATAATGTACTCGTACGTTGGCCAACGAAAGCATAGAACTACAATTTTAAAAGTTAAATGTAGATGACTAATGAAAATAAAATGAAATTAAAATTAGAAGCTTAAGCATATTAAAGTTTTTATAAAGTAAAAAAAAAGTGAGTGAACAAATTATTTGATAGGGTGATGGCAACACTGAACTTTAATTCGTGGTGAGTTCATGCGCCTGAGTCATGACAATAGCCATTGGCGTATTATATATGGACTACTAGTGAAATATCACTTTCATATTATGTCTGCAGAAAAATGTGTTTCAAAATCTCCAGCTCCCTTGTTTCAGTGCGGTATTAAACAGAAACAAAATATCGGCCATCATATGTTAGATATCCCCCATAGAAACTTGCGCCATCTGTGTTTGTTCAAGTGTACTGGCTGTAAAAAACTCTTAACATTTAAATAGTTTCAATATTCGTTGCCATAGATGTCACTGCAAATATTTTCTTGTTTCCTACAGTTACAATATTACCAATTTGAATTTCGTTGCAACACAATCTATATTGTGAATCACAGCCAACCACATAGCACTTCATTTTATCTCTATCCTCCTTTTTTAGTTAGAGTTATTATTTATTCCACAATTAAATGTCCGCAGCTTATTTTTTCACAATCAAAAACACGAGTCAAAACAAAACATTTTTTTTTTTCATTGGCTCGCGAACTGTCAAACAAAGTACCAGTTTCCAATTTTTGACGCTGTGAAACAAGGGAGCTTGAGATGTTGGAACACGTGTGAAATTGGGCACTAGCAGTCCATATATAATACCTCAATGACAATAGCACTTAGTTGCTCGGCGCTTTCAATCAAAAGGCTTCTCCCGTTTGGTAAGAGTTTGACAAATACTGAGCCATGGTGAGTATAAGCGAAAAACAGCTGCTTTCTCCGATGCATCAATTTGTTTGTGCAGGAAGTGCACCAGTTTTAGGAAGTTCGGCTTCCAGTTTTTCAACGTGCTGCACGATATTAGATATCTTAGAGTTGAAGTCGTCTTCCCGCCGTTCAGTTCTTCTCCAGCTCCTCGATTTTAGTATAGAATTCGATACGAAATTTATTTATTTCGAATTTTATATTTTCAATGAGAGTTTCACTATGTTTGTTGAGTATCTTTTCAAACCTTTGTACGGTGAGAACTGAAAGGTTGCTGGCGATGTTGTTTGCAGGAGAATTGGGTTGCGAAGGTTAAGAGTTTGATCGTGTATTCACCGTATTAGCTTGTAGCATAGTGGGAACGAAAGATAATCACGCTTACGGTTATATTTTAGTTACCAGTAGAATTAATTACGCAGGTCGGGTCACTAAGTAACTTAGTAAGCCAGATTTAAAGACCGTTCACTGCTCCAAGATTATTAACTTGGAACTAATACTATCATGGCTATCAATTCAGCAGATGCGTTTGCAGGTTGGGGTTGTACCTAAGAAACACTTGGAAAAGAATAAGGTGCAGCAACGTTCAATACAGGTGAACGAATAAGGTTTGTGTTAGCCATTTCAAGAGATTATTGACTAATGCTTTTCCTTATAACGTAATCTAACTTATATTTAATCTTAAAAGTACTTTGATGACATACACTCGGAAGAAAAGTCTGCGCACACTTGTAAAAAATATGTAAAAGGAAGTAAATACATAGAAATTAATATCGTGTGGGGTAGTCCTGTTGCTTGGTGACTTCTTATAGTCTGATTGGCATCGAATTGACCAGATTTAAAGTTTGTAAGGTGATTCTTTCACACTTTTCTTCTAAAACCGTTTTGAGCATATCCTTCGATGTAATAGTTCTATGCCAAATCCTTCTTTCAAGTAAATCCCACCAAGCCTAAATTGTATATTTGGCGATTTGGTTGGTAAATACAGCTGTTTTGGAGCGTTATAAGGCAACCAGAGCCTGACAATTTCAGAGGTTTGTCTGGAATCATAACCATGCATTAAGTAATATTTATGATTAAGACCCATATCGGCGCTCTGCCTAAGGTTTCATTTTAATATGTTTAAAAAAATCGCCAAATTTAAATCCAATTGAGGATTGGTGGGATTTACTTGAAAGAAGGATTCGGCATATAACTATTTCTTCAAAGGATGTGCTCAAAATGGTTTTAGAAGAAAAGTGTAAAAGAATCACACCTAAGGAAACTTCAAATCTGGTCAATTCGATGTCAATCAGACCATAAGAAATCACCAAGCAAAAGGATTACGCCACACGATATTAATTTTTATGTATTTACTTCCTTTTAGCCATTTTTTACAAGTTTACGCAGAGTTGTTCTGCGTATTTTCCGCATATCCTTCCTTTCCGTGTGTTATTTTTGAGTACCATTATCTTTGGATATCTTTAGTAAATTTACAATAAGAGTATTCTCTAGATTTTGAACATAAATTTGAGTTATTACGATTTTAATTAAAAAGTGCAAGCAACTATTTTTTCCAGGAGCGAAGTTCCAACTGTATGGGTGTACCCAGACTTTTTCTACCGAGTGTAGGTAGTTAGCACTTCTTGAGAACTATGATTTTTAATAGTTTAATACCACGGGTTTTGCTTTTATTTAAATGGCACGACACGCATTGGTTAGACCGTCGTTTACATACGTTTGGAAATTAAAAGCTCTTCTTTAGGGTTTTATCAATCACTTTCGCGTACATTGTGGAGCATTTTCATTACCTTTTTTTCTTTTTTAAACAATTTTCTCGCTCTCCTTAAAATGTTTTACAAAGTGTGACCGTTGAAAAGGATCAAGAGATATATTGGTCCAGTGGTTTGAAACTCAGATATTACGTTTCAGAAAACTCCTGGGATGGTCTCCGGATAACTGGGAAGAATTCTTTTATTATTTAAATATGTAATTTGGCCTTTTAAACTACTTGAAATAATAACGCCCGTTTGGCCTTATTTTCATTTCAAAAGCGAAATAAGGCTAAATTGGGAATGGAAATAAGACCATACTACGTTTACATTACAATGTGGAGTATTTATAGTTGGGGTGGATGGGTCGCAGTGGGCCTCGTAAATAATTTTAATCTGTTTCCTGCAAATCCTTTATTTGCGGCACAGGGAGATAAGTCCTCGAAATTTCACGCTTGTCAGTAGCCGCTACAAAAACACAACTTGTTCCTGGCCGTCCGCCAAACTCCTTTTATGCCGACTGTGGCTTTCCAAGCAATTTTCCAACTTTCCATTCAGCCGCTGGAAAGAAATATAATCAAATTACAGTTTCGTTAAATTCTTGGGATTGTTTTTTATGGAAAACCTTTTTTGCTAAAAATGTGTGAAATTTTTCTTTAATCGTAATAATTGTTTAATAATGATAGAAAACATATTTTATAATATAATTTTCAGGTTGATTTTCTACGAGATCATCTATATGAAACCGAGGTAATCATACAAGCAGGTGTAGGACGATATACATGGCAGTCTTTTAACATACAAAAATTTTCTGCTAACATAAAAATGTTACTCCGGAAATTGGTCTCCATTGTATCCCAAATCAACAATATCCGAGTTGAAATAAAGGCCCGGATTGCAAAGATTGAGAATTTTAATTTATTTAAAATTATTGAGGCGGATGGAAATACAACCCAAGGAATATTTTTACACGAATTCTCCAATCCATGTATTAAATCAGACACTGATGAGGAGAATCGCGTGAGTTGCGATAATATTTATCCCTGCGAAGAATATTTAATTAAATTAAGAGAATCACGAAATGAAAAAATTTCATACATTAAAAAAATAGTTGATTCTCTTGGCCCTGTTTTGGTGAAGTTAGAAAGTCTTGTTTTGGGCACATTTACTGGGCGTTCAGAGAAGATGAGGGAATACTATGTATACTGGGAAAAGGAGACTTTTGATTGTATTTTAAGGTTGGATAATTTGAAATATATTATATCAATTCATTCACTAAATTCTATTTTAATTTACAGATACACACATAAAAACTTTCAAAGATTCTTAAATGCTATGATGGGAAACGTACCAATATTTGAAGTAAGGGGCTTACTCATTACTCCCGAAATAGCGCTCCACCCTAGTGCTTCAGAGCTAAAAAACATTTTTGTTCAATCAGCAAAGGACTTTCTTGAGAGGTACATATATAATTTGTATTTGTAATTAATTAAAAAGAATTTATTTAAATTCATCCGTCTATCGGCCTGTCTGTACTTGTACCTAAACAGATGGTTTAATTTGCATTAAACATCTATCTGGGATTTCAATTTTCAATTTCAATATATTTAAGTTTGGGTGTACAAATAAGACTCTTCTATAAAAAAATAAATAAATATTTGGTGCAACAGCTCTTTAAGTGCCAGGGCCTAGCTTCTCGCAACCACTTATGCTGTTTGCGTTATATTTTTTACACGAATGGAAGGGACCTACAGTTTCGTGCCGTATCCGAAGGGCAATTTGTTTTGAGAAGCTTTTTCGTGACAACAATACTCTCGGATGTTTGTCAGACGGTCGCGAGAGGTGGGATCGGGAAAAAACGTTTTGGTGTTTTCTGGGATTCGAACTTGGAACCTCACGCGTAGTAATCCGACAAAATAATGGGTTATTTACAAGATTCAATTCAATAATAATTTAATTTAATATAAAACCTATGATAAGATACAGTAATTAGGGGAGGATAGGAAGGGAAGGAAAAGTAGGAAGAAGGGGAATAGCATAGCGCGGAAACGAGAAATAGGCTTTTGGTGCATTTTTAGGAAAAATACTCTAAAGCGCCATTTTTAATTTGTGTGGCTTCAATTATTTGTTTAATTGTTGTGAGTTCCAAAGTCTGATGGAAAAGACGAAGAAAAGACGCGAGGAGTTAAAATACTTAGAAGAGGGAGTTATAATGCTAAACGTTTTAGCCTAACGAGCAAATTGCAGTTTTTCGAACAGGTATCGTCGCGATCTGTTCTGTATAATTTTGTGCAAGAAGTCACAGCACCTAACATACAAGAACTGCTGAAGCGTACAACCAAGAATATTTTTATGGTAATTGGATATATGGTCATATCGACAAAGCCCATATACATACCTAACCATATCGTTAAATGCTGCGATAGGGTGTCGAGTTTCCAGTTCACAACTGATGCATAATCAAAGTAGGGAACGAGTAAGGTTTTGACTAGTCTCTAGTTTTACAGGAGCAAAACTAGAGATCAACCAGAGTTTGCGTAGCGCACCGTAAATTCGTCCCACAGTGTAATTAATGTGGCTTACTGGGGAGAGAGGGCGGTTAATCTTGAAACCCAGGTTGGTTACAGTCTTCACGAACTACAATTGTGTGTCATTGAGGTAAATTAGCGGCAGTAGTTCAGTAGGTTGGGTGTCAAATCGCCCAAAATGCAAAAAACGAAAAAAATGTCAAATCACCCAAAAAAAAAAGGTTGAGCGATTTAACATTCTTATTTTTTGGGTGATTTTACATGATGTTAAAACACCCAATAAAGTGATTTTGGGCGATTTTGTGTTTCGGCTATTTTAAGGCGGATCTGTGTCATATCGCCCAACACCAAATCGCCCAAATCTAGAAAATGTCACATCGCCCAACATTTTTGGGGGATTTAACACTATGACAGATCGACCAAGAAATGAAATGTCAAATCACCCAAAGCAGAAATGGACGTTTTATCGCAATTTGAAAATACCAACACATAGGAAGGTCAAAAAAAGACGACCATAGACCAAATTGAAAAAGGTTGAAAACATTTTTTTCCGAAATTTTCGTCGCAGGGGCATTAGTCCCCGGGGCATAAGTCCCACCGCATCGGGACGTAAGTCCCGACATAAAATTAAAAAAAAAATAAAAAATTAAAATTGTTGTCAGTTTTTAATTTTTGGGCGATGTGTCGTAGTGTCATATTGGCCAATATTTTTGGGCGATGTGACATTTTTCTGATTTGGGCGATTTCGTTTTGGGCGATTTGACACCCAACCGTTCAGTATTGTGAAGTCGTCTAGATATTAAAAGCAGCTGAGACTTTGCTGGGTTGAGGGTCAAGCAATTACGTAGCGACCGTTGGTAGATTAAGGATAGATCCTCGTTGAGCCTGCAATCAAGATCATCAACTAGACCTATAGGTCTATATAAGTATATTTGCGCATCATCCGCATAGAAATGAAGGCTAGCATTTAAGCAAACGGATTCCGTGGGCCTATATTCCGAATTAAAATCGCGATTTTCATTTTAACTTCAAAATTAACGGAATTTTACTTAAAGCCAATTTTGAAAAAAATCAATTTTCTTTTGTCTGACATCCACAAAGATTAGTTCCGATTTTTTGCTGATAGTTAGGTTCGTATAAACTACAAAGTCAAGTGAGGTCAAGTAAACCGAGTAAGTTCTCGTAAGAGTGAGGTCTATCTGCAGTTATAGTTGGTGCTACTTCACACAGTATTGTGACCATTTGAATCACAACGAATTATTAGTTCCTCCATTATTGTCTTTGCCAGAATTTCAGTCATCTTTTCCGTTATTACTTAATTCCAATGGCAAATTGTATACTTTTGGATTCCGTTCAATTCTCAAGCTTTGCCGCTATTGTTTCAGTTCATTTATGTATTTTATTTGTTCGCCACCTCTTTAGCTGGCTCCACTTTACCATAACCTACCTATTTTACATTAGGTCTATACTCATTTGTTCTTATGAGTGATAACCAGATTAGCAACCATTCTTATTACCTATCCTATTCAACTACTGCATGACAAGGGATTGAATTTCCCCTGAACGGTCGCCACTATCGGTCCATTTTCAATCTGTTGTTCTGGCTCTGGCTTACGTAAGTTGAACATGGCGTACGTAAGTTGAACAGTAAGATTTTGAACCTACCCGTAGTATTTTAGGTTCATGGGCTAAAGCATTAACAAAATATTTACAGCGGAGGAGGGGGACTTCTGCATCTCAAATAGCTCTCAAGGTTTCTCCAAATGCGTTATCTTAACATAAATGCTTAGGTTTAATTCAAATTTATATTAATTTGATTGGTATAAGGGTTGTAATCGTTTCCTTACTTAGGTGGTGCTACAGTTCGGGGTGAACCTGGGTCTCAACCAACAATCCTCTCCATTTAGCTCGGTCTTTAACTAATTTCCTCCAGTTGCGCACTCCAAGTTGGTAGAGGTCCCCTTGAACTTGTGCGTGCCACTTACGGCGGGGAAGTCCTCTACTGCGTTGCCCCTCGGGGTTAGATTCGAAGACTCTGCGGGCCGGAGCGTTGGTGTCCAATACGCAGTTTTTTGACTAGGTCGATGTCGCAGTACAGCTCGTATAGTTCGTGATTGAATCTTCTCCTCCAACCCGTCAACGCAAACGGGACCGAAAATCTTACGAAGAATTTTTTTCTCGAAGCGACCAAGGATATCTTCATCCTCTTTTAATAAAGTCCATGTTTCAGCGCCGTAAGCAGCACTGTGATGATCAGAGTCTTATACAGAGTCCCCTTAGTTCTCCGAGATAGGGCTTTACTGTTGAATTGCCTTATAAGCGCAAAACAACAGCCAGTTATTTTTCCTTTGATTTCTGCTCTGATCTTGTTTTTCGAGTTTATAGCAGAGCCAAGGCAGGCAAAGTCCCTTATTAGCTCGAAGTTATAGCTGCCCACTGTGACGTTCCGTCCAATTCGTCGGTGTTGGTTTTCCCTGCTTGTTGTTAGCATATGGTATACTTGGTTTTGTTCTCGCTTATCGCTAAACCCAGTTGGCCGCTTCCGCCTCAATGCTTGAAAACACACCGGTGACAGCCCGCTGAGTTCTTCCAATAATGTCTATATCGTCGGCGTATGCAAGCAGTTGTACAGACTTGTGATTGTGCCTCCAGCTTGTGAGTTCCGCACAATCCGTTCAAGTACAATATTCAAGAAGTCACATAACAGCGCGTCACCTTGTCTAAATAATTTCTTCACATCAAAGGTCTCGGTGGGTCATTACTGACCTTGATGGAGCAGCTAGCGTTCTCCATCGTCATCCATCATCGTCATGTCAAAACTAGACATGGCACTATAAAGCTCTTCTCTATAGATGTTGTCATAGGCGGCCTTGAAATCGATAAAGAGGTGGTGAGTATCGATTTGTACTTCTTGGGTTTTCTCCAGGATCTGCCGAAGTGTGAAAATTTGATCGATGGTGGACTTTCCTGGCCTGAAACCGCACTGATATAGGCAAATCAGGCTGTTGATAAAAGGTTTCAGGCGTTCACGCAATATCGCAGAAAAGATCTTGTATGCGATGTTGAGGAGACTGATACCTCTATAACTACCGCAGTTGTGGGGGTCTCCTTTCTTGTGGATCCGGCAAACGATGTTGAGATTCCATTCATCAGGCATACACTCGTCCGACCAAATTTTAGAGATGAGTTGGCAAGCCGTCAGGTCCAACAGCTTGTTGGATTTCAGCTTGGATATTGCTCTGTGGGCGCCGTGGCGTAAGTGGTTAGTGTGTCGGATCACTACGCATGATGTTCCAAGTTCGAATCCCACAAAATACCAAAAAGTTTTTTCACGGTCCCATCTCTCGCGAGCGTCTGACAAACATCCGAGAGTATTGTTGTCACGAAAAAGCTTTTCAAATCGCCGTTCGGATTCGGCATTAAACTGTAGGTCCCTTCCATTCGTGTGAAAAATATAACGCACACAACATGAGTGGTTGCGAGAAGCTAGGCCCTGGCACTTTAAAGAGCTGTTGCGCCAAATATTTGTATTTGTATTGCTATCCTCACTTCGTTTTGGTCAGGTGGGCGGAAATTTTGACTATCATTGTCTATGTTGAATAGTTCATTCTGCCTGACAGTGGGATGGTAGTCTTCGTCACCGTTATACAGCCTGCAGAGGTAGTTTTTCTATATTCTCAGCACCGACTGTAATTCTACTATGAAGTTTCCATTTTTATCTCTACAGGTTTCTGTACGGGTATTGCTTCTCTGACACGTTTTTTTTTACCTTTTCGTAAAACTTCCGTACATTGTTCCTGGAGTATAAACTCTCGATATTCTCGAACGCGCGCTTCTCATGCTCTTTCTTCTTCTTTTGGAGAAGCCGATGTTCTTCCGTCTCTTTTGCTCGTAGAGTTCACGAGCAGCTCTCGTCTTCCTTTGCAGCGCCGCTTTATATGCCTCTTGTTTTGCTGCATGCATTTTGTCAAACCAGGGATTTCGCGGTGGTGGGCGAGCGAGACCCAACACATCAGTCGCGGCGTTTCTGATGGCATGTTGGCAACGTTGCCACTGAGAGGCATAGGGGTGATTGAGAGATTTCGGGATACGCGTTCAGCGAAGAGTCTCTTGCGATTCTGGCTTTTCGACGTTAAATTTTCTCACAGTGATTCTTCTTTGTTGTTCACTTTGGGATATCCACATTCGTACTTTGGCTACAACAAGGTAATGATCCGAGTCTATGTTGGCCGCTCGGAAGGTCCGGACATCCAGAATACTGGAGACATGTTTTGCGTCGATCGCAATATGATCAACTTGGTTGATCGTTACATGATCATTGCACCGCCATGTCTGCTTAGGAATCTTGAGATGAGGAAACCATGTGCTTGCTAAGGTGACATTTCGCTCCACAGCGAAATCAATTAGCCTTAGTCCGTTATCAGACGTGGTGTCGTGAAGGCTATGCTTACCGGCAGCCCTACCAAAGACGTCCTCCTTTCCTATTTTGGCGTTAGAATTGCTCAATACGATTTTAACGTCATATTAGGACATTGCTCGTATGCTTTGTTGAGGAGCTCATAGAAGCACTCTTTGGTGGCAGGGTCCTTTTCTTCTGTGGGGGCATGAACACATATTAGGCTTATGTTAGTGAATTTAGCCTTGATCCGGATAGTCATAATATGCGCGCTCACGTGTCGGAAGCTTAAAACTTCTTGTCTAAGTCTGCCGCGTATAACAAATCCGCATCCGAATAAGCGTTGCCTCTTGCCTCTATAGCAATCACCGTAGTAGTGGTTAGTGTGTCGGATCACTACGCATGATGTTCCAAGTTCGAATCCCACAAAATACCAAAAAGTTTTTTCACGGTCCCATCTCTCGCGAGCGTCTGACAAACATCCGAGAGTATTGTTGTCACGAAAAAGCTTTTCAAATCGCCGTTCGGATTCGGCATTAAACTGTAGGTCCCTTCCATTCGTGTGAAAAATATAACGCACACAACATGAGTGGTTGCGAGAAGCTAGGCCCTGGCACTTTAAAGAGCTGTTGCGCCAAATATTTGTATTTGTATTGCTATCCTCACTTCGTTTTGGTCAGGTGGGCGGAAATTTTGACTATCATTGTCTATGTTGAATAGTTCATTCTGCCTGACAGTGGGATGGTAGTCTTCGTCACCGTTATACAGCCTGCAGAGGTAGTTTTTCTATATTCTCAGCACCGACTGTAATTCTACTATGAAGTTTCCATTTTCATCTCTACAGGTTTCTGTACGGGTATTGCTTCTCTGACACGTTTTTTTTACCTTTTCGTAAAACTTCCGTACATTGTTCCTGGAGTATAAACTCTCGATATTCTCGAACGCGCGCTTCTCATGCTCTTTCTTCTTCTTTTGGAGAAGCCGATGTTCTTCCGTCTCTTTTGCTCGTAGAGTTCACGAACAGCTCTCGTCTTCCTTTGCAGCGCCGCTTTATATGCCTCTTGTTTTGCTGCATGCATTTTGTCAAACCAGGGATTTCGCGGTGGTGGGCGAGCGAGACCCAACACATCAGTCGCGGCGTTTCTGATGGCATGTTGGCAACGTTTCCCCTGAGCGGCATAGGGGTGATTGAGAGATTTCGGGATACGCGTTCAGCGAAGAGTCTCTTGCGATTCTGGCTTTTCGACGTTAAATTTTCTCACAGTGATTCTTATTTGTTGTTCAGTTTGGGATATCCACATTCGTACTTTGGCTACAACAAGGTAATGATCCGAGTCTATGTTGGCCGCTCGGAAGGTCCGGACATCCAGAATACTGGAGACATGTTTTGCGTCGATCGCAATATGATCAACTTGGTTGATCGTTACATGATCATTGCACCGCCATGTCTGCTTAGGAATCTTGAGATGAGGAAACCATGTGCTTGCTAAGGTGACATTTCGCTCCACAGCGAAATCAATTAGCCTTAGTCCGTTATCAGACGTGGTGTCGTGAAGGCTATGCTTACCGGCAGCCCTACCAAAGACGTCCTCCTTTCCTATTTTGGCGTTAGAATTGCTCAATACGATTTTAACGTCGTATTAGGACATTGCTCGTATGCTTTGTTGAGGAGCTCATAGAAGCACTCTTTGGTGGCAGGGTCCTTTTCTTCTGTGGGGGCATGAACACATATTAGGCTTATGTTAGTGAATTTAGCCTTGATCCGGATAGTCATAATATGCGCGCTCACGTGTCGGAAGCTTAAAACTTCTTGTCTAAGTCTGCCGCGTATAACAAATCCGCATCCGAATAAGCGTTGCCTCTTGCCTCTATAGCAATCACCGTAGTAGTGGTTAGTGTGTCGGATCACTACGCATGATGTTCCAAGTTCGAATCCCACAAAATACCAAAAAGTTTTTTCACGGTCCCATCTCTCGCGAGCGTCTGACAAACATCCGAGAGTATTGTTGTCACGAAAAAGCTTTTCAAATCGCCGTTCGGATTCGGCATTAAACTGTAGGTCCCTTCCATTCGTGTGAAAAATATAACGCACACAACATGAGTGGTTGCGAGAAGCTAGGCCCTGGCACTTTAAAGAGCTGTTGCTCCAAATATTTGTATTTGTATTGCTATCCTCACTTCGTTTTGGTCAGGTGGGCGGAAATTTTGACTATCATTGTCTATGTTGAATAGTTCATTCTGCCTGACAGTGGGATGGTAGTCTTCGTCACCGTTATACAGCCTGCAGAGGTAGTTTTTCTATATTCTCAGCACCGACTGTAATTCTACTATGAAGTTTCCATTTTCATCTCTACAGGTTTCTGTACGGGTATTGCTTCTCTGACACGTTTTTTTTACCTTTTCGTAAAACTTCCGTACATTGTTCCTGGAGTATAAACTCTCGATATTCTCGAACGCGCGCTTCTCATGCTCTTTCTTCTTCTTTTGGAGAAGCCGATGTTCTTCCGTCTCTTTTGCTCGTAGAGTTCACGAACAGCTCTCGTCTTCCTTTGCAGCGCCGCTTTATATGCCTCTTGTTTTGCTGCATGCATTTTGTCAAACCAGGGATTTCGCGGTGGTGGGCGAGCGAGACCCAACACATCAGTCGCGGCGTTTCTGATGGCATGTTGGCAACGTTTCCCCTGAGCGGCATAGGGGTGATTGAGAGATTTCGGGATACGCGTTCAGCGAAGAGTCTCTTGCGATTCTGGCTTTTCGACGTTAAATTTTCTCACAGTGATTCTTATTTGTTGTTCAGTTTGGGATATCCACATTCGTACTTTGGCTACAACAAGGTAATGATCCGAGTCTATGTTGGCCGCTCGGAAGGTCCGGACATCCAGAATACTGGAGACATGTTTTGCGTCGATCGCAATATGATCAACTTGGTTGATCGTTACATGATCATTGCACCGCCATGTCTGCTTAGGAATCTTGAGATGAGGAAACCATGTGCTTGCTAAGGTGACATTTCGCTCCACAGCGAAATCAATTAGCCTTAGTCCGTTATCAGACGTGGTGTCGTGAAGGCTATGCTTACCGGCAGCCCTACCAAAGACGTCCTCCTTTCCTATTTTGGCGTTAGAATTGCTCAATACGATTTTAACGTCGTATTAGGACATTGCTCGTATGCTTTGTTGAGGAGCTCATAGAAGCACTCTTTGGTGGCAGGGTCCTTTTCTTCTGTGGGGGCATGAACACATATTAGGCTTATGTTAGTGAATTTAGCCTTGATCCGGATAGTCATAATATGCGCGCTCACGTGTCGGAAGCTTAAAACTTCTTGTCTAAGTCTGCCGCGTATAACAAATCCGCATCCGAATAAGCGTTGCCTCTTGCCTCTATAGCAATCACCGTAGTAGATGTCACAGTTTTTCATCCTCTTTTGCCCGGCCCATCCCATCGCACTTTCTGGATGGCGGTTATATCTGCTTTATAGCAGTCTAGGACCTTTGCTAATTGTTCGGCTGCATGTGGTCTGATAAGGGACAGAACAATCTGCGTATAGATCCGAAGGTCGTTGTCCTTATTTCGTTTGCTGGGGTTGTTATCAGCTGAGTCGTCCTTATCCGTTTGTTGTTTCGAAACCATTAATTGTTTTACGTGGTAGCGAAATTACCCCGACGGCACAACCCTCAACCTAGAGCGCCAGTTCCTTTAGTTATACACCAAGGACGAGGGGCCGGGTACACCGGTGCCAATAGTCCACTACGGGAATATGAGCGCTACCGTTGGCCCATTAAGGGCTCCTCCGCCACCATCTCGATTCCAAGGTCCTGACCAACATTGGAAATTCCTTATCGACCTGTGATCCGAATACGTTCTGGATATTTAATTATATTTTTTTAAGTATACAAGTTGAGGTTGACTATATCTTTGCAAATTATGTGTACCATTTTTATGTAGAATCAAAGTTTTCAAACGATGGATGAGTGGAACATGTCTATCATGCCCACCTGTAGAGAATAAGGGCAGAAAATATGTTTTCACATTCTATGAGGACGTTCTTAAGGTAAGTAATATATCAAAGGGTTTTATAACTATATCTCAGTAAATATAAATCTTAAAACAGAAAGAAGAGGTAGTTGGGTTACTTCAAAGTATACAGTATATTGCTAATAGAGTAGTTGATGAAGCTCAGTCGTATGTGAGAAGGTAATATTATGAAATATGCACCGAAATTTATAGTTGAATGCGTTATATTTTACATCTAGGTTCAAAAAGTTCTATGGCTTATGGGCCTACGATAAAGTAGCAGTTTGCGAAAAATTTGTAAATTCAGGTGTACCACTTGTAGAATTCGACGAAAAATTTACTTTTTACGCAAATGTAATACAAGAATTGCGCCGCTCTCCAACATATTGTGACGTATGCTGTGTGCGTATAAATTTAAAACCTTTATTAGACAGTCTATGCACACATGCATTTGAATGGAAAACCACTTTGGGAGAAATTTTAGCAAACAAAACTAGAAGAAATATGACTTTACTCAGAAACGAAGTCAAAGTGAGTACTAATCTATACGTATGTTGGCTAGTTTGCTACGATTGTAGCATGTAATGTGTTTTTAAATATTTAGTTTTGCTTAAAACTGGTGGTAATGTATCAAGAATGTCTAATACTTTTCTGGTTTACAGCAACTTCAACTTGACTTAGATAAGAGTCCAAAGGACTTAGAAGATTTTAAAGTTGTGATGGCCGCAATAGTAACCATTCAATCAAAGACGCTTACAATGCAGATAAAAATTACGGAAATGCAGCAGACTTACACAGTGTTTAGTGAGCACAATTTAAAGGTAAGCTAAGTGTTATAGTTGATTAATTAAAAAGCAAACGTAAAGCAATAGATATGTAGCTAATAGTATTCGAGTGTAAGTCTAAATTGTATAAAAATATTTGCAATTAAGTACACAAAACTACAATTTTATCTTCCCCATATAAGCTACAGCCCATTCTCTGAATTTTGTAAGCATATTTTTCCTTTAACCATGTACGAGTACACAGGCATACTCGGAATTAGCACATGAGAGTTTTTAACATGATATACGAGCATCACGCACCCAATTGAAAAACATAAAAGTTTACAATCCTTATAAATACGTACTATACAGCCTGTTTCATGAAGGACGTGTCGGCTATGCGTCCTGTAAAAAGTCGAAATAAACTTTATCCGATCTCTTATAGCGACTCACATAAGACATTGACTATCAATGTCGATATCGGCTATTTGTCACCAAGTGAATCAATTTTCATAACGTTGAATGTTATGTTATGTTGTTAAATATTGCAAACATAGACTCCTTATATCATCTCAAGAAATTATTTTGTTTTTCAGTACATATTTATTTGCTTTTTCTTAAGTTTCAAAATATTATTAACCTCTGCCCCCAATCCATCGGCTGTCATTCCCCTGTAGTCCGTAGTAGAATACGAAAGGGATTGCCGGATTATATGATACATAATACATATTTCAAAATAATAATCTGAATAGGAGCACAACAACGTTATCTTGTGGTGTTATCTACTCTACACGAGTAGTTGCATGAAACTAGGCTCAGGCATTATATTATATTATAATAACACCTAAATATATTTGTAAATGAAAAGAAAAAATGTATTATAATATTTATTTCAAGTTTGAGTTTATCTTTTCGCTGCCTTCAATTTGATGTGCATTTGTCTTTCAATTGTCTTCAAATCGTCTTTAACGGCTATTTGAAATAACCAAAAAATATTCATACTATCTTCATCCTTTGGGAATCACAGCACAACCCTTTTAGAAATACCATTTGTACACATACATAAACATACACATCCTATAATATGCACATTACTATAAACATTTAATATATATATTCATTCATGTATATACGTAGTACTAATCGTTAGTTTTGTCTTTGCATATTTCCATTAATTTGAATGCAACACTATAGTTCGATTACAACGACATGTTAATGGCACACCATTTGGAGAAAAGATGGAAAAGATTATACCGGTCTTCATTGTACCGGTCAGTAAAGTTGGGACCAATTAAGCAAAAATTCGCCCAGATTGTTACAGCGGATATAAACACATTTTTGACAGAGGTGAGCAATAAAATTATGTTTTGAAAAAAGAAATACGAGTCAAGTTTGGTCAAATTAATGCAAAACCCAGACGTTTAGAATAACTTTACGGAAATAGTTTGGGATAATGTTCGAGATGGTTTGCGTGCTCATAGTAGTATCAGATTCTTACTGATTAAAAACACCACCCTGCGATATAAATTTGTTAGATATTGCAACTAAGTTATAACTTATTAAGCAATTTTTCTTCTTCAACGAATTGCACAGACGTTTGATGTATGCTTTATGGTGCGGACCACGACTCTGTTGCAATTTTTTATGCGCTTTTCCTTTTTCCTGGACCAGTTCTTTTATTTCCGGAGGATATCAAACCGTATTTGTCCGACGTTTTCCTTGGATTCGGCGTATTATTCCGAGAGGCTAGCTGTACGATCTCAACGAAGTGATCAACTTCAACCTCAAGTCCATAGGGTGTCGTAAGTGGAACGCTCAGCTCAACATTATCTTCAATTTCGTTCCTAAAGCCTTGTTCTACCAGTTTAACGTATTTTCGAAGTATAAGTTGGCCAGTAAGTCGGTTTACACGTCGAATGGAAATCACAACTGTACTCCATACCCGCCCCATAGAGTAATTCTACCTTTTTGCGAGCTGTACCTTCAGCAGCAGAAGGTGTGTTTCGTATTAAACTCGCCGCCAATAATGAAATTAGGTTTCAGCGATTTAAAGAAGTTAGTAAAATCACTTTTTTTCAAGCGCGGAACGCGGTGAACAGTAGATAAATGTGACTTTAAGAGTACGCTGACTTACTCGAACGACTAACGCTGGGTCCAGCGTAAGCACGGGCAATGCGGTGCGTGCGTTGCGGTGCGTTTAATGCGGGCAGATTTCAAAATCAAACTGATGTTGGGATATGTAGATATCCAACGTAAACACGATATTACGGGCAATATGTGTGTTGCGACGTCCCCGCATCGCACGCATTGTTTGAAAATCAAACTGGTTTGATTTTGCCCGCACTATCGTGCGGAAAAGTAATAGAGATGGAGGTACTTATATCGGAAGTCCAAAAAGAAATGTGCTGTGGAATAAAATCAATTCCCCGTGGTGTAAAGATAACAAGTATCATGTATGCTTTTAAAATATAGTCAAATGTTTTTGTCGTCATTCTTGTATACTGACGAAATGCAGTTCGTTTATCCGCTCGCAATTGCGGATTTTTTTTTTATATTGCATGAGATTTTTCTCTATTTCGTTTTTTTCTACAATTTCTTAAAATGTTTAGTTTTAAGAAAATGTTTTCCATTAATAAATTCTTCCGCGCCGAAATCGAATCCATTTCACACTGAATTTGAACAGTAGCTGTCAACGCAAACCATATCTTTTCTTTCTTCTTCTTTATGTCCTGTATCCCCTTGTGGGTCCTAGAGCCTCTACTACGCCTATGCGCCATCGTGTACGGTTTCTGGCAATGTGTCTGAGTTCTCCCCAACTTTTCCCTAACTGCCGTGCCTCCTTCTCGACTGTTCTGCGCCATGTTCTCCTCGGACCGCCAGGTCTTCTGCCATCCTGAGTTAGAGTGTTCCATTGCATAGCATAGTTCGCCCGTGCAGGGACGGGTTAAGAATATCACTGCAGCGCCCCCCAACAACTAGCGCTTGTCGTAAAAGGCGACTAAGGGGACAAATCAGATCTAGGCAATATAACACCCAAGTGAGCCTAGCGACACATATACTACCTTAAAAACCCTCCCACAAGTGTGCATGCGAGTCCGTGGGTTGACACGACTGGAGATCACCGGTGTCATAAAATAAAGATCAAACAATACTAAAACAGGAGCATGCACGTGTCAAACAACAAACACCATCGCAATATGGTGCAAAAATTGTATTGCAAAACTGTATCATTATGATAATACTTGCAAAAAGGAAAGGCACTACCCCGCCAGGCACTACCACTGCTGTGCATGGTACTGATCCTGGACCGAGCAGAAATGTTCGGGTCAGAGCTATACGGATTCCGGGGGCTAGCAACATAATGAAACAGTTTGGACGCAATTTAAGGGTCGCGAGTTGGAACGTTGGAAGCATGACCGGTCGAAGTTACGAGCTGGAAGAGATGATGAATAGAAGGCGGGTGGACATCTTGTGTGTCCAAGAGACGAAATGGAAAAACACCGGGAATCGGGCGCGTTTCTTGGACGTTAGGACAAAAGATTACAAGATGTTCTACTACGGAACGGAAAAGGCTAGGAACGGAATCGGTATCATCCTTGCGGCAGAGCTACTTGGAAACGTCTTGAGCATTTCGAAGTCCAGCGACCGTTTGATGTCTCTCAAACTAGTAATACAAGGAGAGGTGTGGAATATTGTCAGTGCATATGCTCCCCACGATGGGTACAATCAGAGAGTTAAAGATGCATTTTGGCTAGATTTCCACAATCTCCTTAAGAACATCCCAAAGGAAGAATTTCTGTTTGTTGGAGGAGATTTGAATGGACATGTCGGGAAATCAAACGAAGACTATGAAGACTGCCATGGAGGACTAGGATATGGCACCAAGAACCTTCCTGGTGAAGACATCCTAAGCATGTGCAAATCACACGGTCTTATCGTGTTAAATACCATGTTCATCAAACAAAGCCGACACCTGATCACTTACAGCAGTGGTGGAGATGAAACTCAGATTGACTACCATTTGGTAGGCAGTTTCATGAAGCCTCGGGTAAAAGATTGCAAAGTGATCCTGGGAGAGGCAATCGCTCGACAACACCGTCTCCTGCTAACAGAAATTTTTATGAAAACACCAAAGAAAAGCAAACAAACAAGGGTCTCTGAGAAAATCAAGTGGTACAATCTGGACAAAGAAAAAGGCGAGGCTTTTGTTTTCGTAATGAAGAATTACCTCTCTCACACCATCAACGGAGCTGAGGATGAAGAGTGCAGAGCACAAAATATGTGGGATTCCCTACAGCGAACTTGCTTAAAGAAGGCCAAATCACTGCTAGGAGCTTCAAAAGGCCACCATCAACACGCCAAAGAAACATGGTGGTGGAGTGATGAAGCTGAGAAAGTGCTAAATGAGAAGAAAGCGGTTTTCAAAGCTTGGTCAAAGTGCCCCTCTAATAATAATGACGAAAAAGCTCGCCTCGAAATGGAATACAGATGCTGCAAGAAAAAAGCGAAGAAGAAGTGCGCCCAGCTTCAAGCAGAGAGTACGGAGGGCCTGTATCGGGAGCTGGAGAAAATATTTTCCCCGGTTGCTGATGCAAACCAGGCTATCCAGGAGCTGCGAAGACACAATATGAACAAGAGTGCCACTATCTTCAAAATAGCCGCCCAAAGAAGGAAGAATGCTCAGGAGATTCGTTCGCCAAAGTTCATTAGCAATGCTCATGGCCAGCTTCTTGTGGATGACGACAAAATTCTGCAGAGATGGCGGCAGTATTGTGAAGAGCTTTTGAATGAACAGTTTCCCCGGCTATACTTTCCAAGAGCCACCCCTAACTGTGAAGAAATACCCGACATTACAGTCAAAGAAGTTAGTGAGGCGGTCAAATACTCCAAAAAACGAAAAACGATTGGGCCAGACGAAATACCCTCTGAGTTCTGGAAAAAGATGGGAGATATCGGGTTCAGATGGCTCAGAATTCTCATCTCCAAATTCGTGAGAGGTGATCCAATGCCGAATGAATGGAGGGAAAGTTACCTTCTCCCTGTATACAAAGGGAAGGGTGATACGCGAAACTGTGATAACTACCGTTCGATCAAGCTGATGTCACACACCATGAAGATCGTTGAGCGGGTATTAGGTGGCCGACTGCGAAAAATAATACGGCTATCTGATGATCAGTGCGGGTTTGTCTCGGGTAAATCAACCACAGATGCAATCCAAAGTATAAGGATCCTAATGGAAAAACATCGTGATTCCTTAAAGGATTTGCATATTGTATTGGTTGACTTTGAAAAGGCATTCGACAGACAACCACGAGATCTGATATGGGTGGCGCTAAGACATCGAGGGGTTCCAGAAACCTATGTACAGATGATTATGGACATGTACGAAGGAGCAAAGACAAAAGTAAGATGCCCCGCTGGAGTAACCGAAGAGTTCCCAATCAAAGTCGGGGTACACCAGGGAAGCGTTTTAAGTCCTTTGCTCTTTATTACAGTCCTTGATTATCTGCTTGAAGGTAAAGTGATGGACCCCAAGGTACATCAGTTATTCTTTGCTTATGATGGAGCCATCATAAGTGAGGATCCTACATCCCTGCAATGAGCACTTGATGTGTGGGTGGACGTTTTGGAGGGAAATGGGTATCGTATTAGTTCAAAAAAGACAGAGTACTTGTGCTGCCCGTTCTCTGATCCACTCAGGCCTATTCCAGACATTTATTTGAATGGGATAGTGCTTCCCAAGTGCGAAAAGTTCAAAGATCTGGGATCTATGATCAATAGCAAAGCAACTTGTGATGATGACATCAATCATCGTGTAAGCGTAGGGTGGATGAAGTGGCGAGAAAATTCCGCTATCTTCTGTGACAGAAAAATGCCCCCTAAGTTGAAAGGAAGGCTCTACACCGCAGTTGTACGTCCAGCGCTCACATACGGTTCACAATGTTGGACGATGTACAAAAAGTATGAGAGTAAATTAACGGCAGCTGAGATGAAGATGCTTCGCATGACAGCAGGAGTGACAAAGCTTGATCGAATAAGAAGTTCGAAGATCCGTGGAAGCTTTCACATCAAGGAAACCATCGTACAAAGGATAGAGCGTGACCGGCTTAGTTGGTATTGCCATGTTCAAAGAAGAGATCATTTGAACCCCGTTAAAAAGGCAATATCAATGCGCGTTCCAAAGACATCGCGATGTAGGAAAGGCAGGCCTATAAACGCCTGGATCAGACAAATGCGACGACATCGGCATTTCATTGGCCTCAGTAACCGAGTGATCCAAAATCGACAGGCCTGCCGATATTTTCTGAGGTCAAATAGGCGAACCCCACATGCGGATCAGTAGAAATGCGGTAAAGTGGGAGGGTTGTGATCCCTTGTTTTCGGATCATAGCCTCGCTGATAAAAGGAAGAAGAAAGAAGTTCGCTATGGAGCTGTCACCCTTTCGGAACGTGTGACCAATCCACTGCCACTTCCGCTGTTGGATAGTTGTGCCTATTGGTTCCTGACCCGTTCTCTCGTAAAGGTGTTCGTTAGAGATACGATTGGGCCAGAAAAACCTTAAGATATTGCGCAGACACCTATTAACGAACGTTTGCAGCTTTCTGGTGATAGTAGTGGTCACTCTCCACGTGCTGCAACCATATAGCAGCACGGATTCAACGTTGGAGCGGAACAGTCTTATTTTGGTGCTCAAACTGATTGCATTGCTTCGCCATAATTTGGACAACATCCCGAACGCGGACTTTGCTTTGACGATCCTGTTGGCTATATCCAGTTCGGTTCCACCGTCGGTCGAGACAATACTCCCAAGATACTGGAAATCCTCTACTCTCTCTACCGGTTGTCCAGCAATGCATATTTGAGCCGATGAGTTTGTTCCAAGGCTGATAATTTTAGTTTTTGCCGTATTAATTTTCAGCCCGACGACACCTGCCTCCCTCTCCACATCTGTTGTCATTTGGTGGAGGGCCATAATTCTGTGGGAGAGTAAGCATACATCGTCAGCGTAGTCAAGATGTTTCAGTTGAGATGTAAGAGTCCATCGAATTCCTCCGTTTCCCGTCGACAAAGCTGCATGAAGCACATCACTAATCACCAATAGGAATAATATTGGTGAAAGGATACAGCCTTGTCTTACCCCACTTTGGATCTCCCCCTGTGCAGAACGTGACATTTGGAGCCTTCATATGTAGCTTTGATAATAGCAATTAGTTTATCGGGAATACCTCTCCTGTGTAAGGCACGCCAAATAAACTCCCTGTTGACACTATCGAACGCCTTCTCAAAATAGATGAACAGCAGGTGCAGTGGAGATCGATATTCAATACACTGTTCGATGATAATCCGCAGGGTGTTGATGTGGTCGGCACAGGAGGATCCAGAGCGGAAACCTGCTTGTTCGGCATCGAGTGTGTCTTCGAGATATTGTTTGATTCGCTCAAGGATGATTTTAGCTATTATCTGAGCTACAGCAGGCAGCACACCCCTCCAGTTTCCGCACTCCATTAAATTTCCTTTCTTAGGAAGCTTGACGATCATTCCCTTTTTCCACTCGTTAGGAAAGCTCTCAGCTTCCCAAGCTCTATCTATAAGTGGAAGCAGAAGCTCAGCCGATGTTGTTGGCGCTGCTCGTAAGAGCTCTGCTGGAATACTGTCAAGTCTTACCGCCTTGTTGGTTTTGAGTGCCTTGATCGCGGCAATGATCTCATCTTTACTGGGAGTTGTGGTGCGTATTTGGGAACTTCTCACCTCTGGCATCTCAGTCTGATTTGGGAGCATATCGCTAGCGAATACACGGTTCAAAACCGTAGCAAAATGCTCTTTCCATCTCTTGAGCTGCTCCTCACCAGAAATGAGCAAGGAACCGTCTAGGCTTTTCACTGGGTGTTGGCTGGAGCTGCGACCACCTGTCAGCTCTTTCGTGATTCTGTAGACGGTCCTGCTGGCGCACCTCCGTGCAGCTGCTTCTGCTTCTGTAGCCAGCGCGTTGATGTAGTTGCGCTCGTCACGTCGTACGCTACGCTGAACTTCTCTCATCTTCATGCGATATAGGGACTCTAGCTCGCTTCTCCCTGCTGCTGGGGTAGCTGCAACGCGAGCTTTCAGCTGTTTTCGTTCGTCAATCCGTCTCCAGGTATGCTCGGAAAGCCACGCCCTATGTCTTCCCTGCGATCGACCGACAATTCTTTCAGCACCAGATGTAAACACATTTTTCACAGCACACCAATGATCTTGGATGGTTGCGGGCATTGAGCTGCTGATTGCTTCCACACCTTGCGAAAAGTGCTCCCTTAATTGTTGGCGCACTGAGGGATCACTAAGTCTATCGATGTTGAACCTGGGCATTCTTGTGTTGTCGTGGGATCTTCGAACTGCAACAGTGCGTAGTTGGAGAGTAGTTATCATAAGGTGGTGATCACGTACTATCCCCACATCTGCCCCTCGTCTGTTTCGGACGTCCAGGAGACTACTTCTAAAGCGGCGGCTGATAGCAAAATGGTCAATTTGGTTGGAGGTTGCTTGCCTGTCACTGGAAACCAAGCTGACTTTGTGGCTCAAACATGGTGCCACCTATCACAAGGCGGTTGGCATTGCAGAAATCCACAAACCTTTCGCCGTTGTCATTGCGGTTGCCTAGTCCATGCTTCCCGATTACATGTTTGAGCCCTTCGTTGTCGCTGCCTACCTTGGCATTCAAATCCCCCATCACAATGACAATGTCTCCATTTGGTGTTGAAGACGGCGCTTAAGAGATTGTAGAAGCTCTCCTTTTCGTCCTCAGACGAACTATTCGTTGGGGCGTAACACTGTATGATGGTGACGCGTCGTACTCTAGTCCGGAATCTGGCCGTCAAAATCTTATCACCATGAAGCTGCCAGGAAATCAGGCCCTTGTATGCTGTTGTTGTTAGCATTAGTCCCACTCCATATTCCCGCGGACTTCCGGATGGTCTTCCAGAATAGAGTAGTACAGTGTTACGCGTTGGGGACTGGTACTCGCCGCTTCTAACCATCTTACTTCACTTACCCCTAAAATGTCCAGTTTATATCGCATGAATTCCTTTTCCAGCTGGAGAAATCTGTCATTGTAAGGACCTTCTCTTCCCGAGTCGAGGAGCGTCTTTACATTCCAGAAACCTATCTTTGTCCGGGTACAATAGCCAAAGGTCGTCAACATGTGATCATTCCTTATCCGAGGCATAGTGTCGGTTTCTGTAGCGGGCAATATTCGGTAACGCAGGTTGCTGGCCCACGTTACCTAGCCTAGAATCAAGGCCCTAGACAACCCGCACTTACAATTTTGGCCTATACGTATAAGGGTTTATACGTATAGTTGCCCGGAGACCACCACTAGGAGGTAAAGTAAGCACTTCATCACGAACTTGATTGTTGCGCTACTGGCCCAAGCCAAGTTTTGGGCAGTCAGTAGTTTCCCGATCAATCGCAATGCAGGTCCGCAAACCATACGAACGCACGTAACGTGTTGTATTCATGTTGTACCTGTAAATAGCTGATTCATTTAAGGTATAAAACATCCTTCTGCGTTGTCCTGAACCTGAGCAATGCTAAAAACAATCAAATCATCACACACAATTTTCCTTCAGTGGAGACCACGGCCAGCAGTCATGCAGGAGTGGTTATCGTTGCAATAGTATGTGTGTGTGTGTGTGTGTGTGTATGGGCGCGCTATCCCATGATTATGTTTCGATCTATAGTGTACGATCTTTTCTTCTTCTTCTTCTTCTTCCTTTTATCAGCGAAGTTATGACCCGAAAATAAGGGATCATAACCCTCCCACTTCACCGCATTTCTACTGATCCGCCTGTGGGGTTCGCCTATTTGACCTCAAAAAATATCGGCAGGCCTGCCGATTTTGGATCACTCGGTTACTGAGGCCAATGGAATGCCGATGTCGTCGCATTTGTGTTATCCAGGCGTTTATAGGCCTGCCTTTCCTACATCGCGATGTCTTTGGAACGTGCATTGATATTGCCTTTTCAACGGGGTTCAAATGATCTCTTCTTTGAACGTGCCAATACGAGCTAAGCCGGTCGCACTCTATTTTTTGTACGATGGTTTCCTTGATGTGAAAGCTTCCACGGATCTTCGAACTTCTTATTCGATCAAGCTTTGTCACTCCTGCTGTCATGCGAAGCATCTTCATCTCAGCTACCGTTAATTTACTCTCATACGTTTTGTACATCGTCCAACATTGTGAACCGTATGTGAGCGCTGGACGCACAAGTGATGTGTAGAGCCTTCCCTTCAACTTACGTGGCATTTTTCTGTCACAGAAAATAGCGGAATTTTCTCGCCACTTCATCCACCCTACGCTTACGCGATGATTGATGTCGTCATCACAAGTTGCTTAGCTATTGATCATAGATCCCAAATATTTGAACTTTTCGCACTTGGGAAGCACTGTTCTATTCAAATAAATGTCTGGAATAGGCCTGGGTGGATCAGAGAACGGGCAGCACAAGTACTCTGTCTTTTTTGAACTAATGCGATACCCATTTCCCTCCAAAACGTCCACCCACACATCAAGTGCTCATTGCAGGGATGTAGGATCCCTGTAGAACCCACACTTTTAGACGTTTTTCGGGTGAGTGATATTCAGAAAGTGTCGTTATATGATCAATTATCGGCTCCTGCGTTCTCCAAACATGACCTTATTTACTTGACCTACGATTTTACTGTAACAGCTGTTACCGCATATCAGTATAGGGATTTTGTGAAAATCAATAACCCGTTATTAGAAGTTCAGGCAAGAAGCATAAGGTGGGACTCTATCTATTATTTAATTTCACCCAAGACCAGGTTGACTTTCTAAATAAAAGCATAAGACGCCTTTTCAACTTTCATGTTCCATTAAGAACCAAAACTTTTCAGCCTAAACAACAGCAATGGTTCACTGCACGCATCCGCCAACTCATACACTTACACGATCAGGCATATAACCGCTGGAAGCGTTTTCGCTTGGATGATTTTCGACGAGCTTACTGTTCCCTGCGAAACCGGATGGTAGTGGAAATTCGAAATTCTAAGTCCAAAATGTATTCTACCCAGCTTAATTCTTCTCTCGGGTGTCGTAGATTGTGGAGTAATCTTCGTAGTATTGGGATCCGTAAACCAAAGCTTAACAGAATCGAACATGTCGACTGCAATGTACTCAATCGACAATTTGCATCCTCTTCCTCAAATCTGCCGAACTTAGTAAGAGATTCACACAGTCGATTGTCAAATCAATCAGAATTAATAGTCCCTCGTTTCTGTTTTAGAGCTGTTAACTGCGCCGAAGTCATTGAAAGCCTGCTCTCAATAAAGTCTTCTGCAGCTGGGCTGGACGAGATATATCCCCGGTTTTTAAAGCTCATGTTGCCAATCCTTATCCCATACATTACCCATATTTTCAATGCTATTTTAACATCTGGTGAATATCCTTCACAATGGAAAATGGCTAAAGTGGTACCTATACCAAAAAATTCAAAAGGAAACGAGTTTTAGCCCATTTCTATTTTGTCTTTTCTTTCGAAAGCTTTTGAAAGAATTTTACAAAAGCAAATGAGCATATATCTTAACACCAACAATTTGATGACAACACACCAATCGGTCTTTAAGAAGGGTCACAGTTGCATAACTTCATTAGTGAAGAAGATTTGCGGCAAAGTATGGATGACGATAAGGTGACCTTTTTAGTGTTGCTTGATTTCTCGAAGGCGTTCGACACAGTCGTTCATTATAACCTATGCAATAAGCTATGTCGACTGTTCAACTTTTCACACGATGCAGTGAAGCTTCTTGGTTCATACCTTTCAGATAGAAAGCAAATTGTCCAAATTGGCGACGTCCAATCGGACTCCGTTACGACCTTAAATGGCGTCCCACAGGGGTCCATTTTAGGTCCACTACTGTTCTCGATGTACGTCAACGATCTGCCATCGATTACTAAGCACTGTAAGATACAAATGTATGCCGATGACGTGCAGATGTACTTGAGCTCCGATCTTGGTCTTATTGAACATGGTGCTGTCTGCGTTAATGAGGACCTCGAAAGTATAGCGCGCTGGTCTGAAACGAACGGTCTCTTGTTAAACCCTGCAAAATCAAAGTGCATGGTCATCTCAAGAAATTCATTGGACTTGTCGTACTTCCCTTCTGTATTTTTAAGCGATGCTACTGTTAAATACGTTGAGACGGCCAAAAACCTTGGTATGGTCTTTAACCGAAATCTGACCTGGGATAACCACATTAATGTTGTGACTGGTAAGGCTTACGGTGTTCTTCGAACATTATGGGCAAGTAAAACGTTCACCCCTTTTAAAATACGGCTCATGCTCGCCAAAACATTGGTCATACCAACATTGACATACGGGTGCGAAGTTTTTGCCAAGCGCAACTCTGTCAATAAAAGAAAACTCCAGGTCGCTTACAACAACACCGTTCGGTACGTTTTTGGACTACGAAGGTATGATCGGGTGTCGCATTTGTCTACCCGCATTTTCAATATGACGTTCAATAGCCTTCTAGAGTTCCGCACCTTAACCCTTCTTTCATCCATCTTGATAACACGACAACCTCCATATCTGTATGAGAAACTCGTTATACCTTCCTCAAACAGGTCTAGACAGCTGACTCATCCACGTTACTCGTTCCTTAGTCAGTGTGAGTGTCAATTTTTTATTAACTCCATTCGCTCATTCGCTTATGGAACTCCTTACCGCGTTCTATCAGGAGAATTAATAACACAAGAAGGTTTAAAAATGAATTAAGAAACCATCTGTCACAAAATATTAATTAGTACCTATTAATGAATTTTGATTAAATTATGAATTATTATGCTTTATTATAACTATGTCATTATAACGTGAAATATTATTATTATCAAGTTTAGGTAGCTTCTTCGAACGGAAGGATTTATGCTTTGACGGTTTGGTCACGTAGTGCGTATATCCCCAAACTGGCTTCTAAGACGTGTCATGATTGCCGTATTATCAAGTTAGCGCCCCCTGGATAGGCCTAGTAATAGATGGTTGGATCAAGTCCAACATCTCTCCTGGAGCCGTCTAGGGATTCCTCCTGATGAGTTGGTGTCGACGGCGGAGGATCAAGAATGTTGGAGATTGTATCTAATCATCCTACCCCCGCGACTCTCATAAAGGATTAGCGAGTAAACTACTTCAATGACAAAACGGAAAGTGCTCTAAAGAAGTGTACTTGAAATCGCATATTCAAAAACCCAGCGAAGCGGGTACGACAAGCTAGTTTCTTATATAACATTGCAATAGGACGAGCAATACCAAACTTCATAGCTGATTTCTTATAGAACATCGAAAGAAAATGAAGTAATCTACGTGAGAAATTTATTTCTGAATGTGCTGAAAACCCTGACCGTTTTGAATAACCAATCAGAAAAAATTAAATCTTAACCTTTACAGATACAGGGAAAAGGAACAAGGTCAGAGTTACTGACAAAATACAAGAAATTCGTATGCAACGGGATCTCTTCGGACGACTTTAGTGTATTTCAATGGAACAAAATATAGATATTGCGAAAGTTTTATCGTATCCTTTGACGCCTGTTCCTTTATCAATGTGCCATTTAGATGGAACAATTTGTAAATCCGATAAATCTGTTCTCATGAAATTGTTGGAGGCAGACGTTGATAGTCAGGAAGTACGCAATATTGATGTTGTAATTATCGATGGCTTTTTCATGCTGCATCTCTTTAAGGAAGTTCCAACAACATTCGGCACTACTTACTTACTTAGGTGGCGCTACAGTTCGGGGTGAACCTGTGCCTCAACCAACAAACCTCTCCATTTAGCTCGGTCTTTAGCTAATTGTCTTCAGTTGCGCACTCCAAGTTGGTCGAGGTCCCCTTGAACTTGTGCGCGCCACCTACGGCGATGATTCCCTCTACTGCGTCGTCCCTCGGGGTTAGATTCGAAGACTCTGCGGGCCAGAGCGTTGGTATCCATTCGCTCTACGTGTCCTAGCCATCTCAGATGTCCAATACGCAGTTTTTCGACTAGGTCGATGTCGCTTACAGCTCGTATAGTTCGTGATCGAATCTTCTCCTCCAAAACGTTACAGCTGCCGACTGTGACGTTTTGTCCAATTCGTCGGTGTTGGCTTCCCCTTCTTGTTGACAGCATATACTTGGTTTTGTCCTCGCTTATCGCTAAACCCATTTTGGCCGCTTCCGCCTCAATGCTTGCAAACGCACCGGTTCCCCATTGATTCCCCACAATAATCTTCATCAGTAATAACAGTAATAATCACCCCGATTACAGTTGGCGTTTTACGCTATTCGACAATTGTCGTTTTATTCATAGCTACGACCTGCTGACCGTTAAACGTTACTAAGCATTGTTTTTGTCATGTGGAATGCTATTATAACTCATTCACATTGAAAAAGTTATGAAAATTAATTCGTGGTACATCTGAGGAATAAAACGTCAATCGACGAAAAGCGAAAAACGCCAACGGTAATCAGTGTGAATAACAATCAGTAGTATTTAATTTAATTAGTTTCAGCAATTCAGTGTGAACGGTGAATGTTGTGGGTCTGTGTATCGCGCAAAGCAACAAATGGGTACCTTCATCAACTAATATTGAGAAAGGCGGCATTCGCAGAATTTCTACTAAGCGGTTAACCTCAACTTTAGCCAGATTATCATTATTGATTTTAGAACATTTTGTTCTTTCTAAGGTCATGCCGGCAGCAATAATTGAATCGGGAATAATTAATTCAAATGTTTTAACATTTCTTTCATGATGACTAGCATCAGGGCCGACTTTGCTGAACATTAAACTAACTGATGGCGATAAGGCAATTGCTTTTGCATTAGCTACATATCTCGACATTTTAGAGTGCTTGATTAACACGCTCTTACCGGCTATCATAATTGAATTACACGCATGGCAGTACGATTTGAAAGGATTATCCTTAATCGTATATGACCTGCTACCTGTGCGTGAAGAATGCTTTCATCTGAGACTTTTTATTTTCCCCACATTTTTTTCTAGAAGAGGAAAGATTCCCCTTTTCCACTTTCATCAAATTTGGGACTGAAATTCTCCACGAAAGGGGGAATTCCCCACGAACTGGCAACACTGGCTTGAGCTTGAGTCGAATGAATTTGTGTCTGCTCAAGCATAAAAGTTTTGTCAGTGTGTATTTTTTTTTTCTTTTGGTTCCACATTATGTACATTTATGTGTGTACACATCAGAGTATATGCATTCAATGAGTAGGGGCCCTCTCCACGTTTTCTTTATCAGTGCTTATCAGTAAGTCACACAGACACGAAAAGTAGACGGATATAAGAAGTGTTGTAGAGAGAGAGAGAGATAGATAGTGGAGGAGTGTCCTTTCGGAAAATGGCACATGGTGTCATTTAATTAAAAAAAGGCAAATATTTATTTTTTCATACTTCTTTTTAATAAAAATTACAATTACATAATGTGTTACGGTGTTTGTTGTTGGGTTTTTTCAAGTCTTATTGAATTTTTTTAAGGAATGATACACTCGAACACGTATTTAAAATTTTGTAAGAAATTCTTTGTTTTGATTTATGCAGCAAAAGTAATCAAATTCTTGATTTATGGCCGGTCTGTTCACTCCCGGTTAACTTTAACTGAGTGGTTATTCCAGCTGGTAACCATCGATAGTGTGTTCACCAAAATTTTAACCAGAGATCCATGTTTTGGTTAGTTAACCAGAGAAGTCGATAACCAGCCAATTTTCCTCGATTAACGTCATTTTAACCAATGATTTTCTGTAATTTTGTTTGTTTTTGCTTGGTTTTCACACTGTGGGTTAATTTTGACGTAATATTATGCGACACAACAAAATTCTATGCAGATATTGTGCGATAAAAAATACAGATAGTACTCGTATAATATATAAACAAAATAAAAAATAATTAAACAAATATTTTTTAGGATCCGCAATGTAACACCATTGGCGAAACTTCTGATTGCACTTCGATTTTATGCATTAGCTACTATGCTCATATTAGTCGGAAATTTTGTTGGTGTTTGTAAAGCTAATGTTTCTGTTATAATTCAACGAGTTTCCTCTGCAATAGCTTCGCTGAGAAAGGATTTCATTAAAATGCTGCAATCTGAAGCAGAATTGGCCGAAGCAAGTTACGCTTTTTACAATTTTGCAAAATAAACAAAAACAAAGTTAACCACAGATAAATTTTACAAACGAGATGACAGACTAACTGGAAAATAGAACGAATTGCCACAAAGCTATGGCTTGGTGAACAAACACTCTTTGGTTACCATAGATTTATAACCATGGGTTAAGCAAAATCTGTGGTAACCTAACCAGAGATTTAACCAACTAGGTTGCTGATTTAATTCCAACTCACGCTTATGTTTTTGCCGGTATTTTCTTAAAATGTAGCCCGCAAAATAATAAAAGGCATTTTCACTACCGGAATCAACAGTTTAATAGTCAGATTCGGTTTTGAAAAAGTCAATCACTTTGTTCTTCTTTTTTCTGGTGGTTGTAACTACATTTCAATATGAGGAAGCTCTAAATTTGCAGTTGATCTTTTAAACGAACAAACGAATTGAAACGGAGTCAGTAACTTATTATTTCCTCCTCGGTTGCGTAAAACAGCAAAGGTGTTTTCCAAATAATCTTGGTTGAGGTTTCTGGTTAAAAGGAACTGAATACCATCTACCCTTAAGTCCCTTAAAATATCAATAAGAGCATTTATATTCTGCTGCCACCCTTTTAAAAATCTTATCTTTTAGTTATATTGGCAGACATCAGAAAATTTAATGTTTTCCAAACAAATATTCTTTTCGCTTAAGAAATTTATTTGTTCTTCATTTCCCAAAAATGGCCTTCTGGATTTTTTGGGTTCTTTGAATTTAGAACGGCAGTATTAATAGCGGTTGAGGATGCAGCACCTACACTGGTAAGAGTATAATTACCAGGTGAAACTTTTGCACTTAATGTTTGCGTAGATTGCGCGATTGTCGTTTCATTCATAGCTACCACCTGCTGACCGTTAAACGTCACAAAGCATTGTTTTTGTCATGTGGAATACTATTACAACTCTTTCACATTGAAAAAGTTATGAAACTGAGTTCGTGGTACATCTGATAAATAAAACGACAATCGTCGAAAAGCGTAAAACACCAACGGTAATCAGGGTGAATAAATCGGTTTTTTTGGCACCGAGAGTTGTCACGCGTCACACGTCACACTTTATTTTGTTTACTTGACTTCTTCGCACGACTGATAAGAATTCAAGTCAATACGCCTTTAAATATGCATCAGCAAAAAAGGAAAGCAATACCAACTAGCGTTGCCACTGTGCTGCAATTGCAGTAGATGTACTGCATTTGCTTCGAAATTTAAATCAACTGCAATAAAATTGAATCTACTGCATTTTTGTAGTATGCTTGTATGCACTTTCAGATCGTACAGATTTATCCCTTTTAGCAGAAAACATATCAACAAAACTTTCGAAAAAGTGAATTTCTTATTTAAACGCAGTCACTACTCACTAACCATGAGTGGACTTTACACGTTCTATATAATGTCATTATTGCAAAATAATGGTCGATAGTATTGATATTACTTGGAATGATGGATGGGAATGACGAAAATCCGGACTTTCTGATTTCAAGCATCATTACTGGCATTACTTCTGACGTCATTACTTCTTCATTACTCATTTAACTTTGTGTATCCACTGTAGTAACATGTACATATGTAAGACAATGAACAGCGATATCGCGGCTTTATATGTATCTGAGGCCATAAGGAATAACAGCCTAAGTCAAGCTAGGGCAAAATTTAGTTAAGGATACCAGAATGTGCTTTGCTATTCGAAGTTTATGCTGTCAATTTTTTACTTTATTATCTGTTGTCGTCATCGAGTTATATGCAAAGAAACAAGAGTAAAATTCCTGAAGATTTTTACATATATACGTATAAGTGATTGACACGTTTCAACTATGGTATAACTTATTGAAGCCGGAGACATACCAACTTAAGTTCTTCAAAGTTTCTTCCAGTAGCTAAGTACCTCAAGGTTACTGTCAGCCTCTCCTGCATAGATAAACTCTCTTTCATCGTAAATGCTTTTTTATTCATTCGGAAGTAGTTAGTTAGTTAGTTCGAGGTAGTCTTCTACTTTCGTGGTTTTTACCCACCCTCGTCGATTATACCAAGATATGCTTTTTACGCGAATCCATGGCCAAAATTGATAACAAGGTATACTTTCTCTGAAGCAAGTAATGATGTTATTATTGATCGTGTAAGGCTCAAAACAATGATAGAGTAATGATGAATAAAATACATTTTTAATGACAATACTGGCAGGTAATGACATTGCTATTGATCGTGTAAGAGCCGCTATGATTTTTTTCTGTTTTGTTTAAATCCTATTTTTTGTTAATTTTTTTATTGCTTGTTATTTTTTGTTATTGCATAATTTGTTTTTGTTTAAAATTAAAATCTACTGCAAAAACATTCAATCTACTGCATTTTTTAAAAGAATCTACTTCGAAAAAATAGTCCGAAAGTGGCAACGCAAACCAGTGTAGCCAGATACCACGAAAACTATCAATTAAGGAGTTCAATTATTTGTTCTTACTACAAGGTCGAACACTGGATTACATTATTTTTAGGGAGGTCAAATTATAAAAGAAACATTTATTATCATATTTTAGATTGAGGGGTTTATTGTAAGGGTTCATAATTAGCTGTAATTAGTAAAAAAAAAAAAAATCATGAAACTAATCATAAAACCATTTTCAACAAAGCGAGTCAGGTCACATTGCCGAAAGTTAAAACATCCACGCAACGATGATCAAGTTGATACACCTTTAAAAATGCATTATGAAAAGACCCACACTCATTAGTCTTACACACCACCGCGCTAGTAGTGGTACGGGCAAAATATGTTGTGTTTGTGTACCCTTGCTTTAACAAGAGGTCGTTGTATAAGGGTTAAAATGTATCATTTTGACCTGCTTCAACTTATTGTAAATTTTTTTTTATCAATTTTGCTTTGTATAGTAGGCAATGCATATGTGTAGAGAGTGTCCCTACTCATTGAATGGATATATTCTGCCTACGAGTAGTCAGCGCAGATGTAGAAGTGCAGAGACGTGAGTCGTATTCGTGTAATCGTGTATTATATTTGAGTGCAATTTAAATGTGCCAGGCAGGCGAAGCAAGGCGAGCACGGGCCAGCTAGTTGTGTATACAGTAGTGCTCTCTATTACACGGATAATCAAATACAGTAGTTGTGGGCGCCGTGGCGTAAGTGGTTAGTGTGTCGGATCACTACGCATGAGGTTCCAAGTTCGAATCCCAGAAAATACCAAAACGTTTTTGCACGGTCCCACCTCTCGTGAGCGTCTGACAAACATCCGAGAGTATTGTTGTCACGAAAAAGCTTCTCAAATCGCCGTTCGGATTCGGCATTAAACTGTAGGTCCCTTCCATTCGTGTGAAAAATATAACGCACACAACATGAGTGGTTGCGAGAAGCTAGGCCCTGGCACTTTAAAGAGCTGTTGCGCCAAATATTTGTATTTAGTGTCCGCTTATAACAAACTCGAAAGGACCGACCAATAAGTGATATGCTAAAAAACATCAACTTTTGTTGAGAAAACCAATATATCGTATTTGTCTTTTAATGAGAAACATTTTCTCTGTTATTTGATACTGTATCTCCCATTTTATTTAATTGATTTCCAAACGCGTAGTACCCTTCCTCTTTGCACTTTAGAACTGAATTGATTTGTCCTGCCTTTGAAATTTATGGTTTGATGCAAACATTATGTAACTCGGGGAAGTACCGAAAAAATTATGTTCGGGGACAACATTTTGTTGTTTGAGAATGTTGGTATATACATAAGTATAGCTGTACAGTTCTCGGGGAAGTCCCGAAAATTGGGGAAATCTAAATGGCAATGTAAAGTGAGACAGTATTGGTTCGTTATAACCGGACATTTTTTTCATTTAACGCGCAAAAAGGGTTCGTTATATGCGAAAGTTCGCTTTAAGCGGGTTCGCTATATGCGAAATTATAATCCATAGTTCTTATGGGACATTCATTGGGACTTGGTGAAATGGTTCATTATAACCGAAAGTTCGCTTTAACCGGGTTCGCTTTAAGCGGTCACTGCTGTATATGGATATCCGTGTAATTAATGGATCCGAATTCCAGTTCGTGTAATTATAAAAACACGGATATTTTTAAGTACCCGGATATTTAAATACACGGGTATCCGCATTTTTAATTAATTATCCGTGTAATTAAAATATCTTTGCGTTAGTCACTTTATATAATATCAAAATACGCTTTAAACAAAGTTAGTTCGTAACAAATTGGTTGAAAAAATGTTTTATTAAATGCATATGTACATACATATGTACATACCTACATGTGAAGAATATTTTTTTTGAATTTATAAAAAAAAAATTTCATATCCATACATATGTATATTAAATTTTGCTCACTTTTCAATTTTGATTGAAGTCCATGGAGTATTAACTGAGAAATAGCCAAACTACAGTTATACTATAATACATATTAGTTTTAGCCAAACACGTAGTAGGCTATCTCTCTATCCCTCTTTAATTAACAACTGATTGATAAACCAGAAAATCAAAAACATATCAATTGTAAATGCAGCCAACAATGAAACGAATCATAAAAATCCGTTTTTAGAATCCGTCTACTTAAAATCCGTGTACACGGATAATAAAGTGATTAATTACACGTGTTTTAAGAACACGGATTTTAAATTGGGTTATGCTACCCGGACTCCGTGTACACGTGTTTAGAAAGTACACGTTCAAAATCGTAGGCTCTAGTATATAGGGAGACGTGGAAAGATTGGGCTGCCTATGTACAGTGATGCTCTTCGAATCGAAGGGGAAGAAAATAAATAAAAAAAATGCTTTGGGTACTCGATTCAAGGGCAAACCTCAAAAATTATGCAGATTTGATGAAGATATAAATAGAATAAGAGAATGGCTATAGCCCGAAAATGGCAAGGAATCGAACAAAAGGAGAGACATCACTGCCAGTGCTCACAGCAGCAAGCTCATCTTTTTGCTGTTGTTGTAGCAGTCTAATGCACGTAAACTCACAAAAAAAAATCACACAGGGGTTTGTGTATCTGTTTTTTCAGACCCAGAAAACAGGCTGCATCGAAAGGATGTGACCACAGTGTGATAATGGACAGGTTTGTGGGCTTAGCTGGGCAGCTGAATATATCTCCAGCGCAATAAGTTATTTTGTGAGAATCAGTCAGGATTCTGGCCATTTCATAGCTGTACATCCGCATTGCTAAAAGTGACTGATGATATACGCGCTGCGTTAGATAGAAACCGACTAAGTTTTCTTACTCTGTTAGACTTTTCCAAGGCATTTGGCACAGTAAACCATCATCAGCTTTTATTAAAACTTGAAAGGCTTTCCGGCTTTTCCTCGTTTGCCTTGAAGCTCATAGAAACATACCTTGTTGGAAGTTAACAAGCGGTTATTGTTGATGATAAAATGTCGGACTTCGTTGTAACCTCAGCGGGTGTACCCCAAGGATCCATCTTATGGCCACTGCTTTTTACCATTTTCATTAATGACCTCCCGACTATAGTTCAGCACTCATCATTGCACATGTATGCAGACGATGTTCAACTTTATATCAGCTGTAAACTTGACCTTCTACAAGATATGGTTCATGAACTCACCGACTACCTTGATAAAATTCTAACATGGTCTGTATGGAACTCATTAATGTTGAATCTATTCAATACCAAGTGTCTCGTTATAAGCAGAACCGGAATTGTTGATTGTGACCTACCCATAGTGTGCCTTGGAGATGAGCCAATTGATTTCGTAGACAAAGTTAAAAATCTTAGTGTATGGTTCAACAAGACTCTGTCCTGGGATGACAATATATCCACAGTTATAGCCAAAATCTATTATTCCCTTAGAAATCTCACAATCCAGCACACCGCTGCAATCTAGGTTAATGTTAGTAAAGACATTGCTTATATCAATCATCACGTATGGCTGTGAAATTTTCTGTTGTTGCAGTGCGCTTATTTTTTTTTTTTATAATGTGCGCGCACTCAAAGGGTTATGAATTACCTTTAACATGCTTACACACAGTGTGGGCGTTGGAAAGTATAGACAGAGAGAGAGAGAAACATTTTTGGTGTAGTGGTTCCTGAAGCTCAGTTGTTTATGGTTAGGTTAGGTAGATGGGTGCCTTGTGACAAGGAGTCACTGCTCACTCAGATCAACAGTACGGGTCCATTGTGCCCAATCATTTAACCCTGGAAACGCTGTAAAAAAATCCGCCGTTAGAACCACCCAGAAAGTGATATGAATCTCAGGAGGTCCGCTAGCTCAACACTACCCAATCTGAATCTGAGTCCTCATTCTTCTGACGGATAGGGCAGGACAGTCACACAACAGGAACCGATCAGATTCAATTTCTTCTTCGTCCCTGCAACTTCTGCAATAGTCATTATGCAGCACACCGAGTCGTTCCGCGTGAACGCCAATGGCACAATGTCCGGTAATTATGCCAGAAATGACCCGTGCGTTATAACGACTAAGTTTTACCAGAGAGGTTGATCTTTTCTTGCTGTAGGCCGGCCATAGCGCCCTGGCCGTAGCGCATGTTTCCAGATGAGCCCAGCGTCTGTTTGCTCGACCGGTGGCTTCATCCTCTATTTTTTTCCGCAAGGAGCTGATCGGGATTGCTACAGAGGGGAGGGCCCGCGATAAGTGCAGCGCCGACCCTTTTCTAGCAATCTCGTCAGCCCTTTCGTTACCTTCGATATCCATATGCCCTGGTATCCAGCAGAAGGTCACCGTATTGGCTCTGGATATCTCGTTTAAGAGTGATTTACAGCTCCTCACGAGCCTCGACCTAACTACGACAGAGTCCAGAGCCTTAACGGCTGCCTGGCTGTCTATATAGACAGTGATCGTTTTGCCAACGATATTACTCTCGCGTATAATTTCCGCAGCCTGTGTAATGGCTGCGACCTCGGCCTGGAAGACGCTGCAGTCGTCGTTTATTCTAAAGGAGCGGTTTATTCCTAGGGCCTCATAATAAACTCCGGCTCCCGTGCCAACGTCCATCTTAGAACCATCGGTATAGAGAGCCAACTCCTTTTTCTTCATGGTTCTTCGATTCTTCCAGTATATGCTATCGGGAATTCTTGTAGTGAATCTCCTTTCGAATGCTAGCGTCGGATTCATGTGATCAGTTCCCGTCAATCCGCTGGTGATCCCCATTCATTTAATTTTTCATTTTCATTTTCAATGCATTTTATTAATTCAATTCAGTACGACTTACATGCAAACAAAAACGCTTAAAATTGGCTTAATTAACTTAAACTATCTTATGCTAACTTACTGTCCCCATGCGGGCGCTCTAAGCTAAACCTAACGCTTAATCTATATCTTTCGACCTTATTTAACTTGGACTAACTTTATTATTTTATAACTAATTTAACAAACTAAGAAAAATGTTTCATCGTAAAAAACTTAGTATACGGACTTTTTTGTATTATAAATAAATAAAACTTACAAACTATCTTAAAATAATCTTAACTAACTTAACTACCTTGCGTAATTAAATACGCACGTCTTTTTTATTAGCCAAGTGCTGTGCAAGTTTTTTATTTTATTTATTTATTTATTTTTTTTTTTTGTTTAAGCCAAGTGCTGTGCTTTTTTATATTTTATTTTAATTTTTTTTTATATATACAAACTTAAGACTACCTAGAAACTATGTAAGCCGCCCATGACTGCTATAAATAACAATACACATCCCGCTTTGCCCCGTTAGAGGCTACCCCGGATTGGGGGAAAACGACGACGGCGTTCCCTCTCCTTCAATAAGCCACCAAAATTAATCATGCTGCCTATTAACATCTTCAATATCGCGGTCTGAAACCGCCCTACTGTACCGGAGACGCTCTAAACTACTCTGTGCGACATCTCGGTCGTAGTTGAGTCGCCTATCCACAGCTGTTCTGGCGACGTGGAAGATTAGCGGCACCGCTAACTTGTCTTGGATCAGACCTCTTTGATCGAAATATAGAAACGCTTCTGGAGGGACAAAGCCGTTAAGGCGCACACTCTCGTGGTAGAGATTGTTGGGGTAATAAGCCCCAAAGATCAGGCTATTCGTCGAGGTCATTGCTCTTGCAATGTGCCTTCGAATCATCTTGATCGAGAAATGATCCACTCTGATCAGATTCGCCCTGTTGTACAGAATAGATAGAATACGATAGAATTTTATGTACTCAGATTCTGGTGTTCTGTACAAACGAAGGCAAGCCCTCTCAAACACCCGCATCTTTTCCAACAAACTTGGCCCTACGTTGAACCACACGGGACAACCATATACGAGCATAGGCCGAATGAGGGCCATGTAGCAGATTACCTTCACCCTCGCATCGAGTTGACTGCTATAAAACAGTCTCTTTGTAAGGGCGAAAGCAACTTTGGCTCTGGCCAGAGCAGCATCTATATGTTTGTTAAAATATAGATATTGATCTAACCAGACCCCAAGGTACCTGACTACACTTCGACCCGCAAGTGGCTGACCGTGCTGTCCCACAATAGAGAACTTTCGCCAATTCTTTCTGGTGTCCCAAGAGGCCCCAGACAACGGCGTTCTGAACAGGATGGTCTCCGACTTCTGAAAGTTGATCTTTAGCTTCCAGTCGTCGCAGTATATCTTAATCTTATCGAAGTCACGCTGCAAGAGTATTGCAATAACCTCGATCTTAGGCCCTGACCTGTACGCGACCAAGTCGTCTGCGTACGCTATGGCATGGTGAAATGAACCTATGAGATCGCTCGTGTAAATATTGAGTAGGATCGGTGAATTAACCGCACCCTGTTGGAGACCATTTTTTATTTCACAATGAACTTCTTACAGGTGAGCATGTCGTAGAGTATGTACAGCAGAGGTTTACCAATGCCCAGTTTGCTTAACTTGTAGAAGAGTCCCTCTAACCATACGGTATCAAAGGCCTTCTTCAAGTCAACCAGACAGGCTCCCGTGCATTGCTTCTTGTTTTTATTCCACTGGATATCCGATACCAGTTTAGACGCGGCATGTATGGTATCATGCCCCGCCTTGAAACCGAATTGATTATCTGGAATTATGTGCATGTCCTGAACCCACTTCACCAGGGCTCTATGGATCACTTTTTCGAATACCTTGCTGATGTTCGGTAGGAGACTTATCGACCGGAGATTACCCGGATTGGAGCTATCTTTATTTTTTTTTTGGAATGGGCTGCACCACCGCTGTTTTCCAATGCGCTGGATAATAGGCATTATTCATTGCATTATTAAACAGAATGGTGTAAATGTTCACCGCTTCTGGAGGAAGATGTCTTAGTACAATGTTGGGTATACCATCGCTTCCCACGGATTTCTTTTTTCTCAGTGATTCGAAGATCGATTGGAGCTCTGCCTTCGAAATGAACGGGGGATGTACCCTTTCATCGGCGACGGCATTGTTTGCCATATTTCTTTCATTGAACACGGTGAAACCAGTGTTCTCAGATCGCCAGTGCTCCATGTCATTTCGAAGGTCGAAGTTGTGCGCAAGGACCCGATTTTCCAGCTCGTGGTTCGGGCAAATACTATCATTCACCTTATACACTTCCTGGAAAGTCGCTCCTATAGCCTCTACCTTCTCCTGCGGATCTTCGATCACAAAGAAATTGTCATCCTCAGCTGCGTTATCTGGATCTATACCTCTTGTCACCAGTATTTGTACATTGTTCGTAGTTCGGGGAATTTTAAGACGCGGAAGATCGTTATTGTTCCTCCGAAAGATCTTGTTTATTTTCGGGAACATACTCGGGTTGTTGGATTTTACAGCCCGAATTTTCCTGTTCCAGTGCGAATTTACGGAAAGTCTGTAATTTTCTTCAATTAATTTCGAGAGGTTTCTAATCAATGACTTCAGCGCCCTAACTTCTTCCGAATTCTGTCTGTCAGTAAACTGTCTGTACAAGGTTTTTATTCTAGACAGCAGTCTACTTTTATGTTCGTGCAGTGCGTCAATCGTTGCATTGCGGTATATGTCCACGTTGCCAGTGTGTTGATAACGAGGTATCGTATTGTCCATCGTTCGTTTTATTCTTTCGTCCATTTGTTTTAGATATCTGTCAATCTCCTCGTTTGACAGATTCCTATTGGACGGTAGGTCGAGCAAGTTCGGCGAAAGTGCTCTTGTCAACTGTCTGGAGAAGCGAGTCCAACCCGTTCTACTGTAATTGTAGGCGTGCAATTGGACAAACTCCTCCAATTCCGCAATTTCGTTGGGAATCGTTATTTCGGCACTGAGTCCGCAATGGTCACTGTCATATACAAAAGTACGTAAGCAGTTTATCATTTGTCGGTCCATGTCGGTCAGTTGTAACCGTACGTCGAACAGCATTAGATCCAGATAAGATCCGCTTCTGGGATACGATGGACTATCCGTCGCTTTTAAATCGAGTCGATACTCAACACTGCGCAGATCCCACCAATTGAATAGTAGGTTCCCTCTAGAATTTGGCGTGTAATTTCCCCAATCTCTATGTTTGGCGTTTAAATCACCGGCTATAATGAAAAAGTTCTCCCCCGATTCCAGCCTTAGTATTCGAAAAAGTGTCTCGAGCTCTGAAATAAAAAAATTGGTTTGAGTAGCTTCAGGAGCATAGACCGCGACGATATACATCCTCTTCCCACTACGGAGGGGGATGAACACGATACATGCCTCCAGCTCTTGGAACCTACGCACTTCACCGCAGTACACTACTTTATGACGTAACTCTTTTCTGATGAAGATCGCCACACCTCCTCCTTGTACAGAGTTGGGTCGGTCTCTTCTTATAATATTATAACTACTGTGCCTCAACTTGTGTTTCTGGGATAGCTTAGTTTCGCTAACCAAAAGCACATCGGGAGAATGGTCTTCAAGTAACTTGAAAAGTACAGCTCTTCGTTCGATCCTAACCAGTGAATTCACATTCACCGCAAGGATCTTTAAGGATTGCTCCGCCATGTTCGTACCCATTACGATTGGTGGTGCGTTAGACCCGGCAGAAGCGCGTAGATCTGGTCCACCCGCGTCGCCTGCTCTTGAATTTGTCGCTGAAGTTGGCCCATCTGCCCTTGGATAGAGAGCAAGATAGCCAATAAATCAGGTTCAGCCTCCGGTGCTCTCGGCTTTGGGGCCTGCGAAACAATCTTCGGCTGCGACTGTACCGTGGTCCCTCGGCCTGACGCCATTTGGGCGTAGGTCACTTGGGGAGTAACGGATTGTGCAATTGGAACGGGTGGACGGGTGGTGACTTCCACCTTCTGCTGACGAGCCAGATTTACTTTCTTTATGTACTGAAACTTGGGGCAACCCCGATAGTTTGCGGTGTGCCCCGTGTTTCTACATAGTGCGCACGTGAGCTGACTTTGTTCAGTCTCGCCGTCCTTACCTAGCGCGCATTCCTCTGCTTTGTGGTCTTTTCCACATTTCACGCATCGAGGCTGCATATCGCAGTTCGACGCGGCGTGTCCAAACCTTTGGCAGCGAACGCATTGTAACATGCCTTCGCTCCTCTTTACTTTTTCCCAGGTGACAATCTGGTAGTCTAGGACTTTAATGCTCCTAAGACCATCCAGTTTGCTGTTGGGTGACAGCTGAACCAGGAAGAACGGTAATTTCCGCTTCTCCCTTTTGGCCTTAGCTGTGGTGAACGGCTTGACCCCTACAAAAATGAGATCGTCGCACTCTTTCTCTTTAAGCAGTTTTAAGAGCTCCTCAGGTTCAGTGGACGGTTCCATCCCCTTTAGCAACATTGTTTGTAGCTTTTCCCCCTTCGGGGTGAAGGAGAAGAACTCTGTCGTAGAGTCCCTTAATAATTTTTTTATTCTATGGTACTGCTCCACTGTATTGCAGTGGATAGCATGTCTATCTACGCTAAGTCATTTTACATAAAAATTGTTGCCTATGGCTGACTTACACAGTTCAATTGTGTCCTTCAGCTCAATCTTAAAAGTATTGATTGGTGGCACCCTTTGCTTAGTTGTCTGCTGCTGTTGTTGCTGCTGCTGCTGTTGTGGTTTTTGCTGCTGCTGCTGCTGGTGATCCCCCATCGGGACAGAATGGAGGCATGGGCGTAAAGGCTTGATGACCACAACCGGCCTTCTCTCAGTCTTACAGCGGTTTTAGCCGCCAGACTGCTGCAGTATATGTCAAGCGGAATGAAACTAAGCATGGTTTCCATTGCCGCCGTTGGTGTTGTTCTTATTGATCCCATGACACCGATGCACGCCGCCCTCTGGATTTTGGTGAGGTTTGAAAGCAGGTATTGCCTCTCAAGTGTCGTCCACCATACTAGTGAACCATATGTGAGAATGGGTCTTACAACCGGTTGCTACGGTTGCTTTTTTAACGCGTTCGGCAATATTTTCCTTCCAGTTAAGTCTGAAATCTAGAACTACGCCCAGATACCGAGCTGAACTTGAGATGCTTAGTTCAGTGCCACCAATATTTGGGGGTCCGAAGTGAAGAGAACTACCTCCGTCTTTAAAGGATTCACTCCCAGCCCTTTGCTGTTGACCCAGTTGTCCACTAGTTGTAGCGCGAAATTGAGCCTTTCACTTAGGACTGGAGGAAATTTTCCCGAAACCAGGATAACGACATCGTCCGCATAGGCCGTCACGTTGAAGCCGTTTTCCTTCAGTATTACAAAGATCTCATCCGCCACAAGGAGCCATATTAGCGGGGACAAGACTCCACCTTGGGGTGTTCCTCTGTAGACCCTTCTCCGGATGGTTACATCTCCTTGCGTTGAAGATACTATCCTTGATTGAAGCATCTGCGCAATCCAGTTGCAGAGGCCGGTGCTGACATGTGCTCTGTGCAGACTGCTCAGGATTGCGTTAGAGCTTACGTTGTTGAACGCTCCTTCAATGTCCAGGAGTGCCACCAATATTTGGGGGTCCGAAGGTAGGGATTGATCTCCTCTTAGTGAAGAGAACTACCTCCGTCTTTGAAGGATTCACTCCCAGCCCTTTGCTGTTGACCCAGTTGTCCACTAGTTGTAGCGCGAAATTGAGCCTTTCACTTAGGACTGGAGGAAATTTTCCCGAAACCAGGATAACGACATCGTCCGCATAGGCCGTCACGTTGAAGCCGTTTTCCTTCAGTATTACAAAGATCTCATCCACCACAAGGAGCCATATTAGCGGGGACAAGACTCCACCTTGGGGTGTTCCTCTGTAGACCCTTCTCCGGATGGTTACATCTCCTTGCGTTGAAGATACTATCCTTGATTGAAGCATCTGCGCAATCCAGTTGCAGAGGCCGGTGCTGACATGTGCTCTGTGCAGACTGCTCAGGATTGCGTTAGAGCTTACGTTGTTGAACGCTCCTTCAATGTCCAGGAACGCCCCAAGGGTGAACTCCTTGAAGTGGAGGGATCTTTCTATGCTCGATACGACCCGGTGGAGGGCCGTGTCTACCGATCTGCCGCAGATGTATGCGTGTTGTGATTTAGATAGGTAATCATCGCCGATCACACCTCTTATATATACATCTATCAAACGTTACAAAGTTTTCAGCAAAAAGGACGATAGACTGATAGGTCTCAGGTCTTTTGCGTTTGTATGGCTCGCTTTCCCCGCTTTGGGAATGAAAACAACGCGCACCTCCCGCTACGCTTTAGGAACATAACCTAGCTTAAGGCATCCTGTGAAGATACGTTTGAGCCATGGAATAGCAATATCCGCTGACTCTTGCAGCACCACAGGTCGAATGTTATCCATTCCTGGTGCCTTATATGGAGCAAATGATTTAATTGCATACGCTATCTTGTCATCATCTATTATATAACCCACCTCTTCCGCACTTATTCCCGATGTCGTCTCTGGAATGGTTACATCATCTCCAGAGATTGATGTTCATACAGGAAAGTGAGTACTCAGTAGCATCCTCCATGAGGAGCAGCTTCAAGTTGTCGGAGGCGACCGCATTATGATGAAGATTGATTTGCACTACCTGCATCGGTTGTCGCAATCTCAACTTCCATAGCGTCAGTCGCCCCATCGTTCTCCGCACGTTGAGTCCGCTTTAGGAGCTTTAGAGTTACCTCTCCCGCTCCATAGCACAACCTCAACTGCTTGCCTGCCAGAAGTGAGGCCGGGGGTTCATTCATAAGAATGATGAATCCCTTGGTCCCATTCTTCGCCTCTTCCTCCCCGACGACCTCCCAGCCCTTCATATCAGTAGAAGGGTTCTGGGCTTTTAGGAAGCCGAGGATCTCTGTTTTGTCCACACCCCAGTCAGGAACACAGAGCCTTCCTTGGGCATGGTGGGTATCTCCTCTGGGGGTACCGCTCGCAATGCAGCCCCCTCCCAGAGTTTAAAACCGCGAACCGTGGCCTTCACGAAGTCAAGCGATAACTGATCCTTGCAGTCTATCATAATGACCCCACGATGCCACTTCGCTCTCCCGAATGTGGGTGCAGTTCCGCCGCCATTCTTTCGAATACGGTCGAAGATTGCTCCAGTTAAGGCCTTCTCAATCATCTGACCGCATTCTTGGGAATACTGGCCACTAGGTTTTCCGAAATCCACCACAGCTAGCTGCAGTGAACTTCGAATCGCCCCGCTGAAGAGCATCCCCGTATCAGCCTTCGAACTTTTGGGGGGATTTTTTGTGTCCTCCGAAGACCTAAGCCTCTTTGAGACAAACTCCTCCCGCCTGGTCTCGGCCATCCTACGACGATGTTCAGCGGCCCTCGAGGTTTCTGGCTGAGCCCCAACAGGACCTGCCTTAGCGGCAGGGGTCTTGCTGGTTTTCATCTTTGCGGTTGCTCCTTTTCCGCCAAGGTTTGCCTTAGGGGCAGCGACCTTACGGCTGGCCTTGGTTTCAGCAACGCTCTGTCTAGGCGCAGGCCTCGTCAGAGCGTCCTTTGCTATTGTATCAATAGCCCAGGCTAGGGAGTTCTTTTCCTTCTCGGAGAGGGAAGACGGATCTTTTGCGTCCAGCACCGACTTGACATGCGTCGCTCTACGGAACAACCGCCGTCTCATCTGGCCTGGAGAGACCTTCTTTCCTCCCTTCGGTTTCCGGGGACCCTCGGATGGATCTGCTAAAAGCCGCTCCTCCATCTCCATAGAGATCTCCTCATCCGAGCTAGCTGCCGATGGTGCCTGCAGCTCGGCCAGTACCGGTACGCCCACGGGTAGCGTGTCAGCTTCCGGACTGGTGTCATCTGTTGTTGTTGTTGTTGTTGTTGTTGCTGTTGTTGTTGTTGTTGTTGTTGTTGTTGTTGTTGTTGTTGTTGTTGTTGTTGTTGTTGTTGTTGTTGCTTTGGTTCATTTTTGTTCCCACGAGTATGGCCGGAAATTGTAGTTCGCCCCGCCAGAGCCGCCATGCCGGGGTAAGGCATTCACTATACACCGACCTCGCCAGGGCATCTGTGAGAGCTCGTTAGGGAGACTATCTTTTGGTTTTTTGGACCTCAGGTAGTCTAGGAGTTCGGCACTTGCCGACACGTCTCCGCAGAAAACCTTCAGCCCCCTGTACTGCTTAACTGGGACACCCCGAATATTTTGCATTGTATTTCTCATTTATAGCTTAAATGTGATATAAAGCCTATTATGAATGATGTTGATAAAGTAAATAAATAAATGAAATGTTGGGTGTTATGTGTAGGTTGCGAGGAGTGTTTCCTTGTTCTTTCCCCAGGTACTACCAGCGAGCGACTTTAGCGCATTGTTTTTTGTCTTAAGTGCAAAAGGTCAGCATGTTGTCAAAAGTGACTACAAAGAGCCGTGGCGGTGGATTTTTCAGCTAAAAGTTGAAGATTTTGTTCCTTAAAAGATTGATTGACCGTATTTAAATATTCTCTGATTCTGGTTAGGCGGTGTATTTAACTCGCCTATCGACAGCTTTTCGGACGATATGGTAGATTGGCGGCATCGCTAATCTGTCCTGGATCAGACCAGAATAAGTCCACTGGATAAGTCAAGAAGATCAGGCTATTCATCGAGGTCATTGCTCTTGCAGTGTGCCTTCGAATCATTTTGATCAGAAAATTATGAATTCTGATTAGATTCGCCCTGTTGTACAGGACCTCATTAGGATAGGACTTTATATACTCAGAATCTGGTGTTCTGGACAAATGAGGGCAAGCCCTTTCAAACACCCGCATCTTTTCCAAGAAGTTTGGCCCCACGTTGAACGACACGGGACATCCATATGCAAGTATAGGCCGAATGAGGGCCATGTAGCAGATTACCTTCACCCTTGCATCGAGTTGGCCGCTATAAAACAGTCTCTTTGTAAGGGGGAAAGCAACTCTAGCTCTGGCCAGAGCATCATCTATATGTTTGTTAAAATATAGATAATGATCTAGCCAGACGCCAAGCTACCTGGCTCCACTTCGATTCGCAAGTGGCTGTTCGTGTTGTCCTACGACAGAGAACTTTCGGCAATTATTTCTGGCGTCTCCGACTTCTGAAAGTTCTTCAGCTTCCAGTCATCGCAGTATCTCTTGATTTTATCAAAGTCACGCTGCGAAAGTGTTACAATGACCTCGATCATAGTCCCTGATTGTGCATTGCATTGTCCATTGCTTCTTGTTTTTGTTCCATTGGATATCCGATACCAGCTTAGACGCGGCATGTACTATATGGTATCATGCCCCACCTTAAAACCGAATTGGTTATCCGGAATTATGTGCATGTCCTAAACCCACTTAGCCAGGGCTTTATGGATCACTTTTTCGAACACCTTGCTGATGTTCGGAAGGTGACTTAACGACCGGAGATTCCCCGGATTGGAGCTATCTTTATTTTTTTTTTGCAATGGGCTGCACCAGAGCTGTTTTCCAATGCGCTGGATAATGAGCATTATTCATTGCATTATTAAACAGGCTGATGTAAATGCCCACCGCTTCTGGAGGAAGATGTCGAAGCACAATATTGGGTATTTTCCACGGATTTCTTTCTTCTAAGTGAGTCGAAGACCGTTGGGAGATCTGCCTTCGAAATGAACGGGGATGTATGTAGCCTTTCATCATCATTGAACACGGTAAAACCAATGTTATCAGATCGCCAGTGTTCCATATCATTTCGAAGGTAGAAGTTGTGCACAAGGACTCGGCTTTTCAGGCCGTGGTTTGGGTAAATGCTATCATTCACCCTATACTTTTCCTGAGAAGTTGTTCTTATAACATCTACCTTCCCTGCGGATCTTCGATTACGAGGACGTTGTCATCCTCAGCTGCATTATCTGGATCCATGCCTGCTGTCACAAGCATTTGTTCATTGTTCGTTGTTCAGGGAATCTTAAGACGCGAAAGGTCGTTCTGATCATTCCTCCAAAATATTTTGTTTATTTGCGAGATTGTTGGATTTTACAGCCCGAATTTTACTGTCTCAGTGCAAATTTACAGAGAGTCTGTAATTTTCTTTAATTAATGTCGAGAGGTTTTTAATCAAAGACTTCAGCGTCCACCGAGTTCTGTCTGTCAGTAAATTGTCGGTATAAGGTTTTTAATCTCGACAGCAGTGTACTTTTATGTTCGTGCAGTGCGTCAATTGTTGCATTGCGATATATGTCCACTTTATAAGTGTATTGATACCGAGGTACATTCCTGTCCATCGTTCGTTTTATTGACTCGTCCATTTGTTTTAAAAATAAATAATGAGGTTGTTTGAGTAGCTTCAGGAGCATAGATCGCAACTATGTGCATCCTCCTTCCAGTATGGACAGGGATACACACGATACACGCTTCCAGCACCTCTTCGCACTTGACCGTAGTACACTACTTTATGACGCAACATTTTACGGAGTTGACTCAATTTGTGTTTCCAAAAGATTGGTTAGGGAGATTGGTCTTCAAGCAACTTAAATTCACATTCACCGCAACGATCTTTAAGGGTTGCGTTCGTTCCCATTACGAATGGTGGTGCGTTAGGCCCGCGTCGACTGCTCCTGGATTTGTCGTTGAAGCCAACCCATCTGCCCCTGGATAGAAAATAAGATAGCCAGCAAATCAGTTCCAGCCTCCAGTTCCGTTGGCTTTGGGGACTCAGAAGCACCCTTCAGCGGCGAATACTGTACCGTATTCCGCCGGCCTGACGCCGTTTGGGCGTAGGTCCCCGCTGTTCCTCACTCTGTCGTGACGAATAAAATTGTAGTAAGCACAGCTTTGTAACTTAGTCTTATATAACAATTTTGGCTCCTGTATTGCCGCTAGCAAAATGCTGTTGCGATCCATGTACATTAGTACATTAGTTAGTAATTGCATTGATTTGAATGCTGGAGGTTTTTGTAGAATTCTTGTCGGCGTTGTTTATGGTCTTTCAGCTGGCGGTGTTCCATTCTCGTTAGTTGCTTAGGCCTGAACAGTTTCTTAGGTGCCACCAATCCTGACAAAATGGATGGCCTCTTTGGAAACTGTGCAGAGCCAAAAGCGCAGTGCAAAACTTCATTCAATGCCGACACGTAATAAGAGGATTATGAGTAGTAGGACTGACTGACAGGGGCGGGCTACTCCATTATTTTTGTGCATGTGACTGAATACGTATATGGTTGGTATTTAGAACTACTGAGCGTATTTTTATCGGGTTTTTATCATTTTACAGTTTATGTTCACAAAAGTTATCATAAATATAATACGTATCTATTATCTCGATACAAGATCTAATTATAACATCAGAAAACCAACTAATAACCAAAATAACGGCAAAATGATTTCTAAGAAATGAATGGTATTAGGAACTTAAAGTATTTAATGCAAAAGATTCAAGGCAATTGATAATTTTCGTGCGTTGTCCTAAAGCTGAGAAATAAACAATTGAATGTGGCAACTATAATAAGTTTCTGAAAAGCGGGCAGAACTGCGAGCGCAGCTAGTATACCATATGTACGAGTATAATGTTTTCGCTAGAAATTATGGCACATCAGTATTAAGTTTCGTTTCTGATACCTACCTGGTATTTGTATTAACTCAAATTCAAATTAAGCCTTTGATACTCAACTAACAATTATTAAACGAGTGCTATAGGTCTTTTTGTATTTTACTATTTTATAATATAATAGTTGCAAGTTTTCATACAAGACTTTGAGGAGAATGGCCCGGGCTCCGTTGGAACAGAACTTGACAGAGGGATAAAATTACTTGATACTTACGGCACAAAATTTCAAAATTTAGAGGAACGAAGGATAGAATTGTGTAAATTTTGTATACTTAATATAAAAAGTCATAAAGATAATGAGTGAAATTATTAATCAATAGCCAATGCAGAAAAGCTTTTTGATATACCCATTGTCGATTATAATAATTATGTAAAAACGAAGACAGATTTTGATGGAATGCAAGTGGTGAGTAATTCAATATCTTTAAAATTCATTCCATTTAATTTTTTCTGGTGAACAGATTTACAGACTTTACAAACAACAAAAAATTGCAAGAGAAACTTGGTCAAAAACCTTGTGGATTGACTTGGATCCGCAAATTTTGAATGATGGTATTGAAAGTTATTTGAAAGAGTTCCGTAAAATTCCTAAAAAGGTTAGTGTATTTGTAACTTCATCACAAATACTAATGAATTATATATATATATTTACATTATGTTGCTTTTGGTTTGAAATAGTTTGAACAAATTATTCACTTTATCCACTCACTAGATAATTAAATATAGGTAATCATGTGATCAACAATTTGATTTAATGAAAAAAAAAAAAAAAATCCCAGGAAAATACATATATTTTAATGAATTTTTACATTTTGTATTAGTTAAATGGCTTTTTACTTTAAAAAAGATAATTAGAAATGCAAATATGTATTTAACGTACATCTGTTTTTTTTTTTTACAAGGTAATGTAGAAACGTGTAACCTATATTCGGATGTTCATCTGCCACTTCTGGGAGAAACGCATTTTTGAGTATTGGTCACAAATTTCTACTAACGTTAATTTGTAAATTCGACATTCCACTAAAAAATGTATGTAATGTACCACTAGCAATAGTTGATATGCTATGCAAACACTTTTTGTTTTAGATACATAATACGAGTATACACTTATAGTAATAGTAATACTTATAGTATTTTCAAAATAAATTTTGTTCATGATACGTAAATAATGCAACTTTTTACAGCAATTGCATAAAAGCAAAATCATTTATTTGCATGAATGAAATCTGGATAGTTATTATGCTGTAGGTATTATTTTTCAAGGAACATTTCATTTGATCATTAAGTTTTTTTACTAGATTATTTCTTAAAAAATTCTCATTATTTTCCTTGAGAGAGCAGAGCCTAGTTTTCATTAATTTTACTTTAATTTGTTCCAGAAGTTAAAATTCTGTATATCGCAGCTTACTTGTTAATGTACTGATCGGGAGGTTCAAAGTACGAATGCACATTTTTAATGATCTCAACTTCAATAAGTTTGATTAGAAATTATAACTGCCATGTGAAAGCTTTTCAAAAACCTCCTTTGTAATACCTTACCTGACTTAAACTGTGCCGGTACGGATATTACCCGAAACAAATCAATAGTTGTAATAAAATTGTATGAAAAACGAATTCAAGTTATGGTAACCCATTGACTGTTGTACTGAGGAATAAACAATAACATCGTGTTTTGCCAAATCTTGTCTATTTTATTACTAAAATATTTAAAAAAAAAAAGTTGTTGCAATGTCGTCACTGAAGAAAATTACTCGATAAAAGACGTATACATACTCGTACCTATCTACATAATATAAGCCTTCTACACTTTTTGTTCGACCACGTGTACAGTGACAAATTTGACAGAATTTTAAAACTGAATAAATTACAAATAAATAGCATGCATAGGTGCAAGTACGTGTGACCCAGTAGTGCCCTTAATTTATTTAATGTCCACCTTTTCTTAGGGCATACTTTAATTGTTGCTGAGATCATGGCATTATGTATTCCACAGCCAAAGCAAGTTATAATTTGCATCGGATGGGGTATAAAAACAGGGACAAAAGTAATGCTATGCATTCTAGAATTGATGCCAGTTGTATTTGCAATAAATATTTTTTTAAAACTTTGAAAAAAAGAAGATTTAATTCAATTTACTATCTTGCACTTAATAAGGTGAGAGACCTGGCAGTTGGACAAATGTTGGAATTACAAATGAAGCAGTTCAGGAACACTGTACCGTTAATGGTTAGTTTAAAGAATGAGGCTTTACGAGAACGTCACTGGCGCTTGCTTATGCAAAAAACAGGAAAGTTTTTTGACATGGCCCCAGACAGATTTACTTTGGAAAATATGTTCAATATGCAATTACATCAATATCAAGTAAATGAAAACCTTTTTTGTCGAATATTTATTAGTATATATTTTACTTTTATTTAAAGGATATTGCAGAACAAATTCTAAATAATGCTTTAAAAGAATTATCAATTGAAAAAGGTATTAAAGAAGTTGAAGATACGTGGGCAACTACGATGTTTAAGGTACATAAGCATTTCAAAGGGAAGGAAGATCGTGGCTATATACTTGGTTCTTTGGAAGAAATTATGCAACTTCTTGACGACAACTCAACAAACCTTCAATCGATGGGGGCATCTCAGTAAGTTCAAGTTATATTATTTTATTATGTAATAAATTAGCTTGCGAAAAGCTATATACATATCTTCATCAAATCCCAATTATCTAATATAGCGTACCTAGCTCCATGTGATCAAAACCGCCTAATAAGGGGTATAGTAGACTGAAGTGACAATGACTTTTTTGCAATTGGAAAACCAGAGATGTCTTATTACCCACTTACATATACATGTATGAATCTCTCATCTATTATATTAGTCTCTGATCTTTTACATTAATCCCTGATCATACTATTCAATATATGCCGTAGAGTCCAACAATGGTCCTTCGCAGGTACGAGAACCCACTATCAATGATTTGCCTAGCGTCATATATAAAAAAGATGATCTTTGATATTCATCATCAATTATTTGAACCCGCGAGGGCGAAGTTTTGTTTATTTATCTGGATTAAGCTTTTCTTTCAGGTTCACGGAACCTTAACATCATACATCCTCCCTAACCCTTACTGTATTATAGTACAATACTTAAAAATGAACTCATATAGTTTATATCACCCCCTTCGGGTAGGGGTTAGAATATACCCGAGGTAGGCATGCCTGTCGTAAGAGGCGACTAAAATCCACCCTCCGTATACCGAGTATGGCGTATACAAAGTATGCAATGAACAAAACAAAAGATATAAATACCCCAGGTGGCAGTCCAGGTACACTGGAAAATGCACCCTCTTCGGAGGTCGGCTCTACGGATTCTGGGGAGAGCCATTTATTGCGTTCATCTGACCCTTTTAAAAAAGGTATCAGGGTAGTTAGATCTCCACCATCAAGATCTACAATAAAAACGTGCGGAACTAGAAGTCCGGTGACATCGATATGTCGGCGCACGAAGAACGGACTTCAACGAAAATTCAAAGCCTTACGGACGAAAATATGGAACTCCGGACCAGGCTAAGTAAAATGGAACTTCTCTGCGAACAACTAAGAAAAGAATTAAATGTACTTAAAGCAGAAAATAAAGCATTTAAGGATATAAAGAAACCTCGTAATGAGTCTACTGCGAGTTCAAACGTCCCCGATAACACTGATTATCAAACGGATGAAGAAGAACTAGCTCGGGAAACTAACTGGATTCTAAAAAAACGACCAGTTAAGAAACGAAAAGCTGGTTCTTCACCCGAAATGGTAACGAGGCAAGAAAACATGCAAAATGAGCGAAAAGATAACGAACAGCGTGACAAAATAAACACTTGTGTCGAAGAAAATCCACGAACTAAGGTACGATCACCGCCGCCAATAAACGTAATCGGAATTGCAGACTATAATAAACTGCATTCTATTCTTAAACCTCTGTTGCTTTCCGATTTTGAAGTAACATCGCTCAATAATAACAAATGGAAAGTAAACGTAAAGGACTCAGACAGTTACCGCTTAGTATCTAATAAACTGAATACTGAAAAGATTCAGTGGTATACTTACGAAAATAAATCTGAAAGACCGATACGAGTCGTAGCTAGAGGACTTCATGCCTTATGCTTAAAGGAAGATGTTGTTCACGATTTGAAAAACAAAAACTTTAAAATCGTCGATGCAGTAAATTTAATTAAACGGGAAAAACAAAAATTGGAAGGCGAGGAAACGACAGTAAAGCGCGGGCTTCCTCTTTTTATGCTAACTTTTGATAAAGCTGAGAGTTTGGATAAGATTTACTGTTCTACGTCCAAATCCAAAGTGACGTTTTATTGAAACTTCATTGATGAATACAGATGTGTTAACATTACAGACTAATTGTGGGAGTGCTGCCAATGCAACATCCCCCTTTGATATTAAAATATAATTTAATTTAATATTTACAAAATAATTAGAAATACAAGGTATTAATTACAAAATAATTTTTTATTTTTTTTCCTTTTCTTCCAAACGCGATGTATCCGTCTCCCGGATCTTGTGACTAATGCGTCCGCTGAATTTCTTCTATTGATGTTCTCATCTCTTGTTGTCGTATCTGTCGCTGGATCGCCTTCCGCACCGGATATCGGTTCTCCCATGGGCATCGGTGAACCACTTTCGAGTACTTGTTCTATAGGACCATGAACAGAGGGTCGAGCCTGTAACGAATCTAAGTATGATGCATGAATCAAATGAAATCTGTTTCTTCGAACAACCCTTTTGTCCGTTTCAATCAAATACGACCTATGCTGAACTTTTTTCAAAACCTTGCCATGTCTTCTTAAGTCAGTCAGCCACACGAAATCCCCCGGCTTCAGCTCACTTAATTCTTTCACCCTGTGCCTCCCGTCATAATCTCTCTTGTATCTGCTTCTATACATGTCTTCCTTCTTCCTCAGGTTTCTAAGATCGGGTTTTTCTTTCACATTCAAATCTGGCAGAGTATCTCTTAGTCTTCTTCCAAAACTAAGTTCCGCTGGACTAAATCCATTTGAAATGGGGGTATTTCGATACGCCAGTAATGCTAATTCAATGCTTCGCTTATTTTTTTTCATAATGTTTTTTGCTATCTTTACGGCAGCTTCAGCCGCTCCGTTGGCTTGATGGAACTGTGGGCTGCTTGTGACTACAGCGATAGACCAACTTTTGCCGAAATTCGGATGATTCCAGATTTTGGAACTGCGTTCCACTATCAGTGTATATTGTCTCTGGTGTGCCATGGCGACTAAATGTATCTTTGCATTTTTCGATGATGTTATTCATACGCATGCCCGCTAACTCCTCAATTTCAAAGTACCGGGAGAAGCAATCTGTAATTACTATGTACCATTTATTCTCCAGTTTGAACAGGTCCATCGCAACCTTTTGCCACGGGTATTCTGGAAACTCAGACGCAATTAGCGGTTCATGCATATTTGTTGTTTGTTGTATACATGTAGGACAGCTCTTGACTCTATCTTCAATATCCTTTGACAGCCCTGGCCACCACATAGTCCTTTGTGCCCGCATCCTGGTCTTCGTTATGCCCAGGTGTCCCTCGTGCAGTTTTGCCAGCATTGCACTTCTCAAATTTTGGGGGATCACCATTCTATTCTTCCTTAGGAGCAGATCATCGATAACCGTAAGCTCGTCCCTCACGGAGTAGAAGCTCTTCATTTCTGAGCTCATTGTTCTTATGGACGGCCATTCCGTTCTGATGTACACTTTCACTTCTTGGATTTTTGGGTCAAATAATTGCGATTTGATGACTTAAACAATGTTTTCATCTGTCGTCCTTACTTTTTGTAGAGATATCTGGTGTATATAGGCACTTATTTCTTCCTCCAATTCCTTTTCCTCAGATTGTGAGATATTTTTTAAGGGCGTCCTCGACAGGTGATCAGCTGCGACTAAATTCTTTCCCGGTATGTACGTAATAAAGTAATCGTACCGCATCATTCTCATACGGATGCGTTGCAACCTTGGTGACAAATCGTCCAGATCCTTGCTTTGTAAAATTTGCAAAATGGGTTTGTGATCTGTCTGTATTTCAAACCGCCGCCCAATCAAATACACCCTAAGTTTCTCACAGGCCCAAGCTATAGCCAGTGCTTCCTTTTCGATGTTTGCATAGTTTCTTTCCGCTTGTGTAAGGCCTCTTGAAATGTATGCAATTGGGCACCATCTTTACCATGCATTTGCAAAAGCACTGCCCCCTGTCCAAGTTTGGAAGCATCACATGAAACAGTTGTCAATTTCGATGGATCGTAGATTTTTAAGTTAGGGGCTGAAGATAATTTTGCTTTTATCTCCTCAAATGCCTTTTCTTTCGCGCCACCCCAGATAAATGCGTTTTTCTTGCTAAGAAGGTTTGTGATTGGCTCAAGAATAGTGGATTTATTTGGCACGTATTTTCCTATAAAGTTAACCATACCTAAAAATCTTTGAACCTCCTTTGTGTTAGTTGGTGCTTCCATTTCTCTGATAGCTCTTGTTTTTTCTATGTCTACTCTTATTTCACCCTCCGAGATAATATGCCCTAGGTAGCTTATCGTTGTTTTACCGAACTCCGACTTTTCTTTGTTAAGTGTCATACCATTTTCGCTAATCTTCCTCAATACTGCCTCTACGCACTCGTTATGCTCCGCTATAGTTTCTCCCCATACGAGAATATCGTCGATATGAACCACACAGTTTTTCATTCCTGCCAGAATCTTCGACATTTTCTTTTGAAAAGCCTCTGAAGCTGATGTAATCCCAAATGGTAACCTAAGGCATTTGAATCTACCGAAGGGGGTTAAGAAAATTGTAAGCTCCTGGGATTCTTGTGATAGGGGAACTTGCCAAAAGCCACTGTTTGCATCGAGCTTCAAAAAGAATTTCGCTCCAGTCAGCTGCGCAAGAGAGTGATCGACCCCATATATTGGATGAACCGGTCGTCTGACACATTTGTTTAGCTCAGTGAAACTGACACAAATCCTGATACCTTTCTTCTTTGGAACAACAACCATAGGTGCACACCAATCTGACGCATTTTCGACGGGCGCAATTACACCGTTTCGAACCATTTTCTATAATTCCTTCTTAACTATCGGTAACAAATGGATAGGTACCAATCTGGGAGTAGAGATGGCATAGGGTTTTGCGTCTGCCTTTAATTCAATTTTGTACTCCCCCTTAAATGTTCCCAAGCCCTCGAATATGTACATCCTTAAAATCCTCAAACCAATTTCTAGATGAGATTTCAAACAGCCTTTTAATTAATCCTAGTTTTTCAATTCCCGGTTTTCCCAATAACGGTGTTATTTTCTCCTTGATAACATAAATCACCTCTTCAATATCCTTTTCTCCGTATTTTAAGTTTGCCTTAATCTTCCCTAGTACATTAATTGCAGTATTGACGCTATATAATTTTGCCTCAGTCGGCTCCATGCATATCGTTTTGTTATTCTTAATGATTGACCATGGTACTAACGTGACGTCAGCACCCGTATCAACCTTGAATTCCACTTTCCCCCCATTTAGTCACAAGTTAACGGCCCACTCTTGTGAAACCGCTCCAACAAAGTATCCGTCTTCCCCATCTCGAACCTCATTGACCCCTTTTGATCTACATACTCTAGCGTAGTGCCCAACTCGTTTACATTTGTTACAGCTGGCGTTTTTGGCTGGACAATCATCGTACTCATGCCGCTCGTATCCACATCGTATGCATTTGTCTTTTTCGCCCCTCCTGTTGTTTTGCATTTGAAGGGGGGGACCTGTTTTGGTCCTCTCATTTCTGCTCTTTTGGTCCCTAAATCGCTCGACTCTGCACACCTCTGATAATGATGACGGAAAAAGCTCTTTTTTCTGCCTAAGTAGTTCTTCTACCTGACGCACTGAAGTGATGGCTTTCTCTAGCGACAAACTCGAATCCAACTGCAATCGATCGCTCATACCTATGTCTTTCATACCAATGATAAGAGTCAATAAGACCATGTCGTCATGCAAACTCCCCCATTTACAGTGTCTTGCGAGCGTATGCAGCGCTGTGATAAATTCTTCTCCTGTCTCTTCCTCCCCTTGCTTTCTCTTTAAAAATTTGGCTCGCTCAAAAATAATGTTTCGTTTTGGAATAAAATATTCCTCAAATTTTGTTATGCATGCTTTATATGTGTCAGGTGTTGGAGTGAAAGACGCAAAAATCTCTTCGGCTTTTTCGCCCATGCAATAGATTAAAATATTTACCTGTGACTTGTTGTCAGCCTCATGCAACCCATTGCCCATGCGATACCTCTCAAAGCGTTTGTTCCATTTTTCCCAGTCTGTAGGCACAAATGAAAATTCCTCCGGAGGACTTAGAGCCATCTGTTTCTGCATATATATATTTGCCGGTAGTGCCTTCGATGATCCCGCCTTATTTCCTTGATCTTTTGTCTCCTCAGTCATTGCAATCCGCACGTGCCTTAATGCTCTTTCTTTTCCTTTTTTGTTTAGTTTTTCGCAGTAGTTCAATGCTGCCTAGCCCTGTCCACTTTATTTATATCGGTTCTATATTAGTCCTTGTTTATTTTATAATTTGTTTTATATACTTTCCTTTTTGCTTATTTTATTTAAGGTTTCCTAATTTAGGTTAGATTAGTTTCTTTTTTCCCGCTGCCACCATGTTCTACGTCCAAATCCAAAGTGACGTTTTATTGAAACTTCATTGATGAATACAGAGGTGTTAACATTATAGACTAATTGTGGGAGTGCTGCCAATGCAACATTTACGAAATAAGAACAATTCTGAATGTCGTAGTCAAAATCGAACCCATGCGCAAGAATACAAGATTGATACCTCAGTGCAAACGATGCCAAGGATTCAATCATACGCAAACGTATTGTCGAAAAGGACCACGATGTGTGAAATGCGCCGGAAAATCACCTCTCCCAAGTTTGTGGAGTAAACAAACAAACCTCTGCAACATGTGTTAATTGTAAGGGAAAGCACCCGGCAAATTATAGAGGCTGTGAAGTAGCTAAGGAGTTGCAAAAACGGAGAGATGCGTTCCTTAAGCCACTAAATATAAAATCAAAATTGCAAACTAAACCAAAGCGTAAGATCGCGCCGGAGAAAGTAGGCAAACTAAAACTACCGGGTTCATAGCACAAAAAGGTGAGGGAAAGATTGACAACAGAAAAGCCCTCGACCTCTGCTCTTAAAAGAAACGGTACTGAAAAGCTAAGATTAGAAAAGCCACCGGGTAATGACCCTCGGACAGCAGCAATGCAGTCTTATGCTCAGGCCGTGGCTTCCGAAAAACCAAAAAACCTTGAAATTTCGACCAACCCCTTTTCTCATGTTTTCTGAGTTATTCTCGCGAAACTTGAAGAACAAAGCAAAATAAATAAAATTATTCTCGATAGGCTGGTTAAGCTTGAAAATAATTCACAGAAAACGCGCACTTCAACTAGAACATGAATGACAAACGAATGTTGAAAATATGTACTTGGAATGCAAACGGACTTTTGCAAAAACTTGACGAATTAGAAATATTTTTGCGCCAAAAAGATATTGATATTTGCTTGATTTCTGAAACCCACATCAAAAAGGAATCGCATTTAAAAATAAAAGGCTATAATGATTACCACGCTTGTCACCCTTCGGGAAAAGTGAGAGGTGGATCTTTCTTGCTTATTAAAGACTGTATCGAGCAATCGGAAGACCTAAAGATAGAGCTTGAAACTTTGCAACTGTGCACGATTCGAGTTAAAAATAGTCAGCGTACTCTTAAAATTTCGTCTATCTACTGTCCACCGCGTTCCGCGCTTGAAAAAAGTGATTTTACTAACATGTTTGAATCGCTTAAACCTAATTTCATTATTGGCGGCGATTTTAATGCGAAACACACGTTCTGGGGCTCAAGATACAGTTCGTAAAAGGTAGAATACTCTATGGGGCAGGTATGGAGTACAATTGCGATTTCCATTCGACGGGTAAACCGACTTACTGGCCAACTGATACTTCAAAAATACCTGATCTTATAGATTTTTTCGTTGTGAAAGGAATATCTACCAACCACATAAAAGTCAAAGAGAGTTTTGATCTGTCGTCTGATCATTCCCCAATTATTTTGACATTGAGCGAAAAACTAGTCTATAACCTAGAGCCAGCGAGATTAACTGGTAGAACAACTAACTGGGAAGGTTTTAGGAACGAAATTGAAGACAATGTTGAACTGAGCGTTCCACTTACGACACCCTATGAACTTGAGGTTGAAGTTTATCGCTTCGTCGAGATCGTACAGCTCGCCTCTTGGAATAATACTCCCATTCCAAGGAAAACGCCGGACAAATACGGCTTACGATATCCTTCGGAAATAAAGGAATTAGTCAAGGAAAAACGAAAAGCGCGTAAAAAATGGCAACAGAGTCGTGCTCCGCAGCACAAAACACACTTGAATCGTCTGTGCAATTCGTTGAAGAAAACTATTAAGGATTTTAAGAATCGTGCAAGAGGCTCTTACCTTGAAAGTTTAACAGCGAAAATAGATTCCAATTATTCACTTTGGAAAGCCATAAAAGGCACCAAAAGGCCCAAAGTCCCCGCGCCGCCAATTAAATTGAATCAAAATGAATGGGCAAGGGAAGATAAAGAAAAAGCTGACATCTTTGCGGCCCACCTGGAAGAAACCTTTAAACCGTACGATAGTCAAGTGGTTTACGATAACGTCAATAGGCCGGATTTAGCATCTGGCAATTTAACACTCACAAGTGCAACGCTTAGGGAACTCAAAAATGAGATCGAGATTCTAAAACCTAAGAAAGATCCTGGTGCAGGGACGGGTTAAGAATATCACTGCAGCGCCCCCCCCCCCCCCCCCGCCCCCTGACAAATCAGATCTAGGCAATATAACACCCAAGTGAGCCTAGCGACACATATACTACCTTAAAAACCCTCCCACAAGTGTGCATGCGAGTCCGTGGGTTGACACGACTGGAGATCACCGGTGTCATAAAATAAAGATCAAACAATACTAAAACAGGAGCATGCACGTGTCAAACAACAAACACCATCGCAATATGGTGCAAAAAAATTGTATTGCAAAACTGTATCATTATGGTAATACTTGCAAAAAGGAAAGGCACTACCCCGCCAGGCACTACCACTGCTGTGCATGGTACTGATCCTGGACCGAGCAGAAATGTTCGGGTCAGAGCTATACGGATTCCGGGGGCTAGCAAAATAATGAAACAGTTTGGACGCAATTTGAGGGTCGCGAGTTGGAACGTTGGAAGCATGACCGGTCGAAGTTACGAGCTGGAAGAGATGATGAATAGAAGGCGGGTGGACATCTTGTGTGTCCAAGAGACGAAATGGAAAAACACCGGGAATCGGGCGCGTTTCTTGGACGTTAGGACAAAAGATTACAAGATGTTCTACTACGGAACGGAAAAGTCTAAGAACGGAATCGGTATCATCCTTGCGGCAGAGCTACTTGAAAACGTCTTGAGCATTTCGAAGTCCAGCGACCGTTTGATGTCTCTCAAACTAGTAATACAAGGAGAGGTATGGAATATTGTCAGTGCATATGCTCCCCACGATGGGTACAATCAGAGAGATAAAGATGCATTCTGGCTAGATTTCCACAATCTCCTTAAGAACATCCCAAAGGAAGAATTTCTGTTTGTTGGAGGAGATTTGAATGGACATGTCGGGAAATCAAACGAAGACTATGAAGACTGCCATGGAGGACTAGGATATGGGACCAGGAACCTTCCTGGTGAAGACATCCTAAGCATGTGCAAATCACACGGTCTTATCGTGTTAAATACCATGTTCATCAAACAAAGCCGACACCTGATCACTTACAGCAGTGGTGGAGATGAAACTCAGATTGACTATCATTTGGTAGCCAGTTTCATGAAGCCCCGGGTAAAAGATTGCAAAGTGATCCTGGGAGAGGCAATCGCTCGGCAACACCGTCTCCTGCTAACAGAAATTTTTATGAAAACACCAAAGAAAAGCAAACAAACAAGGGACTCTGAGAAAATCAAGTGGTACAATCTGGACAAAGAAAAAGGCGAAGCTTTTGTTTTCGTAATGAAGAATTACCTCTCTCACACCATCAACGGAGCTGAGGATGAAGAGTGCAGAGCACAAAATATGTGGGATTCGCTACAGCGAACTTGCTTAAAGAAGGCCAAATCACTGCTAGGAGCTTCAAAAGGCCACCATCAACACGCCAAAGAAACATGGTGGTGGAGTGATGAAGCTGAGAAAGTGCTAAATGAGAAGAAAGCGGTTTTCAAAGCTTGGTCAAAGTGCCCCTCTAATAATAATGACGAAAAAGCTCGCCTCGAAATAGAATACAGATGCTGCAAGAAAAAAGCGAAGAAGAAGTGCGCCCAGCTTCAAGCAGAGAGTACGGAGGGCCTGTATCGGGAGCTGGAGAAAATATTTTCCCCGGTTGCTGATGCAAACCAGGCTATCCAGGAGCTGCGAAGACACAATATGAACAAGAGTGCCACTATCTTCAAAATAGCCGCCCAAAGAAGGAAGAATGCTCAGGAGATTCGTTCGCCAAAGTTCATTAGCAATGCTCATGGCCAGCTTCTTGTGGATGACGACAAAATTCTGCAGAGGTGGCGGCAGTATTGTGAAGAGCTTTTGAATGAACAGTTTCCCCGGCTATACTTTCCAAGAGCCACCCCTAACTGTGAAGAAATACCCGACATTACAGTCAAAGAAGTTAGTGAGGCGGTCAAATACTCCAAAAAACGAAAAGCGATTGGGCCAGACGAAATACCCTCTGAGTTCTGGAAAAAGATGGGAGATATCGGGTTCAGATGGCTCAGAATTCTCATCTCCAAATTCGTGAGAGGTGATCCAATGCCGAATGAATGGAGGGAAAGTTACCTTCTCCCTGTATACAAAGGGAAGGGTGATACGCGAAACTGTGATAACTACCGTTCGATCAAGCTGATGTCACACACCATGAAGATCGTTGAGCGGGTATTAGGTGGCCGACTGCGAAAAATAATACGGCTATCTGATGATCAGTGCGGGTTTGTCTCGGGTAAATCAACCACAGATGCAATCCAAAGTATAAGGATCATAATGGAAAAACATCGTGATTCCTTAAGGGATTTGCATATTGTATTGGTTGACTTTGAAAAGGCATTCGACAGGCAACCACGAGATCTGATATGGGTGGCGCTAAGACATCGAGGGGTTCCAGAAACCTATGTACAGATGATCGTGGACATGTACGAAGGAGCAAAGACAAGAGTAAGATGCCCCGCTGGAGTAACCGAAGAGTTCCCAATCAAAGTCGGGGTGCACCAGGGAAGCGTTTTAAGTCCGTTGCTCTTTATTACAGTCCTTGATTATCTGCTTGAAAGTAAAGTGATGGACCCCAAGGTACATCAGTTATTCTTTGCTGACGATGGAGCCATCATAAGTGAGGATCCTACATCCCTGCAACGAGCACTTGATGTGTGGGTGGACGTTTTGGAGGGAAATGGGTATCGCATTAGTTCAAAAAAGACAGAGTACTTGTGCTGCCCGTTCTCTGATCCACTCAGGCCTATTCCAGACATTTATTTGAATGGAACAGTGCTTCCCAAGTGCGAAAAGTTCAAATATCTGGGATCTATGATCAATAGCAAAGCAACTTGTGATGATGACATCAATCATCGTGTAAGCGTAGGGTGGATGAAGTGGCGAGAAAGTTCCGCTATCTTCTGTGACAGAAAAATGCCCCCTAAGTTGAAAGGAAGGCTCTACACCGCAGTTGTACGTCCAGCGCTCACATACGGTTCACAATGTTGGACGATGTACAAAAAGCATGAGAGTAAATTAACGGCAGCTGAGATGAAGATGCTTCGCATGACAGCAGGAGTGACCAAGCTTGATCGAATAAGAAGTTCGAAGATCCGTGGAAGCTTTCACATCAAGGAAACCATCGTACAAAAATTAGAGCGCGACCGGCTCAGCTGGTATTGCCACGTTCAAAGAAGAGATCATTTGAACCCTGTTAAAAAGGCAATATCTATGCACGTTCCAAAGACATCGCGATGTAGGAAAGGCAGGCCTATAAACGCCTGGATCAGACAAATGCGACGACATCGGCATTTCATTGGCCTCAGTAACCGAGTGATCCAAAATCGGCAGGCCTGCCGATATTTTCTGAGGTCAAATAGGCGAACCCCACAGGCGGATCAGTAGAAATGCGGTGAAGTGGGAGGGCTGTGATCCCTTGTTTTCGGATCATAGCCTCGCTGATAAAAGGAAGAAGAAGAAGAAGAAAGATCCTGGTTATGATTTAATCACCGGAGAAATTCTCAAAGTTTTACCTAGAAAAGCTTTGATTAAGCTTCTCTATATTGTAAATGCTGCGCTCAGATTAAAAAACGTTCCGAGCCAATGGAAAGTTGCGGAAGTAATAATAGTCTTAAAACCAGGAAAACCGCCAAATGAGGTAAAATCGTATAGACCAATTTCGCTTCTTCCAGTCATATCCAAAATTTTCGAGAGGATATTACTAAAGCGTCTCCAACCGGTTATAGACGAAAATAATCTTATCCCTGACCACCAGTTTGGGTTCAGAAGTAAGCATTCGACGATTGACCATGTGCATAGAATTACTGACGTTATCGAGAAAGCATTTGAAGAAAAAAAGATTTGCTCAAGCGTATTTCTTGACGTCTCGCAGGCCTTTGATAAGGTGTGGCTTGATGGCTTGAAATCTAAACTACGACAAGTTCTCCCTGTGAGCTCATACGATATTCTAGTATCATATCTGGGGAATAGACTCTTCCGTGTTAGACATGGAAACGAATACTCGGAGCTCAAAGAAATTTCGGCCGGCGTACCACAAGGAAGCGTTCTTGGGCCGCTTCTCTATCTGTTATATACTCGAGATATACCGAATGAAGATGGCACTATCCTTGCTACATTTGCCGATGACACCGCTATCCTAGCAGTAGGTAAAACAATCGAAGAAACGACTGAAAAACTGCAAAACGCGCTAAATAAAGTAAATGAATGGACGAGGGACTGGCGGATTGCCCTCAACGAATCTAAATCTGTTCACGTGAATTTCACTTACAAGAAAACTAATAACTTGCCAATTTTCCTAAACTCGGCCCGAATACCTTTTGCAAACGAGGCCAAATACCTGGGAATGACACTCGACGCAAGACTGAAATGGAATTCGCACGTGAAAATGAAACGTAAAGAACTCGAAATCAAATGTAGCGAAATGTACTGGTTACTCGGAAAGCATTCGCAGCTCAGTACTGAGAACAAACTGCTTTTATACAAGCAAGTGCTAAAGCCGGTGTGGACCTACGGTATACAACTTTGGGGTTGTACTAAGAAAACAAATGCCAATATTTTACAAACTTTCTTGGAATTCCGACAATCGAAGCTGAAACTAGAAGCTTCGCGAGAACGCATAGAAACCGACTAATCGGACAAGTCAACAATACAGTCCTACAAATATTGGTTGAGAGCAATTTATTGCGCCGACTACAAAGGACGAAACCCTTCGACTTGGCGAGATAATGATTAACCGCGTTTGGATTGCGGAGCATGCAGGATCTTTCAGTGGAAAGTAACCTGCCAAACGTTTTTATTTCGTGAAAGAAAAATTGCTTGATAAGTTAATACTTAGTTGCGATATCTAACAAATTTATATCGAAGTGTGGTGTTTTTTTTAGTCAGTAAGAATCTGACACTACTATGAGCACGCGCTTGCTATTCTCATAGTGTCTATGGAAGATTTTTCACCAACCCCAGGAAAAAAAAAAAAAATATATAGTTTATCCTGACTGGACAGACGTAGTTGAAAGCACAAGGGGGGAGTTAAAAAAATACGCTGGAGATAGGAACAAATTCGTAGTCACTTCTCAATTAGAATCAATGTTATAATGGAACAAGAAATCTGCGCCTTGTACAGCTCGTAATCAATGACTTTCTAAGCATTTTGCAATATTAATTTAAAAAAATACACCGGAGATAGGAACAAATTCGTAGACACTTCTCAATTGGAATCAATGTTATAATGCAACCAGAATGCTGCGAGTATTAAGTTTCCGCCTTGTACAGCTCGAAATCAATGAATTTTTAAGCATTTTACAACATTAATTAATCTCATTTTGTAGGTTCTTGATCTTTTCATCGCCATTCTATTTCGCTTCAAAATAATCAATATACTTACATAAAATTAAAAAAACAAAAAACAGCATAACCACTAAAATGAGAAGAACATAGAAAAACTCGTGAAATCAAATATTTGATCTAGATGACATGAAATATGTTATCAAAAAATTATGTCAGATTGTAATTCATTTTACTGTATATTTTTCCCTTCCATAGATCGGTCTTGAGCTAATTGTCTCCAGTTGCGCACTCAAGTAGGTTGAGGTCTCCTTGCATTTGAGGCCCGGTACAGCGTCGTTGCTTTGGGCTAAATTCCAAGACTCTGGGGCCAGACTGTTGGTGTCCATTCGGCGTCTTATACGTCCAATATGCAGCTTTTTAGCTATGTCGATGTCGCTGTACAGCTCGTATAGTTCGTCATTGAATCTTTTGCTACAAAAGTCGTCAACGCAAACGGGACCGAATATCTTGGGAAGAATTTTTTCTCGAAGCCACGAAGGATATATTAATTCGCCTTCCTTAAAGTCCATGTTTCAACGCCGTAAAGCAGAATTGGTATGATGAGTGTTTTATACAGAGCCGAATTCTTTCGAAATAGGGCTTTACTGTTGTACTGCCCTATTGCCCAAGAAAACAGCGATCCGGCAAGTTCGCTTGATTTCTGCGGTGACATCGTTTTCAGAATTAATAGCAGAGCCAAGATAGACAGTCACTTACTACATCGAAGTTTTAGCTGCCCACTGTGAGGTTCTGTCCAATTCGTCGGTGTTGACTGTCCATTCTTAATTTATGACGTTGGCGACACACGTGTGCGGTGTACACTTCAAGATTCTATCGTGCTCTTAGTTCTTTTTTATTTTATTTGGTCCAAACCATTAAAAAAAATTGTTAAGAAACAACTATTTATGAAGGTTTAATTAAAGTTCCCCTAGTAAGCCGCAAAAAAAATATCGCGAGCTAAAAGAAAAAAAAACATAATTTTCACGATTCTTAAAGATCGATCAGGGAAGATCCACAGAAGAAATTTCAAGCTGTAGTTAAAATGTTACTTGGAGAAAACAGAAAAGTCCCACCAACGGCTGAGTTGAACGAAAACGACAAAGTACTTGTGTACAAACTCGATACTGGTTTCAACGAATTTGCAAGAAAAATGCTAAAAATAACTATGGAAAACTAAAAGGCAGGGGTGTGTTTGTTAACGAGACCTTAGCAAACAAATGCAACATAAACGCCGAATTTTATTGAACTGAACTTACTACATCGAAGTTTTAGCTGCCCACTGTGAGGTTCTGTCCAATTCGTCGGTGTTGACTGTCCATTCTTAATTTATGACGTTGGCGACACACGTGTGCGGTGTACACTTCAAGATTCTATCGTGCTCTTAGTTCTTTTTTATTTTATTTGGTCCAAACCATTAAAAAAAATAATTAAGAAACAACTATTTATGAAGGTTTAATTAAAGTTCCTCTAGTAAGCCGCAAAAAAAATATCGCGAGCTAAAAGAAAAAAAAAACATAATTTTCACGATTCTTAAAGATCGATCAGGGAAGATCCACAGAAGAAATTTCAAGCTGTAGTTAAAATGTTACTTGGAGAAAACAGAAAAATCCCACCAACGGCTGAGTTGAACGAAAACGACAAAGTACTTGTGTACAAACTCGATACTGGTTTCAACGAATTTGCAAGAAAAATGCTAAAAATAACTATGGAAAACTAAAAGGCAGGGGTGTGTTTGTTCAACGAGACCTTAGCAAACAAATGCAACATAAACGCCGAATTTTATTGAACTGCAGAAAAGTAGTTAAGCCGAAAAACCCAAGGCGGTATGTACAGATAAGAAACAACATACTAGTTATTGGAAAACAAATCTTTTATTTGGATAAATACAACATATTACGCATGTTTTGGTGAGATTTATGCAAAGAAAAGTGAAAGCTTCGCAACAAAACTATTCACAGTCAATCTGGTTTATAGCTTTTTTTATTATTGAAGATTGGTGATTGAATTGAAATGAAAAGTATGAAAAAGCTGCGCTTAAATTTGTGAAATAAAACTGAATCATTCAAGTTGAATAAAAAAGCTCTTTTCAGCGCCCTCTGGAATTGATTCTTGCAAACTATACATCACTTTTGACTGGAGAAAAAAACTAAAGTGGCTGCCAGTCATTTTTTGATGTTGTACTCCGTGCTAAATCTTACTTCACTGAGAATCGACGTCTCACCCAAACTTGCCTATTGATACGCAATAATAACAACCGTGAAGATGCCTTACAAATAATGTTTGGAGATCTGAACTTTCAACATATCAAAACAATGAAACTGTCAAATGGACGATGTCACACAATCTCGCATCGTGATGGCGCTGCTGTTTCGCCAGGGATGGGACACACCCGTAATCGAACTGGAGATATGCCAAATCATTTATTGCAATTGAGAAGTGGTTGCCGTCGGCCCAAACTAATTTTCTTGTTCTTATAATAGCTACTATATGATAGCAAACTAACGATGAGCGTACGCTGAGTCTGACGATATATGTGTAGCTGAACACTCAGACCTGCGTAAGCACATCTGGGTGAACTTCAGCGCGCATATGTTTAACCGGACGAGGCATCTCTTGTTGACCTGATTGGCTGAAATATGCGTCTCAGAAGTCTAGCAAGAGCTCCTCAGAAGGAGGACGTGCGGCGGATGAATTCTCTCGATGGATTCAACGCTGACGTCTACAGGCCATACTTGAGCCACTTCGACATATTTGGAGCTGAGGTCTGTAAGGATATTCAATACTGCGTCAGGGTATTGAAAAAGAGATGATGGTGGATGAGCCCTTAATGGGCCAAAGGCAGCGCTCATATCCCCGAAGTGGGTTACTGGCATCGGTGTATCCGGCCCCGCGTCCTAGGGGTTGCAAAAAAAGGATCTGGTCCTCCAGGTTGGGGGTTGTGCCGTCGGGTTAACTTCCCTACCACGTAAAAAACCTTCGGTCACGAAGCAACCAACAGCCTTGGATACAGATAATTTTACTGTTGACGACCCATGCAAACGTAAAAAGACAACGATCTTCGTGTCTGCACGTGGAATGTTAGGTCCCTCTACAAACCACGTGTAGCGGAACAACTTGCGGAGGCCCTACAGTGTGTCAAAGCAAACATCACCGCCATCCAAGAAGTGCGATGGAATGGGCCGGGCAAAAGGAGGATGAAAAACTGCGACATCTACTACGGCGATTGCTACAGACAACAAGGACAAGAAGACAGACTTAGGCAAGAAGTCTTGAGTTTCCGACATGTGAACGAACGTCTCATGACTATTCGTATCATGGCTAAATTTGGCAACATTAGCCTAATATGCGCTCACGCCCCTCACGAGAAAATGGACGACGCGACCAAGGATGACGTCTACCAGCTCTTGGACAAGACGTATGAGCAATGCCCTAGCCACGACGTTAAAATTATCCTAGGTGATTTTAACGCAAAGCTAGGAAGAGAGAACGTCTTTAGTAGCGTGGTCGTAAAGCACAGTCTGCACGACATGGCATCCGACAACGGACTTAGGCTAGTCGACTTTGCGGCGCACGGGATGAAACTTTGTCGTAGCACTCGGCACTCTTCCAGTATTCTGGGTGTCCGGACTTTCCGAGGAGCCAACATGGACTCGGATCACTACCTAGTTGTAGCCAAGGCACAGATGCGGATATCCAGAACGGAGCGAAATCAACGAAATGCTATGAAGAAATTTGACGTCGGGCGGCAACAATCGCAAGAGACTGCCATAACCTTTGCCGATCGGGTGGCAGCGTTGCCAACAAGCTGTGTGTATAATAAAACTAAATTGTTTATAACGGTTAGCTATATTCCACCAAAGAGCTCTATTGAATTGTATAACTTACATTTAAATAATATTGGGTCTGTTTTAGATAACGTAAGTAAAAATTAGCACGTTTTATGTGCTGGTGATTTTAATATAGGTAACATTAAATGGATATGCGATTTAGATGACAATCATTTAATACCGTTTGATGTTATTACAGAAATTGAAGTGTCAGTAATGGACTTTTTTAGTCAGTATGATTTGATTGAAGTTAACTGCTTTCCAAACGATTTTGATCATATACTCGATCTAATATTTGTTGACAAAGAAATTAACGTAACTGTAGAAAAGTCAAATTTTCCATTGTTAAGTAATTCTATTTTTCATTATGCTTTAGATGTAAATTTAAGTTTTTTCAACTATATGAAAAAACGAGTGTGTGTAATACCCTTGTATTCAATTATAAAAAAGCCAACTTTGATGCAATTAGTGGGTTTTTGTGTTCTCAAGAGTGGGATGAAATTTTTCATTCTGCTAATTTAAAAACTGCATATGAAGCGTTTACCACAATTTTAAAATGTGGAAATGATTAATTTGTTCCTAAGAAGGGCTTGAAAAGCAATTGTAATCCTATTTGGTTTAACAAGAGGCTCTCTAAATTAAAAAATCAAAAGAATAAAGCATATAAACTATACAAAGCTAATAAGGATAATGAATTGGAGCATGAATTTGATTCCCTTAATAAAGTATTGTATCGCAAACACATTTTATCATCGGAATCCAAATTAAAAACGAATACCCGGACTGTAGCGCCATCTAAGTAAGTAAGTATAATATTTTATCGTTTAACGTTGCCAGGCTTTTTCAATTATGTTAAGACTTTAATATTTCACCCAAATATAGTCCACTGGTTGTACCTGGCGGTGGTCAGACCAATCCTGCTTTATGGGGTTTTCGTCTGGTGGCCTGCATTCGAATCAAGGTGCAACACAAACTCTATAGAAAAAGTACAGCGATTAGCATGCAGGTGCATCACAGGGGCTCTCAGGTCCACTCCCACAGCAGCTTAAGAAACCTTACTTAACATTTTTCCCATTGATATCTTTGGGAAATTGGTAGCATCTAAAGCAGCCCTAAGACTTAGAGAATCTCTCTAGTGGTCAAGCTCACAAATCGGCCAAATGAAAATTCTATAATACTAAACTCCAATCTTAGAGAAACAGATTACATATCCCCATTTATCGATTTCAGCATCAAATATAACACCACCATCCCTGACAGATCCGCATGGGATGACGATATCATTCTAAATGACGCCGCAATCGAAATCTATACAGATAGCTCGAAAACATCGGAGGGCACAGGATTGGGTATACCACCTTGATCAAAAAGTTCCCGGAATTTATTCAGAAAATTAAAAATACAAGTTTATTCATCTAAATCTATATTGTCCCCTTTAAAGTAATCCCCATCGACTGCAACACACTTATGCCAGCGCTTGATCCAATTTTCGAAACATTTTTTATATTCGGTTTTCGGTATGTCCATCAGTGCTTCCTGCGATTTTTCCATTACTTCCTCTCGGGTGCTGAAACGCGTTCCCCGTAATGGTTTTTTAACTCGATTGAACGGAAAGAAGTCACAGGGAGCCAAATCAGGTGAATTCGGTGGCTGTTGGATGGTATTTGTTGCATTTCTCATCAAAAAATTACGAATAATGATGCCAAAACACGGCCTCTTTTTTGCATGAAATTGAGGTCTTTTGGCACCAACTTTGCTGCTACACGACGGAAACCCAAATCATTAACCAAAATGTCTTGGACGGATCCATAGGCAATGTTCAAGTCCTCCGCTATCTCTCTGATGGTTAATTTGCGGTTATTGACCAACATCTTCGATTGACTCACGACCACTTTTGAACCGCTCGTGCCACTGGTAAACGACCGTTTTCTTTAGAGAATCGTTGCCGAAACACATTTCCAACGTTCGCGCACCATTAAATCCGTTTTTTACGCAAAATTTAATACAAGTTCGTTGTTGCAAATTTAAATCCATTTCTAAAATTGTAAAAAATCGCCAACACACACAGAGATAGATGTACTCTTGGATACGTAACTTTTGCAAATGTCAAGCTATGACGCTAAGATTTAGAGGGAATATCAACAACAGATGTACCAACTTAACAAAGAAAACAGAACTCAAATCGGAACGATGGGAGCGCCACACGGTTTTTATTCCGGGAACTTTTTGATCAAGGTAGTATTTTCCGAAGTACATTTGATAAACGTAGCTCTCCGACTTCCGGACCACTGCAGTATTTCTCAAGCGGAAATATCGGCTGTTCGTGAAGAAGTGCGCAGACTTTCTATGCACCCGATAGATGGTAGGTCTATCGTCCTTTACATAGACGGTCAGTCATCGATTATAGCTCTGGAAACGCCAACAATAAGATCTAAGTTGGTCAAACATTGCCGCGAATCTCCTAACGAGATTGCGGACAGATGCTGGGTCCCAGGGCAGAGATATTCCAGGCAATTGTGAAGCAGATGATCTAGCTAAACGTATAGTTCTCTTCGTGTGTTGATGGGGTCAGAATCGTTTTGAGAATTACTCCAAATTATTTTTATTTAAACATAAGCATTTTTTACATCAATTTAACTTTTATTTGCTTATTAAAGTACTAACTTATATAGTAATTAACTACCTGAAAAAGTAAATAGTAATAGAATGAAGTGTGTTTTATGCAATTTAAAAATTGACAGAAATAGAGACCTTAAAAACCAATGCAAAAGTTGCAGTGAATACTTCCATGCAAATTTTGCCAAGCTAGAAAAGAGAGATGTTGAGTATTACGAAAAGAGTAAGCTGGGCCACGAGTGCGAAAATGGTCGTGGTCAGCGACGGAGAACTCTTTTGGCAAATCAATTGCCCATCGACTCCGCTTTCTCTTTACCACCCAATCTAATCGATATACCAATAAGCTCTTCTGATTCCAACACTCCAACTGCTTCCTGCTCTACTGTTTCTGATGCTGTTTCTACCAACCTATTTACTGCTGCTGCCTCTCCCAAAGACCCACTTGCTGCAAACCAAACTATAACTCTTGATATGGTTTTTAATGAGATTAAAAAACTACAACAACAACTTAACTCTGTTGCTCTTGAAAAATCAGATCTCTCAAAGAAAGTAATGCCGCTCTTGCGGTCACGGTGAATATCTTGGAGTCTAAATTAAACGCATTGGAGCAAAGAGATAAACAGTATGCAATTGACATAGTAGGTATGCCCGATTTGAGTAATGCTAATACCAGAGAAGGTCATCAAACTAATAACGGACGGCGTGGGAGTACAATTAGATCCAAACGACATTGAATCCTGTTACGTCAAGAACAACAAAAGTAAGAGCAATGACCTAAATAATGCCGCTGCTGCTCCAAACATTGTGAGTGTGAAGTTTACTTCTCTCTTGCGAAAGAAAACGATAATGCAAACACTGTACGTATAAAAAAAATTAAATTGTTTGCTAATAACAACAAAGGCCGCATATACATCAATGATTGTCTTACTGTGTACACAAGATCTCTTCTGCAGAATACAAAACAGCTGAAACAACAGAACAAGTGCAAATATGCCTGGATTGGGGACTCTTCTGTACTCATTAGAAGGAGACAATGCGATAAAGTGATTAAAATAAGAAATTATGAGGACTTCTAAAAATGGTCTTGATTTTATATCTTAAATATGAGTTTTTCTATGGCTAATAATAATAACATTACAATCTCTTTAATTGATCCTCATATCAATAATTCAAGTATGTAGTTCCAGTTCTTCTTCTTTAAATAATGATACGTTGAATTGTTTTTGTATTGATCATCCTAACTCTGAAACTTATTCAGGATTATCAATAATTCACCAAAATATTCGTAGTTTACGTAAGAATTTTGATTTTGCCTTGCTCATGTCGCATCCCTAGACCATTTACCAGATCTCATATTCGTGGCTGAAATATGGATTTATGAATCTGAAATTTCTAACTTTTGTATTCCCAACTTTACTTTCGCAACTTGTAATGCTTCTTATGTAGCTGGTGGAGTGGCGGTCTTTTACAGAAGTGACCTTGTGTGTGCTGTATTAAAACCCAATCTTAAAGGTTGCAGTTTTGTTGGAGTGTACAGATTGCATTCATACAGTGTTAATGCTTTTGTTGAGGAATTTTCTGTTTTTTTGGGTTCCCATAGTCTGATCACTACGCATGAGGTTCCAAGTTCGAATCCCACAAAATACCAAAAAGTTTTTTCACGGTCCCACCTCTCGCGAGCGTCTGACAAACATCCGAGAGTATTGTTGTCACGAAAAAGCTTCTCAAATCGTCGTTCGGATTCGGCATTAAACTGTAGGTCCCTTCCATTCATGTGAAAAATATAACGCACAAAACATGAGTGGTTGCGAGAAGTTAGGCTCTGGCACTTTAAAGAGCTGTTGCGCCAAATATTTGCATTTGTATAGTTGCAAAAATCAAATTCTTTTAGGTGATTTTAATATTGATATTTTGTCTAAATCATCTGATGCTGATAATTTCCTAGCGGTCTTATCTTCATTTGGCTTTAGCTCTTTGGTGAACAAACCTACCAGTGGCTAATCTTGTTTGGACCATGTATTTATAAGATTCAACAGGAACAACGTTATTAGTTACAAAATAGAAGTGATTTTAATATTGATATTTTGTCTAAATCATCTGATGCTGATAATTTCCTAGCGGTCTTATCTTCATTTGGCTTTAGCTCTTTGGTGAACAAACCTACCAGTGGCTAATCTTGTTTGGACCATGTATTTATAAGATTCAACAGGAACAACGTTATTACTTACAAAATAGAAGTACACTAACTTAAGATAACTGATCACAATTTAATCACCCTTCAAATTGTTGTGTTACAAGAAATAAGCAGTCCTCCGAAAACATATTTCAGAAAATAGATTTTTCTGCATTTAAATCTGCTTTAACCTTTGAGTTTTGGGAGAAAGTTTACAGTGCATGTGATCCGTCGATTGCTTTTAATATTTTTCTAAGTAAGGTTCAATTCTACATTTCGAGCTGTAGACAATGTGCCAATACAAATAATAAAAAGTTAACAAGATTAAAGCAGTGGATGAATGTATCCCTACTGAAAAAAATTAATTTAAAAAACAAACTTCGTATTAAAGTAAAGAAGCATCCGCACAATATTAGGCTTTTATGGTGTTATGATAAACTTTGTAATGATCTTAAAACTGAAACTCCGCGTTGTAGAGATAATTATTTTAGAAATAGACTTGCTGAAAATATAGGTAACTCTAAGAAGGAATGGGAAGTTGTTAACGAAATCTTAAATAAAAAAAAAATAACTGGAGATTCATAAAATTATAATGTCACTCAAAACGTCTAATTCATTATCTAGTGATATGATTTCCAGTAAAATTAAAAAAAAATATTTCATACTATGTTTCTAATGTCTTGAGTTATATCTTTAATCTAAGTATACAAAAAGGCGTTTTTCCAGATGCGCTTAAGTTAGCAATTGTAATTCTGTTGCACAAAAAAGGAGATACTACGAGTCTTAACAATTACCTTCCTATTTTGCTTTTACCAATGTTCTCTAAAGTATTCGAAAAAGGTATTAAATCTAGAATGTTATCGTTTTCGAAAAAAAGTAATTTTTTTAGTGATTCCCAATTTGGATTCAGAAAAGGTAGATCGACTGAAGATGCTGTTTTAAGATTGTGTGGCGAACTCTATAATAGCTTGAACGAGTCTGAGATTGCAGATTGTTTATTGATATAACTAAAGCTTTCGATACGGTGCACCATGTTTTGCTACTCCAAAACTGTACAGGGCCGGTTTTCGAGGATTTGTTTATGATTGGTTTGAGTCATATCTAAGTAACCGCAAACAAAAAGTTAAAGTGCAAATTAGTTTGAGTTCGGAGAAGTGTATAAATATAGGCGTTCCTCAAGGATCCGTTTTGGGTCCAATACTACATGCCTTAGAAGACGTCTTCCATCTCATCGGAGTATGCCCAATATTAAAGGCGATAAGGCGAACCCATTGGGATAAACATGTGCTACCGGAAGCTGAAGTCAGGGCAATACTAAACGGTCAAAATTGGAAGGTTCTGTTTAGCTACTTAAAGTCCGCTTTAAAATACAGGCAACAAATATTACATGAAGCTTTTTAGAAAAATTAGTGAATATAACTAAAACGAATTTAGACAGATAAAGTAATTGAGATCTTTTGAATTCTATTTTAAAATTTTGTAAATCTCTCTTTTCAGGCTGACGGCAAACGCCAATGCATATTTTGTGATTATTTAATTATGTATTAGTAACAATTTTCTAATGTTCAATAAAAATCACTTCTACTACTACTACTACTACTACTATTCTCAATTTTTGTAAATTCACTTTTCGTTCAACATTTTAAGGGCAAAATAACAGCCTTTGCGGATGACACTGCTTTATCGTACTCTAAAAAAACTATTTTAATTTGTTTATTGCTGTCAATAACGACTTGGAAAATCTGCGCAAATTGTTTTTTCTACATAAACTAATTATAAGTGAAAAAACGAAATTCATGTTATTCAACATCTCGGGTTGAGTTGAGTTGTCCTAAATATCATTTGTCAAATTGTTGTACACATCAGTTTTGGAAGTACACTTATGTTGCTAATACGAAGTGTTCTGTTGGTTGTTTCTTTATCGAACAGGTTGACAAATTTAAATACTTAGGAATAAATTGGATAGCAGATTAAACTGGAAAGATAATACTTTTAATTTGACACAATACTTAAATAACGTTTTGAGACAATTTGATTACCTCAGTCTGTATTGTAGTCAGCACATTTTAAAATTAGTTTATAATAGTTTATTGAAATCAAAGTTGCAATATGGGTTGACCTGTTGGGGTGGCACTCACTCTAATAAAGTTGTTCCTCTGCTTACTAAGCAAAAGCAGCTATTCAGAAACCTAAAAATCCTTCCTCTTAAGCATTTATACTTTTATAAAGTTTTAAAAAGTTTTTTTTGAAAAATCTGGGTATTCGGCCTCAAGAGTGTATGGTTCCCATAACTTGTGTGTAAATAATCATAATTTAGTAAATGTACCCAGCATAAAGAAATTACACTTTTCACTTTTCTAAAGCGTCACCGCGCCTCGTTTATTTAATAGTTTATAGTCTGAGATGCAAGAGATGTAAATCAGTCTTCTTGGAAAAATTAAAATTTCTGCTTTTTTCATTCAACCATGATGAAATAGATTCATTATTAAATGTAATAGCTTATTTTTTTTTTTTTTTTAACTAAAATTATAACTTTTTCGTCAAATTTATTTTTTTCATTAATTGCATAAATAATAGTATTTCTTACAATTATAAAATTATTAATTTTTTTTTATATTCATGTTGACCCCCATCAACATCAATATTAACTCCAAATGTTTTCAAATCTAATAGTACATTCGCCTCTTGTCTATTAAGAATTGAATATTCCTAACTGTTTCATTTAATTTAAAGCATTTTTTAAACTAATACTTTTTGCTAGTAGTTATACCATATTATAAATGCTAGCTTTAAGATTTATATGAAATAAAGTATTTAAAAAAAAAGAAAAAAACAAGACACCGTACTACATCTAGCTGTCAACAGAGAGGTACCGGCACCCCCAATACAAACGATGAAACTTCGTATGTTCAACGAAGCGCAAGCTATTGTAAGCAATAAATGGTGTAATCTAGCTACGTGCGTATCAACCAGAAAGATCTGGCCTCTCTTAGACGCAAAGAAGACCAAAAAAAACTCCTTTCATCAAATATTATAGAAGGAACAGAAGCCTCATAGTAGGAATAATCCCAGGACACTGTTTGTTAGGTAGACACGCTACTAGAATGGGAGGAATGGGAGTCCCAGCAAATGATTTCTGTAGAAGCTCCAGAGATGAAGAGGAGGAGGAGGAGAACAATCTCCACCTCCTCGGCACATGCCCAGCGCTAGCCACCCTGAGAAAGAAACTTTGAAGACCTAAGTGACCTGTCTAACATAGACACGTCGTATTGGTTACTATCGATCCTCAACAGGTGCTGTAACAGCCATCCCCCAAGATCGATAGTTAACCCTCTCAAATATCACTAGACCATTCACTGCATAAGAGTAACAGAGATGATTGAGTCAATCAACCCTATTACCCCCATGCACCCCACCTACACGGTGCAACTAGGTACTAAGGGTTCGATTGAATCAGTCACCCTACCTAGTCAACACCTTATGCACAGCAGTAATTAGAGTTCAATTGAATCAGTCACTCTATTACGCTTATGCACCTCTACACCTGCACGGTCCACCTAGGTATGAAGGGTTTGATTGAAACAGTCACCCTACCTAGTCAACACCCATGCATAGCAGGACTTAGAGTTCGATTGAATCAGTCACTCTACTACGCGTATGCATCTCTATACCTACACGGTTCAGGGAGAGCTACTGCTTGAGCTCAAGAAAGCAGCTGATGGAAGAACATCAGAACACCAAAGTAAAGTGGGAAAAGTTCTCGGTGAAATAGCGGAAGTGAGATCCCTAACGCAAGAGGTGCTCATTGAGTGCAAAGACCTAGATGGCGTCACCACAAAGGAAGAGATCTGCCAAGCTCTGTCCGAGCAGTTCGAGGAAGCACAAGGCATAGAGATCTCATCCATCAAATCTATGAGGAGAGCCTATGCAGGGACGCAAACTGTCGTCATTAGCCTCCCGATAAATACTGCCAAAAAAGTTCTGGAGGTTTTACAAATAAAAATCGGATGGACGGTATGCCGAATACGGGAGAAAATAATACCGCTGCGATGTTTTAGGTGTCTTAACTTCGGGCACCTAGCAAAGGCGTGTAAAAACACGTTGGATAGGAGTGAGGATTGCGTTCGGTGTGGACAGAAAGGCCATGTATCCAAGAACTGCAGCAATGATGCAAGGTGCGTCCTTTGCGAAGAAAAGGGAAGTAGCAACATCAAACACGCGGCAGGAAGCATAGTATGCCCGGTATACCAAGAAGCTGCAAAAGTCGCAAGAAGAATATGAAAGTGCTGCAACTAAACTTAAACCACTGCGAAGCGGCGCAGGACATCTTGACACAAACCGTTCGCGAGTTAAAGATAGATGTTGCCGTATTATGTGAGCAGTACAAAAATCTCGATGATACAGTTTGGGCTGCGGATGACTCAAAAAGAGCTGCTATTTGGGCCTGCGGAGATTGCGCGTTTGAAGAAAAAATGATGACACCCGGAACAGGCTTCGTGCGAGCAAAGGTCAAAGGAGTGCATATCTATAGCTGTTATGCATCTCCAAACAACACCATTGAGGAGTTCCAAAGTATGCTTGATAGGCTCGTGGATGATGCTAGAGGTCGTAGCCCAACGACTATAGCTGGAGACTTCAATGCATGGGCCACGGATTGGGGCAGCACACGGACCAATAGAAGGGGAGAAGCTCTCCTAGAAGCCGTATCGTCACTAGACCTAATATTGCTTAATACAGGAAGTGAGCACACCTTTAGTAGAAATGGTGTAGGCTCCATAGTTGATATCACCTTTGCAACTAGTTCCTTATCGAGAGGCGCCAACTGGAGAGTCAGTAATCAATATACTCACAGCGACCACCTTGCCATCCTGTTTAAAGTACAACCTAGGCGACCAACCCAGGAACGCCCAAAGAAGGCACAACGAATGGGGTGGAAAATAAGCACCATGGACAGACACTTTTGCCCTGATTTTTGCAGAGTCAACAATAAGCCCAGGAACAGCAAACGCTATGGCCGTTGAGGTTACCAAACAAGTAACTAAGGCTTGCGACGCATCCATGGCCCGGAAAACGTCAACAAATCGCCGGCCACCAGTATACTGGTGGAACCAAGAGATAGCAGAGCTACGCAGCAAGTGCCATAGAGCCAGAAGACTATTCCAGCGATCCAGAGGTTTGTCCACACATCAGGACCTACGGGTGCAATTCAAAAATAGGCGAAGAGAGCTAAAACTAGCTATCCGCAGAAGTAAGAGCAATAGCTTTAAGGAACTCTGCGAGCAAGCAGATGTAAATCCTTGGGGCACCGCCTATAGAACAGTAATGGCAAAACTCGAAGGCACTAGGGCACCCTCCCCCTCATGCCCTCTCCTTATGCAGAAAATTGTATCGGGGTTGTTTCCACCTCAAATACCAGCAGAGCGTATAGAGCCACCTCCGGAAGTACAGGACATCCCAACTGTCACGCAAAGGGGACTCCTGGATGTATGCAGACGATTCGAGGATACCAAGTCACCTGGATTGGATGGCATACCGAACAAGGCCCTTAAATTAGCCATTAAAACAAATACGCAACCATTTGTGGAACTCTACAACAAGTGTCTAACAGAAGGAGTTTTTCCAGACCAATGGAAAAAGCAACGTCTAGTGCTGCTGTCTAAAGGGGAAAAACCACCAGACGAGCCCTCGTCATACCGTCCCATATGCCTGTTAGACACAGTGGGTAAAATACTGGAGCGAATCATATGCAACCGACTAGAAGTAGCAATTGGTGAAGCCGGGGGACTCTCCAACCAACAGTACGGCTTTAGGAAAGCTCGTTCTACAGTAGACGCAATAAGAAGGGTAACTACAACCTTGGAAGAAGCCATTCAGGGCAGGAGATGGAGAGGCGGTGCAAAGAAATATGGTGCCGTAATAACATTGGACGTCAAAAACGCGTTCAATTCTGCGAATTGGGGACTCATAGTGCAATCGCTTAGGTCAATGATGGTGCCATGGTTCTTAATTAAAATAATACTGAGCTACTTCGAGAAACGGTTTCTGCTCTTCGATACCGACGATGGAGTAAAGCAGTACCACATATCTGGCGGAGTTCCACAAGGATCGGTATTAGGCCCTATCCTTTGGAACATTATGTATGATGGGGTTCTAAGGCTTGGAATCCCAAATGAGGGAAAAATCATAGGCTTCGCCGATGATATTGCAATTGTCGTGGTTGCAAAACATCTAGAGGAAATAGAGGATATTGCAAATGAATGTATCCGAAAAGTCAAACGGTGGATGGCAGCAGTCGGGTTAGAGCTCGCCGAACATAAAACAGAGGCAGTATTGGTAAGCAGCCGCAAGAAAAGAGAGGAAATCACCATCAGAGTAGGAGATCATAATACGACATCAAAATCGGTTATCAAATACCTAGGTGTGATGATCGACGCGAGGCTCACTTACAAGGAGCACCTTGAAAGAACGTGTGACAAAGCGGCTCGGGTGAGCGGTGCCTTATCAAGAATAATGATAAATATAGGAGGACCTAGGCAACAAAGGAGACTTATTCTATCCAGGGTGGTGCAGTCCATCCTTATGTATGCGGCACCCATATGGGCCAAAGCTATGGCGAAAAAGACCTACGCAAGAAGGATAAACTCTGTCAATAGACTATGTGCGCTGAGAGTATGCTGTGCCTTCCGTACGGTGTCAGACGAGGCAGTATGTGTCATCGCGGGAATGCTACCAGCGGATATCATGGCTTTCGAGCTACAAAGGACCTACGACGCCAAAATTCAGGAACCTCAAGCGTCAGTCAAAAATATCAAGCTGGAAGAAAGACAGCGAAGCATTAGAGCATGGCAGGAGCGATGGAACCAGTCCTCAAAGGGAAGATGGACCCATCGACATATACCGGATATCCAAAAATGGATGGACCGGAAACACGGAGAGGTAGATTTCTATCTTAGCCAGTTCCTAACCGGACATGGCTGCTTTCGAGCGTATCTCAACTGGTTTGGGCTCGATGAATCTCCCAACTGTCCAAATTACGGAGAGGCCTCAGAAGACGCTCAGCACGTATTTTTTCAGTGCCCACGTTTTCATATAGAGCACAGAGAACTGGAGGAAAAAATTGGAGAAATACCAACCCCCGAAAACATTGTGCACCATATGATAGCATCGAATGCAATATGGGACGCGGTGAAACAAGTTGCAGCGATAATCGTGCAGGAACTTAGGCGGCTGGAAAGAGTCAGAAAGAGCAACCAAGTCCAACCGGCAACACTTTTGGAACAAGGAGCGGAAGACAGCGAATGAAGAGCATAAATAGCTAACCAGCCCCGCGAAGTAATACCTAACGGTAGTCCCGCGGGGAGAGTGGTTGAAGTGTGCAGGGTGTGGTTTAGTACGTAGGCGTATTCCTGGCATCGATTATTCAGGTTTGCGAATCGTGCATGCCAGTAGCTCGGGCTACTGGTATCTTTAGAAGATTACACACCCTTTGGCGCAACCATAAAAAAAAAAAAAACACCTACACGGTTCACTTAGACTTGCCAATGTAACTTACACAACAGTACAGGGGGTTCGATTGAATCAATCACCCCCAATACTTGTTTGTACACTATACCTTCCCGGTACACATTGACTTAGGGTTAATTGAGTCAGTCACCCTCTCTAGCCACTTCAGGCACAGCTATTCTCAGCCAACACCCTCCTGAGAAAGGTTAAGGTTCCCCCGGTAATCGGTGATTCCTCCGGTCCCAACTTTATGTGGTATCACAACGGACCCAAGTGGTCTAAGTGTGTCCTGGCCCTGTCAGGACAGCCACCTTACCTTACCTAACCTAACCTGACCTTTAATATAATTTAAGTAAATTTTGGGGATATTACAATATCCGTGATGCCTTGGTTATCCCCTTTTTTTGAACAGGGCGTCGAGATCTATCAGAAAATATCGTCAATAGCCGGCACCACTGAATTTCGTTTTTTTATGTACTTCATACCCAAAATTCAAGAAATAGTGACACCACTGATATCGTAATTTAATGAATTTAGTAAATATTTGAATGGACTCAAATTTATCTGAAGTGCTGCGGTGAGAACATAGAATAGAGGTCATGCAAGTGGTGGAACTCTATGCGGGATAAAAAATAATCACTTAAAAAATGTCGACTTTGTAGACTGCCAAGGCTGTGGCCAAAAAGGCAAGGCAATTCTTTAATTGACTACTGTGGTATAAACAATTATTGGATCGCTCTAATCCAAAGATTTGAGATCCCACGTGAAATACACGGCAAGAATAGTTAAGTAATGGCTCGTGTACCGTGTGCCTAAACAGTTCATGAGAACAGAATATTACAGTTCCGTTAGCATAAATGGGTGTTTCACAGTCAAGTAGGATCGGGAAATCTGACGTGTAAAAATTATATAATATTGGCCCAAGAACTGAACGTTGGGGTACATCCGAGTACATTACATTGGAGGCATTACAGTGCAGTACAGACATAAACTTTGAAACAACGATTAGACAAATAACTGCACAATTTTACATAGATATGGAGGAAAATAAAATCTTCGCATTTTGTATATAACCCCACTGTGTCAAACAGAATCAAATGCCTTTTCTTTGTCAAGCAATATGTTAACCCAGAGCACGATTCTGCTTTATGAAATATTTTGAAACTAATTAATTTTATTTTTCTCTTACCTGGTAGATTTATCGGACCATTTCTTCAAACTGTAAATAAGTGGGAGAGAACGCTGGCATTAATATACGAAATCCTGGATGAATGGATTGGGGTCCAGCGAAAGTGGCTGTACTTAGAGGGAATTTTTGTTGGTGGTGATATACGTACGCAATTACCAGAGGAAGCGAGGAAATTTGACGACATTGATAAAGCCTATAGACGTGTGAGTATGTGAAGCATTAGTAAGGCCCGTTTCACACATATCCGACATCGGATACACGGATGTAGTGTTTTTTTTTCGGTTCAAAATGCACAGGACTCGATGAGTGCATTCACACTTATCCGACACCGAATACACGGTATCCAAAACTCGTTTGAATATTATTTTTCAACAAAAGAGGCAAGTCGTACTCACATTTCCGCGACGGATAAGTAAGTTGGGTATTAAGGTGTCCCCAAACTAACGCGAATAATCGCTGTCGCCGCGACGGCGATTTTGCAGCGTTTTTTTTTTTGTTTTTAGTGTCGCTGCATGCAGAATTTTTGCCGCAGTCGCCACAACGGCGATGCTAGCTGTCACTTAAGTTACATGGCGATATAGGAAAGGACCCACACCAACACGAATTTGTCGCCGCGACGACGATGTTGCAGTGTTTTTGTCACTGTCGTGGGTTTATCACAGTTGAAGTGAATATGACGAATACTTAGAGGTTAATTGAATTTGTAAAGAAATAACCAATTTTATAGGATCTATCACACGAAGATTATAAAAACGTGAGAGGGAAGGATAAAATGTGGAGGGCAAGAAATAAAAGCGCTCTTCGTCTGATGAGAAGTACATTTTCGCAAACACCGCGAAAAATAATCGCCGCGCCGTCGCGCCCACAGCGAATATTCGCGTTGGTTTGGGGACACCTTTATTTTGAGAAATCAGAGTTTTTTTTTTTAGTTCTAATACTAAAAATACTGGTGTATACGTTGCTGGAGAGAAGATATACACAAACCATACATACACTTGCCATGAAAAGTCTGGGAAGAATTTCCTTTGTGTGCAACTGTGTTGACACGTTATAAAGCTACCAATGCTTGTGTTTTGGGTCATTGTCTTGCTGGAATTAATACTCTCCAGCAAGACGCAGTTTTCCGGCACTCTGCTGGAAGTTTGCTTTTAAAATGTCCAGCTAAAGTCTTTTGTATATAATTGCCTCAATAAATTCCAATTGAACTACACCTTGGCTGGCCATGCACGCTCAAAACATTAATGCCACCGCCACCGTGTTTGACCGTGTTCATAAGATTCTCCTTATTAATAGACCAAGAGCCAACAGCATTTTTGGGTGTGAAAATATAACCAAAAGATTGATACATAAATGTAAAGTACTCCAAGAAATAAATCGAATGGGGAAGTCTGGCACGTTTTTTTCGCAGCTGAGGTTAGTAATAGTATGCTAAAAATGTGTTTTTTTTTTTTTTTTTTTTCAAAATGTGGATTTTTGTTATAACCACTTAAATGTGGTACTATACGAAAGAACAGAATGCCCTGATTACAAAAATATAGGTCCCAGACGTTTTACGCGCAGCCATACCCTTGCCAGACATAAAATCACTTTTTGAAATAATTGGTATAACCACATCATTGATACACCAAACAATTTGTGAGAACTCCCTGATAACAAAAATATAGGGGACACACCTTTAACTTTTGCCAATATCGCTATGCACATACTAAAAAAGATCCGCAGAATGAATGCAGCACAATCCACATTGTGTTTGATCAAATAATATCGCCATCTATAAAAGATATTGAGCGAGATAGGCGAAACTCTTCAGAGGATCAAGTTAAGTATAGCGTTTTCACAAAAAATCAGAGACGACCAGCCAATTTTGTCAAATGTTTACGAAGCAATTTCTTTAAAAAGAGATTAAATGAATTTTTAATAGATGAGTGGGGTGAAAATGAGTACTGGTCTGTTATTGGTGAAAAGAAACTTTTTGTTACATGCAATGAGAAATGTTTTTACTCTAAAACCGAAAATGGCAACGTTCTTCGAGAAAATGTTAATGAGCTGAAGAGCTTTCAAGAATAGGCCGATACTCGCATGATGCTGCATTTGCCTTTATTACCAAAGACCTTTTCTGTGGTCATAAAGTCTTCAGATACAGATGTGCTTATAATAGCTCTCTACAATTGGCATTAAAGTCTGGCTTGATCAGATCACTGATTATGAGCCACACTTTGTGCTGCACTACCAGGCTTTCATAGCTTCACTGGATGCGATTAACTCCAAAAAGGAAAAATTAAGCTTTTTCAAATTTTAAAAAGCAGGCCAGATTTTCAGTTTATTTTTCCCAAATTTGGAAATAGAATAAATGCCTATGAAGAGGATTTTGACCGCATTCAAAGTTTTGTCTGCAGTATGTATCCAACAAAGGCTTTGAATGTGAAGAAAGCTATGTACAAATATTTTACAAAGCTTGCAAACCCACATCCAAAAAAAAAATTCAAAAATGTCAAAAGTAAGTTACACTTTTAAAAATCTATTCCAAGCACATACGAGTAGTTAGGTTCATATTAAAATTAATTTGTCTACCGTAGGTTTTAAAGGAAGCCTTTTGCAACCAATCAATGCGGCGCTATTGCACCAAACATACAGATGTAACTATATCTGTCATGTTCATGTATGAAAGAATGCTGTAAAAAATGAACTAATTCAGCTTCACCAAAGTGAAATGGTTCGACGGAAATGCCGACCCTGATAGACTTGAAGACATTTTAAGGAATGAGGTAGATGCATCCGACATTCGAAAGAGTGTTCATAATAGCGAATCATCGGATGAGCCTGTTGGTGAATAATTTTATATTTTGCTTAAGGTATTTGTACACACGTGTGCTAATTACTACATACTGTTTTCGACGTACATATATAATATATACACATATTTACATACCATATAATAAATATTAAAGTACAATACTTAATTTATAGGTAATGACGTACTCGCATGTCTATTTGTCTATAACATCTCTGTAAAATAATTTTACTTTAAAGACAACATCAGTACAGTTAGCAATGCAATAGCTGTCCGTGAAGCATCTAGGACCAATTTTTGTAATCAGGGTGCTCTCACAAAATTGTTCGTGTAACCATCATGTGGATATACCAATTATTTCAAAAAGTGAGTTATAACATACTATTAGCTCGTCTGGCAAGGTGATGGCTGCGTGTAAAACGTCTGGAACCTATATTTTTGTTATCAATCATGTGGTTTTACCAATTATTTCAAAAAGTGATTTTTAGCATATTATTAGTATGTCTGGCAAGGGCATGGCTGCGCGTAAAACGTCTGGGATTTATATTTTTGTAATCAGGGCATTCTCTACTTTCGTACAGTACCACATTCAAGTGGTTATAACAAAAATCCACATTTTGGAAAAAAAACAAATTCTTAGTATACTATTACTAACTTCAGCTGCGAAAAAACGTGCCAGAGTTCCCCATTCGATTTTACTTCTTAGAGTACTTTACATTTATGTATCAATCTTTTGGTTAATCTCCACGCCCAAAAGAAACTGTGGGCGCTTAGACTATAAGAGCAGTACACGGGTTCCTGCTTACCTCTCGTCAGAAAAAATTACCTTCTCCGAAAACTCTACAGACTTGATTATTTGTTAATTGGCGAGGGTGGTTCCGCTCTGTCTGTTTATTACCGACATAAACGGCTTCTTACGTGCCAGGCAACTGATCGCAGATTGCTTTTGTTTTTAAAGATTTTTCTAAAGCGGCATACCATATACACAGGTCAAAAACTCATCAAGCATGTGAAACTGTGTTAGTAAATTCTTTTTGACTTTCCATGTATACACAATATATACACATCAAGCATGAGTCTTCAGTCGTTCATTTTTACGTAAATGTTGATATAAAAGTGCGTGCGGTTTCTGGTGAAATTTAAGCGATAAACACTTGAAATCAGGGGTGCCAGCACGTAACTTGATACAATCGAGGATTGTCGATTGTCGGTCAACTCGAAACAAATTATTTTTGGCAGCACGTAATTTGAGACGAGTTTCATTGTGACTTCCACTTAAAAATGTCATTGTGAACTATAAAGTGAAATGTCAAATTGGTTATCTTCAAAATAAGGTTCGTTCATTAAAGTTAAAATTGCATTAAAAATGATACTTTTTAATTCGGAAAGTGAAGATGAGGAAGTGCTTAATGCCAAAGTCAAAAGAAGATACCTTAGGGACAAAAGCAACCATTAGGATTGTGTGAAAATGAGTAAGTATTCATATATTTATACAAAGAAAAAGAATAGCATCGAAAACAAAACCATTTGTTTTTTAGTTTTGTACAGCAGTTTAGAGTGAATAGAGAATATTTCCTGATGATACTAAGCTGCTTAAATCTCCCAGACAGCGTTAGAAGCACATCGGTTCCACCAGTTCTCCAGCTTTGCGCAACTTTAAGTCTATTAGCCAGTGGGAGTTACCAAACGAATGTCGGAACAAATGTGCTACTAGGCATGGCACAGACAACAGTGTCAAAGTTCTTCCAACGTTCGTTGGTTGTTTTGGAAAACAAATTTTGTCCTCAATGGATATAATTCGATAGTTCCAAATTTCAAGGAGTATTACTATCGGAAATTTAAGTTGTCGGGAATAGTGGGATGTGTTGATGGCACTCACATTCCTATTTTGAGACCTAAGGAAACGAACACATTTACTTCAATCGAAAAGGCTTTCATAGCTTGAATGCTATGGTGGTAGGTATTTTTAAGAACAATATAATTTAATTCTAAAACTGCCATTTTATTTGTGTAGATTTGCAATCGTCTTAACGAGATAATTGCAATAAACAGTTCCCATGGAGGTGCTGCACATGTCTCGGCTGTTTGGAATAACAGCAATGAATTCGAGCATTTAAGACAACAATTCCATGCAGGTGAAGTAAGAACTCGGATTCTAGGTTTGTTACTTTGTTTTCATTTTTGTACATCTTACAATTATTTGTGCTTACATTTAAGATGACAGCGGTTACCCATTACAGACATGGCTATTAACACCCTACAGGAATGCTTCAGAAGGAAGTGCAGAGATACGGTTCAACAACATCCATTCCGTAGCTAGAAGCCAAATAGAAAGATGAATTGGGATTTTAAAAGGACGTTGGAGGTGCCTGTCAAATGAGCGGAAGCTTAGGTTTGAGCCGGAGACTGTGACGCGAATCATTAATGTGTGTTGCTCCCTGCATAATGCCTGTATCCACTTTAGGCTACCATTCGATCAGGATGGTTTAAGTACTGTTTCATTTAACTCAGAACCTGATGTCATTTCAAATACAAATGTTTTACAATGGTTTACAGGATGGTTTAAGTACTGTTTCATTTAACTCAGAACCTGATGTCATTTCAAATACAAATTTAAATGATAATTTAGCCAGAATCGCTCAAAATATTCCAAACAATATTCAAAATTCTTTATAAAAATTTCTTTTTAACACGATTTATTTCATTGCCCAATGCATCTACATATGCATCTTAAACCATAATAAAACTTAAAAAAGGAACATTTTAATCCTTAAACTAAAATTGAAAAAAAAAACACTTCATTGAACATTGCATAAATACTCTTTAAAAGAAACTTTTAAAACTTTCGAGTTTCTACCTCTTGGAGTCTTATACGGTTTTCCTCTATCTTGGTGATCAACTTTTTTTTTTGTAACCGCAATTTTTGATGTTGGTTCTTTTCATACATCTCGAGCTTCTTTTTTTTAAGTTTGTATGTTTTTACTTCAAGATCAAGTCTTCGTTTTTGGACCTTTAGAGTACTGCAAAGCATTTCATGAATTGCGTCCAATTTCGTATTAATAGTATCTGTTGCAATCACATATTGTTTCATTAAATTTTCTTTGGTTTCTTTTTTATTACGAACATTTCTCTTTTGAGTTGAGTTGTCTTTAACAAATTTATTATTAGAGTTTAAGAAATAATCAGAATTCATACAACTAGGTATGTATGTATGTACTTACCTGCATATTCCACATGTGATTCTTCTTCGATAATATTATCGTTTCGATAGTCTAAGACTATATCTTCCCAATCGTCTTGGGTTTTAGTTTGTATGTTTCTGTCTGAGTTGTTTTTTTTTTGTTTGATTTTGTCGTCACCGTTGTTATTATTATTGTCAGCAAAATTATTGTGCCTGACTCCAAAGGATTTTGCTGCTTCCAAACCGGCGCACTCGATAATTTTGTCCTCCAAGTCATCGATTGTTTTTTGCATGTATAGACCTCCGCCCGTACCTTTTAAGTGAAGTTTATTACTTCTTAGCTTATTTTTGACCTTGCATTTTAGGTCACTTCAGTTCTAAAAAAAAGGATCTGAAAATATATAGTATGTATGTACTTGTATTTTAACAATAACCTACCTTTTTCCAATCTTTAAGATGTATTTGTGGAGGACCCTCTGTGTTTAGGGAGTCAGCCAGTTTTTCCCACAGTGAATTGCTGTTTTTCCTCCCTTGGTCAGTTTTAAGAATTCCCCTGGCTAATTCATGGTCACAACTCATAAATTGGATCAAAATCTCCGTCTGTTTTTTATTTATCGACATATTATTTTGTTTTTTCCATTTTTTATCTAAGAAAATCACTGCCGATGATAACTATTTTCTGTCGAGTGAAAACTTTTGTTTCAAACGTCATTTTCAAATTTGTGTGCTGCCAAATCTGACGATACAATCGAGGACACTCGATTGAACCAAAATAGTTGCTGCCAATGGTCGATTGTATCGGCAAAACTCGATTGTATCAAGTTACGTGCTGTCACCGCAGTTTTTAAAATATATAAAAAAGAAAATATGAGTGACACGGACGATTGCTGCATCGCTGTGGGACTAGCGTCAGCGTTGAAGAAGAAAAATAAAAAGTTGCGGAAGAAATGGGCGTGGATGAAGGAATGGCTGAAAAAACGAGATGTCTTTTAACACGAAAATCTTTTCAACGAGCTGAAATTAAGTTCGCCGAATGATTTTAGAAATTTCCTCCGCATGGACGAGGAGGCATATAAACAACTTCTCGAAATGATCACACTCAAAACCAAAATGTTTCTCCTCTATCTTGCAAAAAATAAAAACTTTTTTCCCCTATCTGCTTTCTACATACGTATGTATGTTGCCTCGTCGCTGTACATGCGAAAATGGGCATATGCATGATCAGTCAATCACCCATATACACTAAACAATGCTGGATATATGATTGAGCAAAAATCCAAAAATCTAGATTTTGCTTCAAGCATACACGTAACTCATACGTGTGTCATTTTTACTAAACACTCTCACATGCTTGATGAGTTTTTGACCTGTGTATATGTCGTTTAACATATTTAGCAACTTTAAATACAGTTAACCTAGGATTCTGCTGCGCAGATTGAAGACTTTGTCGTTTTTCTCGGTTCGTTAATTTTAAATGGAATGAAACAATAGTCGATTGAAACTTATTTATCACTCTTTGGATGGAGAAGTGCGCTCTTCTGACTGTTTGACCGATTTCCCGGAATGTTTTTCCTTCCTTCAGTAACTTTACAATGATTTTCCCTTCGAAAGGACTAATTTCTTTTCTTTTCGAATTCATTGTAATAATTCACTGGCATTGTAAACCAGTTAAAATTTTTAAAAATGCAGATAGAAATTGTTCTACACTTCAAAATAGACAAGAGTGGAACTTATTCTGAATTTTTTTATACTGTTACTTGAGAAATCTCATTTTAAAAACTTGTACGCAGACTTCTTCTGTGTGGCTGAATGCACTTTTGACAGATACTCGTACTTCTCTATAAATCGGATGCTACCAAATTTTTCTTGAAATCAATTTTAAAATTTATTTATTTATTTATTTATTTATTAGTTTAAGACTAAACATTACAAAGACATTTATATGAATATATCAATAATTTAACATAATTGCAAACCATGTAGCGTTACAACTTACTTTGTGCGCATATTCTTTTTAGCAAGTGTACACAATACTCGTGAAATACATCAATTTGAAATCAGAAGCCATAAAAAAGTACCTGCTGACTGCAGCACTCATCCTGCTTGACCTGTATCTTGCCATATAGGCACTTTTGTTTGCTGTGCTTTTATTGACATATTTGGAGGGTTTTGTCTTTGCGTTTTCTTCCTTCCATCTTGAAATTCGCATAAATCAATTATCTTGCACTGAAGTCATATAAAATAAGCTGTTTGAACTTACAAATACCTGAAATAGCACCTATCTTTCTAAATCAAAGAACGTCTTCACAATATTATATTCGCAGAACATACATATATATCTTTCTAGAAAATATGCCCTAAGAATCTATCTCATTGAAAAAGCTTTACTATATTGTGAAATATAATAACTTTATATTTTTCATAATCCCATATTTATGGGTATTTTCTTGAAATTCTACTTTCCTTTTAAACTAAAGGATAAATCGAACTATCTATTGCTGGCAACTTCTTGGTCTGATAATGAGACGAAATCTTTTTCATTGTTCGGTGAAATGAAGTTACATTTATTATGCCTTCCGCGAGCATATAACATATAGTAATATAATAACGATTTTGCGAATATCTTGGAACCCTTGGTTTTAACATGAGGGGTTTCAAGTTTGCCGAATTATAAATAAGTAGAAATACATATGTACATAATTACTTCTGTTTTGATAAAAATATAAATATAAATAAGAAATAACTATAATAACCAAGTAAGTAGTAGCATTGTATATACAACTAATAGTAGTATCACTTGAGGAAATCGACACTACCGCCTCTAGCGAGATGTCAAGTAACCAACCATTTGAACTCTTGCACACTTTGAGGAGAACAAAGTAAAAGAGCACCAAAAGAAACAGCCGATAATAGGTGGAAAGTGGGAAGATAAACAAAAAGAAAAAACTTTTACGATCAACGTGTAGTGTGAAGTTTCTACCATGATGTATATTGTGTGTAGCTTTATATTTACTTGTGTTTGTACATACGTATATATTATTTTCTTTTTCAAGGTTCTGGCGGATGAAATTTTTATTTTTTTTTGCTAGAATTATTCACTCGCGCTAAAGGGACTCGATTTCCCTCTTTTATGTATTGTTTAGAAACAGATGTATGTGAGCATTAATGAGATAAGGATTAGAAAGAAGCTATCCATGCACCTTTGTCATAAATGTATATGGAGAGGAAAAATAGAGTTCGGAAGAGCATTATGTACATATGTACAATATGTATGTACGTGGTGTGCTTCCTGAGGTCATGAAATGATCTCTATATTGCGTGGTACGTCCGAAGATAGGCTTAAGGATAAACTGGGTATTTCGATTTAGCATTTTCGATGAATATATCAGCAAAACAGGGATAGGCAGGAGACATTACGGCGGTGTTCAAGCGAAACAACGCTGTTCGCAATATTCATGTCTCCTACAAGCTTCCTTCTGGGAAGTGCAATATGGTTTTTGATGCACCTGACCAGATGTGAGCGTTATATTCTAACTTAGGGCGCTTATTCGCCTTATATATTAATGCCGAATTCGAAGTGTATTTCCTCCACCGTTTTAGAAAAATCAAAATCAAATATGTATGTATGTAGCGTGATCATTAATGAGATACGGATATATGTAAGAGAGAAAGACGGTATCGATGCACATTGGTAATATATTTCTGAAGGTTATAATGGAGAGGAAAAATGGAGAGAATATTTCGTCCCCCATGTGCCAGAAGCATGAATGTGCAAGTTTTTTTGTTTCGACTTTCTTATTTTTTTTTGATAAGTCTATCTGTATTCTATGTTATTTTAGAATTGTAAATGTGCAGAAAGATTGGAAACAACAATTTATTACTATATCAATTGGGTGAATGCTGGATTCATTCTTATTTAATAGAGCCAGAAGCACAATTGTGGTCATTCCTCAAAAATTTAAAATTTGCACATTCATGCTTTTGGCATATGGGGGACGATGTACATTATATAGAGTTTGAGGTGCTTTGCGTACCAAGAAGGAAAATTTGTTATGAATTAAAGTCTCGAAGACTGGTGCACAGTAATAATCCCTCAGAATTCTGGACTTTGACAAAAAAAACCAAATTGGTGGATATTATATATGTATACATATATCATAGACAGGGAACTTCAAAAAGCCTCTGAACCCATCTGGCAGTTAACTTAGAATAAAGTATGCTATGGCTGGCTTCTGGAAAAAACTTGGAATTGCCTCACTTGATTTAGAATGTACATACATATGTAATGAATGTATATGTACACATACATATATTTTTTATTGGCCAATTAATTTTCATAAATAAATAGTGTATTAAATTAGTTCATGCTTCATTTGAAGTGGCAGTGGGTGATAACGAACGTGTTATTTGCGGGGTGATCTTTGGATCTATATTTCGCTGAACTGCGCGCCCCCTCTATTCAGCATGTAATTCCTTATAAGGAAATGCGGCATTACTTAAGTATATTCTGCATAAATCTTTCGTTTATATCCTTTTCTGAATCCAAGCTGAAAATTGCTTTCACCTTATAGAAATATCCCAAGCTTTCAGTTAAGTCTTGCGATGTTAAAGGAGAGTTTTCAACTCTGTCTTTTGTTCTTTCGCCTTCTGCTTCTTCTTCGTATACCGAGTCGGGGTGGGTATTTCTCAACGACTAAAGTTTGAAAAGACTTTCGTCGAAGCATCCATCGAACATACCAAATTACTTGATTATGTTAAAGATAAGCTTATTACCCCTTTTTATACAAACCTTGAAACTACACGTGAAACACGTCTACAGTCTACAGCTGCTTATGCCCCAATTTTGAGTAGAATAACTACTTCCGGGATGAGTACAGCACAGAAGAAATAGCAACGGTCCTTAAACTGCGTGGAGAGCTCTTGAAACTAAATTATATATCTCATAGGAATGATCCACCGCCAGTCTGCAGCATATGCAATTTGACAGAGACTCAGTATACTTTTGACTTTGTTGGAAAGTGCCGAAGCTGATCTGTGTTTGAAATTGATGTCTTATCAGGGAACGTAATCCTTCATATCCTTCAAGACCTTGTTTGTGGCCTGTGTTCTGCGTTAGACCATAGGAAATCTGGGGAGATCATAAAACAAGAAAGATTACGGCTAATAACAGCGATATGAATACTCCCTGGCCATTGTCTTTTTATATATTTATAACTTATGGATACAATTACTTATTTCTTAATCGCATGTGCAATACATCTAGTCATTGCACTAAAACTTATGAATACAATCACTTATTTCTTAAGTGCATGTGCAATGCATCTAATCATTTCATTAAGATAATTTATGAAGTAGTAATAGAACGAGGAATGGGCCTGCCGGGGACACCTCAACAAAAAAAAAACGCAACGAGTATTTTGCCCAACTAGGTGATGTGAAAAAGAATACGTGCATATACCTATATATATATTATATCTGAAATATAGCAACGTAAAACATTAGATTAAGTATTAAATATTTTTTTTGCAAATGCATATACATGTACTTGTAAATACATATCCCTAGATATAAATATATGTATTGACCCAAGGAAAAATCTTGATGCATCAAAACCTGAAATATAGCAACGTTGCTTATTATAGGAATAACCGAATAGAAATAATGAAATGTGGCAACGTTTGAGTCTGTGCATAGTGCAAAATAAATTCATTGATAACTAACTTAAACACCAAAAAATACAAAAAAAATACGAAATGTACAACCAGACATAATCTCACAAACCAACCCTTCACAATAATACCCACACCAGTACGTACATATGTATGTATATACACTACCTCAAGGATAATTTTTTGTTAATTTTCTCGTCTTCCTTGTGCTTTTCCATTTTGGTTTCGATGTATACTTTTCTGTGAGAAGTAAGCACACGCCACCTAGCGAATCATGAGGGTAAGAATAAATTTCGTCTGATGAGAATACTATTAGCAGTGATGCCGTTTGCCAATTTTTTAGTGAAGTGTTTTCAGGAGAAAATTGAAGTGTTTTGCTGAAAAGTGAAGTGTCATTATAAAAGTGGAGTTTCTTATATTAAGCGACTATTTATGAAAAAAAAACATATTTTTTTTTAAATTAGGGAGCTTTAATCTAAGCTTTGTGGTATCTTAAAACAACATCTTTCGGCGATACTCAGTTCTTGAAACCATTTTTAGAATTCACAAGCATCAGTGAATTAACAGTGCTAACTTTTAAATTGTCTCGCCTAAACTCTTAATCAATTTAGTTTAGGAAAACACCCTATCTGTAGTTGCACTACTATGAGGAAGACACAACAAGGCTCCTATAAACTCTTTTAAATGAGGGTACATAATCTGCCCAAAAGCATTTTTGAGGCAGAAGACAGAATTCCAAAAGACTTAAAGACTTTCTTCTTTGGGTAGAATTGTAGACTTGTAGTTATCGAATGGATGTGTTCGCGTATACGATTTTCGAGTACTTTATGGGAAAGCTCATTAATGAATATATAATGCAATTTCCCAATTAAGAGGGAAAATATAAAGTCTACAAAAAGTGAAGTGTTTTTGCGGAAGAGGAAGTGTCGAAGTGTTGTCTATGAAAACGAAGTCAAATACTTCGATTGAAGTATAAGCGGCAACGCTGACTATTAGTTGTATCATTGTATATATTGTTAGTTGTATATACAATAGGTTGTATATACAATGGTAGTAGTATATGATGTTAGGTTAATACTCGTACTTAAAGCAAAACTCATATTCTACCCGGCAAGCCTCCGATTTTTTTAGATGAATTTGTGTACACATTTTTCCATAAAATATAATATGTATATATGATAACCTGTGGTTTCTTACAGATAATGGTTGATTGTGCTAAGAACCCTTTAGTCCTTACTATTTGTACAGTGGCTGGACGCTTACAAGAGTTTCAAACTTTAAACATGGGTTTGGAGGACTGTCAAAAATCTTTAAACGAATATCTGGAATCTAAACGTAGAATATTCCCGAGATTTTATTTTATATCTACAGATGAATTACTGTCAATATTAGGTAGCAGTGAACCAACAATCGTGCAAGACCATATTATTAAGGTTTGTACCTATGTACAGTGAATTTTGTTCACTCTTCAATTTTCACAATTCTATTCTTATTAGAGCTTTGTTTTTTAAATTTTGGTTTATTATTACTATATTACAGATGTATGATAATATAAAATCCCTAAAATTTTCTAAGGATATGGATTTGAATATAGTTTTAGCAATGATTTCTGGTGAGGGGGAAATTATGGAATTTCGTAATACTGGTATGTCGTAGAAGATGTCAAATACCTGGTAGAATAATAAAGTTAATAATTTGTTCTATTTTTACAAAAGTTATTGCACAGGGAAGAGTTGAGAACTGGATGAATGATGTTCTTAATGAAATGAGACACACGAACTGGTTTATAACTAAAAAAGCAATCCAGGATTATGGTCGAAAAAATGAGATTTTAAGGTATTAAAATTATGCTAAATAACCTACATATATGCTCAATAACTGCGTCTTTCTATTTCGGAAAAGATTCTAAGTAGGTTCATTTAATATCCTAATTACTCGTAAATTGCAGAAAGTTCCGGGAATATTATCAGAATATGACAGCGGTTTACAATTAGGTGTGATACAAGGAAGCTTATCTTTTTCTTTTTTTTAAATGTGATGTTAATAGGAGACATGAAAAACTTACCGTTTATTAACAAAACTCTAGCAGTGTATGTATGAGAAATCTTTCGTTGAAGTGTGGTACACAGTTGAAGTCTATAGCAAGTCATTAGATTTGTGACTAATATGTTTTGATCAAAATGGTGTTAAAAAGTTTTATAATTGACATGCCATTATATCTATGGTGGTGTGTCCTAGCCCCCTGCCCACTAGGATATCCAAGCGTCGCCGTTCTAAGGATCATTCCATTTGAATTTTCGGAGCCCCTGTTATAGAAGTTTTTTTTTTTTGTTTAATAAACATTAAGGGATTTTGTATACCCTTATGCTGTACGTGATACACAGCGCAAGCGTTGGTCTTAAATATTTGTAGATTGGCAAAATGGAACTTGGTAAGGCATTCCACATTCGTGTTAAGTGGGTCAAGAAAGAATCCCTTTATTTTACTGTACGTTGAAAGATGTGTTTAATGATAAACTGGTGAGCAGTCGATGCATGACGAGTATTATATTGTTTGTAAAAGAAACGAAAAACAAACAAAAAGCATGAGGCTTTTCTATGGTATTCCAGCTAATCTATGGAATTCGTGGTGATGTCCGTGGGTTCTATTAGTTTTATAGCGCGGTTTTGAGTTCTATCCAGGCAATACAAGTAGGTTTTGAGTGCACCAAACTAGATATATACTGCGTGTGTTTTTCAGTAACAATGTAAATTAAATGTTGTAGACGTGCATTCCTTTTTGATTTTCAGAAATGACTGGATAATGATGTACCAAGGAATGGTGACATTAGCGGGGAGTCAATTATGGTGGACTGTAGAGGTTGAAGAGACATTTGCTGCCCTTCAAAGAGGACAAAAGCGTGCGATGAAGGACTTTCTTCGAGCACAGAATACACAAATTGAGCAATTGGTGCTCAAAGTCCGGTCGGAACTATCTCGAAATGATCGTTTAAAATTCAAAACAATTACAACAATTGACGTTCATGCTAAAGACATTATTGAGACATTTGTACGTGATAATGTATTGGATGCCCAAGACTTTGGCTGGGAAAGTCAACTGCGATTTTATTGGCTTAAACAATTTGATGATTTATACGTTGTACAATGTACTGGTCGTTTTAATTACGGCTATGAGTACATGGGCTTAAATGGCCGTTTGGTAATTACCCCGCTGACAGATAGGATTTATTTAACTATAACTCAAGCGCTATGTATGAATATTGGTGCCGCTCCAGCTGGACCAGCTGGGACAGGCAAGACTGAGACTTGTAAAGATTTGGCCAAAGCCATGGCACTGCTTTGTATTGTTACTAATTGTGGTGAGGGCATGGATTTTCGAGCTGTTGGAAGTATACTAGCAGGTCTTTGTCAATGCGGCGCTTGGGGATGTTTTGATGAATTTAATCGCATTGAAATCTCGGTACTAAGTGTCATATCCACGCAACTGCAAACTATTCGGAGTGGTCTAATGAAGAAACTTAAAATTTTCATGGTAAGTTTATCTTTTCTCCTGCAAAATCAACTAAAAAACAAAGTGGATTTACTTTCTTTTTTTTTTCAAATGAATGAAAATTGTAAGTTGTTTTAAACGAGCGCAACACGGTAATTTGTTCAAAAATGTCAACGCCGTTATAGCGTAAAAACGACTGAATTTTGATCTATGTGGGAATAGAATGTTAACAGGAAACATATTATTAACGCGTAAACTTAAGATTCTTGAGTTCCTATGTGGAGGGTTACCACTTTGCTCAAAAAGCTTTCTGAGGATTTTAAAAACAGAATTTGCAGCTTACAATATATGGGCCAACTCTGTGTAAAGCGATTTTTACCAGAAATTATTCTAGTTAAATGTTTTTGATCTACCAAATATGTTAGCGTATGTTGCAAATCACACGTTTGAGTTGACAAGACCATAGTCAATCATTAGTATCCGACCGAAGGTCGATTTCTAGCCGAAGCCGAAGCCGAGTATTCGGCTAAACAACAACCTTCGGCCGAAGCCGAAGCCGAAGCTTTAACAACTTAAAGAATTTCCGTTTAAGATTAATTAAAAGTGAAAAAAATAATGATTCTTTGGAAGTTTTTCTGGAATGTATGCATGCAATAAGCAAACTAACGGGATAAATTAGCTTTTCAAAAATAATAACAAATTAAACTAGTATCAATTTTAATATTTTATTGAAATAGTAAATAGTTCAAAACAAAACAAGAAATAACTCATAAATAACAAAAAAAAAACAAGTAATTCATTAGCAATAATAAAAAACATTTATCCAATCAATAATTTTCGGTGCCTACCACGACGCACGACAACCAATCAACCATAAACTAAACCTTCGGCTTCGGCCAAAACTTCGGCCTATTTTGGCCGAAGCCTAAGGTTTAGCCGATTGTAGTTTTTTTAGCCGGATGTGACCGAAGCCGAAGCCGAAGCTTCGGTCTGACACTAATAATCATATTCAAAACTTTTTTTTGAGCAGCATGATATTAGAAGTTTTAACTTGCGATTTGATGATGATCTTTTCAGCTAAATGTGAAATTGATAAAAAACCCCCACTTTGTATGGCGCCATGGCGCAGTGATTAGTGTGTCGGACCATTGCGCGTGAGATTGAATGTTCGAATCCCAGAAAACAGCAACAAATTTTTTCACTGTCCGACCTCTCGCGAACGTCTGACAAACATCCCATAGTACTGCTATCATAAGAAAGCTCTAAAAAAAAAAATGCCTTTCCGATATGGTCCCTTCCATTCGTGCCAAGAATATAACGCACACAACACGAGTGGTTGCGAGAAGCTAGTCCTAGGCGCTCAATGAGCTTTTGCGCCAAATTTATACTATATTATATTATTATGAAAAGTAATTTGCAAAAAGACTCCAGTAACATACATTTTCTCTATTTTCATAAAAGATTTATACTGCAAATACTCTAAACACATTGAAAATATTTCAACTGAATAATTATTGTAATTTATAAATGTGTCATTTATTTCAACATGTCATTGTTTTGTTTAGTTTGAAGGAGTTGAGATCCGCCTTGATCCAAAAGTTGGTGTATTTGTCACCATGAACCCAGGATACGCAGGACGAACAGAACTTCCGGAATCAGTTAAAGCATTATTTCGACCAGTTACTTGTATTAAGCCTGATCTTGAGTTAATTTGCCTAATTTCCCTATTTTCAGATGGATTTTTGACATCAAAGGTGCGTCACACAAAAATTGTATTAAAACATATTATAGTTATTGATATTTCAGGTTTTGGCTAAAAAAATGACAGTACTTTACAAATTAGCACAGGAGCAACTATCCAAACAATGTCACTATGATTGGGGCCTACGGTCATTAAATTCTGTTCTGCGAATGGCGGGTGTAATGCAAAGGCAATCTAGCGACTTGCCTGAATCAGTTGTTCTTATGCGAGTATTGCGTGATATGAATTTCCCCAAATTCGTATTCGACGATGTGGGTTTATTCCTTGGTTTAATTAAGGTAAATCGTACATACGATTATAAATTGTTTTTCCAAGGTCAATGGGGTTTCGCTTAAATGATTTATATAGGTAATAATGGAAAAAATAGGCAATTTTTTTATCAATGAAGGCAACACTTATTCATTCTTTTTGCACATGCCACTCTTTAACCAATAATGATAGACAAACAATTTTATAAATTAACTAGTGGTATCCACGCCTCTTTCAGCGTTTCGAAAACATACTGCGACTGTCACATTCGTTTATAAATTTCTCAGCTCCAAGATAACGTACAAAAATGACCTGTAGTATCAAATCTTGGGCGATAAATACTCTTAGAAATAAAGGGTGCCGTGAAATAAGGTAGATGAAAAAAAATTTCGATTTACCTTTATTTTCATAAAATCAGAAGTAACCAGAGAAGATATTTATCGCTTAGCATATAATCTCAAGGCATGTAATATCAATATTGTATCTAAATGTAATAGGCTTAGAGTGTCTATAACAATAAAAAGATTGGCATTTTGACGTGTTCAAATGCCGTGTGGTACGCCGGATGTCACATTAATATGAGCCAACAAGTAGGTACTCTACTCTGCTCTACTAGTCAAGTAGGACTTAATTCATTTCAGAAACATAAAATGAAAATATAATATTCTCCGGTGCAGGGAAGGCAAAGGGATCTAAACTCATACAGCCATAAACGTGATCAAAATGCTTTCATTTAATTGGTTAAAGCGTTTTACATGCGTGTATTTTCACTTTATTTTACTTGGCATAACGGCAACGTACATCTGCACATCTACGGTACAGTACCTTTCGAATGATATAAGTTTCATTCCCCTCCTTCTTCTTCTTCTTCCTATTTCAGCGAGGTTATGATCCAAAAACAAGGGATCATAACCATCCCACTTCACCGCATTTCTACTGCTCCGCCTATCCATCTGTCCTCCTTTTTTTATTGGCAATATTTGCTATTTTCGACTATTTTCATAATGAAAGAGTAATTACGTCGAAAGTAATAATGAGTCTATTATGACAATAGAACAGAAAAAGAAAATTATTCGCGTCCATAGGTTTGAAAATGAACTCGAAATTCAGTTTAATGTAAAGTTCTTTTTCTGGTTACACGCATGTTTCGTTTTGGGGTCGTTTTCTAATATGGAATCTTTCCGAATATTTTGGTAGTTATTTTTTATTTATTTTTTGTAGATATAAGACTTAGGCACCCCGTTAAGGCAAAGGTATTTAAGCTCATACAGCCATGAACCTGATCAAAATACTTTCACTTAATCGGTTAAAACGTTTTGTATGGAGTAATCATGTGTGTATCTCCACTTTATTTTACCTGACTTAACGGTAACATACGCACATGATTATTTTTTTGGGCACATCTATGGCACAGAACCTTTCGAATGGTATAAGTTTTATCCCATTCCTTTTATAATAGATACTAAAAAAAAAGTACGATAAATTTCGTGCTCACGTATTAATATATAAGATGTGAAAGTGTATTATGAACAATTGTCTTCAATAATTGTTGGATTTGATTGATGACGAAAATACACTCGTTGCCGAACGTAGGAATCCCCTAGATGGAACATTCTTTTACCTGATAGAGCTGGACATGTGTATTGGAGGTGAAGGATAGTTTCCTCTTTCTCCTCGACGCTACAGCTCCTGCAGAAGTCGTTGGAAAAGAGGCCAAGTCGTTTGGCATGTTGTCCAACTTGGCACTACATTTCTGGTCCAGCTTAGGCCAGATATGCCCCGAAATGTGACACGTTGAGCCATTTCTCCACCTGTGGTTGGTCTTACTAATAGCGTCCAGCTTAAGTAGAAGCTTACATGTAGCGAGGGGCATACCAAGGGCTTACCACGCCCATAGAATCCGTTGATCCGTTGCTCCATCGTTTTTAACTTACACCTAGATAAAATACACACATTCTTATGAAAGTGGCCTATACCAACGGATACGTTAACTTTAACGGATGAAATTAGGTTTACTTTCTACTTTTTCCGTCCGTTGATTCGTTGATAGTTTCACACATTCACGCATTTAAGGTTCACACATTCACAAATTGTAGTTCATGCATTCACAAATTGAGAGTAAGCACTTTCATTGGTGGAAGCATGAATTCACAAATTGAGAGTAAGCATTTTCATTAGTGGAAGCATTGACAGAATTACGAGATATTGTCATCGTCGTTGAAAATCGATTGACATTCAATTTGATATATTCAATATTTGTAAATGGAAAAGGAAAATTTCAAGTTCTGTGCGTTTAGAAAATTGGAAAATACAAAACGAAATTTGTGTTTTAATGTTTTATATGAAAAAGTATGAAAATACAGAGATGCAGAGACTTTTAATTGTACAGAAGGTAATCTTTTAATTGGAAATATTTTTCCATTCGCAAAAGAGTCAAAAAGAGCCTGCACTTTGCAGATATGACGGGTCTGTTGGAGTGCTTGGTTAAGTCTTCTTTGACCAAATTGAACAGCATATCAAACACTTCCTTGTTCATATGCACTGCCACTTTAAATTGTACCGGATCATCACTATATAGTTGGTCAAAGTTGAGATTAAAAAATCCGTGAAGATCTCGGTCCGCGTACAATCGATGAGGCCAAAACCAGCGACTGTTACCCATGATTATTTTCATGTACTCAAATGCTTCTAATAAAAGCAGTATGAAAATTATAGTTGCAAAGAATTCGTCTTACTATTTTTTTTTTTAATAATTATTTGGTAATTTTCGCACAACTAAATGAAACAGGCTTAACGTATGCGACGGATTCTATGGGACTGATTCCTCCGGCAAAACGTCAGCTTCAACGGCAACCTTCAAAGGAACGACGGAGCTACGGATCAACGGATTCTATGGGCCTGGCCTTTAGAGTTGTACCCTGTCTGGCAAGCTCGTCCGCCCTGAAGTTACCTGGAATGTCTCTGTGGCTTGGCACCCATCACAGATGAATGTTGAACTGTTCTTCCATCTCCGTAAGAGACAAACGTCAGTTTAAGGCGGCATTTGAAGTGAAAGAGCAGGATTCCAGGGACTTAATTGTCGCTTGACTGTGAGTGAAAATGCGAATATTCCTGACAAATAGTATAATACACTTTAGCCAGTACAGGGCTTCCTTAATCGCCATCTTTTCCGCTTGAAACACGCTGCAATGATCAGAGAGGCTGAACGAGATGCACATATTGAGCTTTTCGGAGAAAATACCATAACCCACCTCACCTTCGGTCTTAGAACCATCTGTAAAGAAGTGACCCGAACTACTATCGACAGGGGGAGAGTTGTCCCATTTGCCCTGTTCAGGGATACTCGTACGGAAGTTTCGGTCAAATATCAGTTTCGGAGGGGTGTATTCCGTGTTGTCATGGGTTGAGAAGATCAAGGATCGAGGAGTAGCCAATGTGATAACTAGACCACTGAGAGGAGACTTTTAGACAGGTGGCCGCACTGGCAGCAATCTGTTTGCCAAAAATATCTAAGGGTTAATAAAATGCCCAGTGCCACAGAAGGAGTAGTTCTTAGTGCCCGACTGATGCACATGCATGCAGATGTTTGCACCTTAGCTTATTGAGAGAGATAGAAACCCCTATCAAGAGCAGCCCACCAAATGATCACGCCATAGAGTAGTATAGGCCTAATAAAAGACACGTACAGCCAGCGAGTGATATGAGGTTTCATACCCCAGCTCCTACCTAGGTATTTTTTTTTTCTTTTTTTGGGATAGGAAACACTGAGTGTTGTAGCTGGCCCATTGTAGTACCAGAGAGCAAATTCTGATTTACACATTTTATTGGAATTTCCTTGTCTTTCTAAGAAAGCCAAGCAAGCACTTCAGTGAAGAGGAGCTTACAGTACCAGCACTCACCACATCAGCACCGAGGATCTGCCACCTGATACGAGCAAAGGCCGGAAACTCACAGAGATAATGTTCCGCGGTGTCGTCGCTCTCTCCACAAGCATCGCAGTTTGTAGTGTCACTCAAGCCCAGCCGTTAAGGTGCTTGGCGAAAGCAAAGTGGCCTGTCAAGACACCAATAAGTTGTCCACAGTCTTTTCTGTTGAGAGACGGCAATAATGCCGCTGATTTCTTACAGACGTCCGGGAGCATACGTTTAGTCAACCTGCATCCTGGAGAGTCATGTCACACACAATTGTGCTCGTGAGAGACTTAATCGTCAATGGAAGCCCTAACTGAGGACACAGGGAGACCCAGCATAGGTTCGGGACCTGAGAGAGCCTCCTCTGAGCCTTGTCTAATAATCTCATCGGAAATCTCATTCTCTAGAGCAAAAGTGGTGTAATCCCAATGATGTTATATTGCAGTAATTGATGGATTTAGAAAGACATGTTTTTTATGTTAAATTTTTTTAATACTAGCCATATGTTTGATTGTATTTTTTTTTTTAATTATTAATATCAATTTTGTTTAATTGCTATCATTTGACAAATTCATTCTTTTAGATTTTTGTGTGGCTTAGGCCAGTTCTACTTTTATACAAATCCAAACACTAATTTAAATTATAAAATTAGGCCAAATCGAAGCATTCGTTTTCTTAAGTTTATTTGATTACGTAATACCTAAAATAATGAATAATATACCACCCAACCTAAAAAATATCATAAACTTGAATTCTACCCCTTCGGGTAGGGGTTAGAATATACCCGGGGTAGGCATGCCTGTCGTAAGAGGCGACTAAAATCCACCCTTCGTATACCGGGCTTAAAGTGTATACAAAAAAATGCAATGAGTAAAACGAAAAGATTTAATACCCCAGGTGGCAGTCCAGGTTCACTGGAAAATCCACCCTCTTCGGAGGTAGGCTCTACGGATTCTGGGGAGAGCCAATTATTGCAATTAATAAACCCCTTTATATAAAGTTCAAGTGTACCTCGGTCTCCACCATCAAGACCGAATGTCTCCGGGAAAAAAAGTCCGCCGGAAGTGCAAGCGCACAAGAAACAGGACTCAGAGAAATGTAAAAGCTTTGAGAAGGAAAATAACGAACTTCGCAATAAGCTTAATGAAATGGATCGACTCTACCAAGAGCTCAAAAAAGAGGTAGACATGCTGAGAGAGGAAAACAAGCTTCTAAACAACTCGCTTTTACAAAACGAACGCGAAAATTCCCTTCCCCGCGCAGCTAATCCCAATTATCACACGGACGAAGAAGAGCTTGCACGCGAAACGAATTGCGTCTTAAAGAAAAGACCTAGCAAAAACGCAGAGCCGTCTCTTCGCCCGAAATCGAGCCGCGAAAAGAAGACAAGCAAAATGAGTCGAAGCTAAAACAAACTCAAGCTAAAGCACGTCCTCCGCCTGCAATAAACGTCGTTGGCATAACGGACTACAGTAAGCTACATTGCCTTCTTAAAGGAACGACGACATCGAAATTCAAGGTAACGTCACTCAGGAACAATGCGTGGAAAATTAACGTTGATGACTCCGATGGCTACCGAGCAATATCACAAAAATTAAACACGGAAAAGATCCAGTGGTATACTTATGAAAATAAGTCAGAAAGACCACTGCGTGTTATAGCAAGGGGGCTCCAACCCTCGTGCACAAAAGACGACGTAATGAACGACCTCAAAGCTAAAGGTTTAAAAATTCTTAATGCCGTCAATATTCTCAAAAAGGTGAAGCAACAAACGGAACAAGGCCAGAAAATCATGGTCAAGCATGGACTTCCGCTCTTTATGCTCACCTTTGACAGGAGCGAAAATGTAGACGATATTTATAACGTTAAAACTATTCTGAATATCGTAGTCAAGATTGAGCCTATGCGTACGAGTACGAGATCGATACCTCAGTGTAAACGCTGTCAAGGCTTTAATCACACACAGTCGTATTGTCAAAAAGAGCCGAGATGCGTAAAATGTGCTGGTAACCATCTCTCGGAAAAGTGTGACCTAAATAAACAGGCCCCGGCTACCTGCATTAACTGCAAAGGAAAGCACCCAGCGAACTATCGAGGTTGCGAAGTGGCAAAAGAGCTTCAAAAAGACGAGACACATTTAAAAATATTCAACGCCAGAACGCAGAACCGGTTAAAAATAGTCGTGAAATTGCTAAGCCAAGGGTAACGACCGTCAATAAACACGTCAAAGTTAAGACGAGAGTCGAGCAAAGTAAAGTTCCTTCGGCAAAATCAAAGGAAAAGCCACAATCTCCAGAGACGCTAACATATGCTCAAGCTGCGTCGCTAGAAAACAAGCAAAGCGGTGTTACGGTAGACCCAGTCTCCCAAGTCTTCTCTATAATTCTTGCGAAACTTGAGGAGCAAACGAAGGTCAACAAAGTCGTATTTGATAAATTGAGCAAGCTCGAGTTAGAACCTCGCCAAAAAAGAACTCCCATATGAATATGAATCAGTTACTAAAAATTTTAACATGGAACGCAAACGGCCTTCTACAAAAAAACGCCGAATTAGAAGTATTCTTACGGAATGACAACATTGACATTTGCTTGATCTCTGAAACTCATTTGACAAAGGAATCCGGAGTAAAAATAAGAGGGTATCGTGCTTATCACGCATACCACCCTTCCGGAAGAGTTAGAGGCGGATCCTCCTTATTCATTAAAGACTGCATTGAGCACTCCATAAATACGACGATTGAAATCGATACAATGCAAACAAGTTCAGTTGGAGTTAAGAATAGGCACTCGTATTTGAACATCGCGTCCATTTATTGTCCTCCGCGATGCACGTTCAGAAGTAAAGACCTTGTACATACGTCTCCTTGACTCACTTGGACTGAATTTCATTATAGGTGGCGATTTCAACGCAAAACACACCTTTTGGGGTTCCAGATCCAATTCACGGAAAGGCAGACTTCTGTACGAAGCCGGTATGCAATTCGGGGTTGATTTCTTTTCGACGGGGAAACCGACGTATTGGCCCTCTGATACAGCAAAAACACCGGACCTAATAGACTTCTTCGTAGCAAAAGGAGTATCTTCAAATTTTGCGAAAGTAGAGGAAAGCTTTGATCTCTCTTCAGATCACTCGCCGGTAATCTTGACAATAAGTGACCGACTAATGACAGTAGAAGGTGTGCCTAGATTAACTAACAAAAAAACTAACTGGCGCGACTTTAGAACTGATTGCGAAGAAAATATTGTCTTAAATGTATCGCTCAAAACACCCTTCGAAATAGAAGATGAACTCGGCAAATTTATTGAATCAATACAGAAAGCCGCGTGGAAAAATACACCTTTAAGGTGGAAAGAAGTCCCATGCAATGAAGCTAATTATCCGCCGGAAATAAAAGAACTTATTCGAGAAAAGAGGAAAGCACGCAAAATATGGCAACAAACTCGCGCTCCCCAGCATAAAACCCACTCGAATTTCCTATGCAATAAGCTTAAAAAAGCGATCCAAGACCTAAAGAACCGAGAGACTTCAGCTTATCTTGAAGGTTTAACCGCCGAAAAAACCACTGATTACTCGCTCTAGAAAGCTGTCAAAAGAATTAAAAAACCCCAAATACATTCGCCACCGATAAGAAAAAACAACGACGAATGGGCAAAAGGTGACAAAGAAAAAGCGGATCTATTTGCCGAGCACTTAGAAGAGACTTTTAAGCCATTTGATGGAGAAACATTGGTAGACGATTTTACCGGTACGACTACGACATCTGACAACCTTAGAATAGAAAGTGTGTCATTTCTAGAACTTTGCCAGGCAATAAAAAACCTGAAAAATAATAAAGCTCCTGGCTATGATTTATAATTTAACAAATCCTCAAGGAATTACCAAAAAAGGCACTATTAAAATTGCTTTATTTAATAAATGCTTCTATTAGATTATTATACGTTCCAAATCAATGGAAAGTCGCAGAAGTCATAATGGTTCCGAAACCGGGGAAATCTCCAAATGACAAAAAATCGTACAGACCGATATCGCTACTACCAATAATATCGAAGGTATTTGAAAAACTCCTACTGAAACGGATTCTTCCGGTCATTGAAGAGAGACGCCTAATACCTGACCACCAATTCGGGTTCAGAATCAAGCATTCCACAATTGACCAGGTTTATAGAATAACCGACGAAATTGAAAAAGCCCTTGAGGAGAAAAAGATTTGTTTTAGCGCTTTTCTTGACGTATCTCAAGCCTTCGACAGGGTTTGGCACGATGGATTGAATTATAAGCTAAGACGAATCCTTCCGGAGCAACTTCATAAGATCTTAGAATCATATCTTAAAAACAGACTTTTTCGTGTCAAGCACGGAACTGAATATTCTGATTTTAAAGAAATCGCCGCCGGAGTTCCGCAAGGAAGTGTCCTTGGGCCTATCTTATTCTTGCTGTACACTCGGGACATACCACAAACTGAAGGCACTATTGTAGCTACGTTCGCGGACGATACGGCTATTCTGGCAACGGAAAGTTCAATCGAGTTAGCAACCATAAAACTCCAACGAGCCTTGGATAAAATCTGTGAGTGGACAAAAACTTGGCGCATTGTTCTTAACGAGACCAAATCGACGCATGTTAACTTCACTTAGAAGAAAATAATCAACCTTCCCGTTTTCATTAACTCGGTACAAATACCGCATGCAATCGAAGCTAAATATCTGACAATGACACTAGACGTGAAACTTAAATGGAAACCTCACGTTAAAAAGAAACGTGACGAAGTCGAAAATCGACTGTATTGGCTAATTGGAAGATATTCCAAACTAAGCGTATATAACAAACTGCTTCTGTATAAGCAAGTGCTTAAACCCGTGTGGACGTACGGTATACAACTCTGGGGTTGTACCAAACCAAGCAATAGGAATCTCATACAATCATTCCAAAATAAAATTATAAGAATAATCGTGAACGCTCCCTGGTATATCAGAAACAATGATATCCAAAGAGACTTAGGGATAGCTACCGTGGAGGACGAAATAAAAAACTTCGCTCACAAGCTTCGTATTCGTCTTCATGGCCATTGCAACTGTGCCATACTCCAAACTTTGGATGTGGCAAATCTTACGCGCCGACTTCAAAGAACGAAACCGTTCGAATTAGCGCAATAAGACAAAAAGTCGCATGTCATGACGGTTTCAGCAGGTGTTTTTATTGAAAACCTACCTGCCTCACGCGAATATTCTCTTCTGAAGCTTAAACTACTTGATAAGGTCTAACTTAGTCGTAGTAAACAAAACGAAGGGAAGGGTGTTTTTAGTCAGTAGAAATCTGACACTACTATGAGTACACGGTCTCATAGTGTCTCATGAAGATTTTCACCTACCCACGAAAAAAAAAAATCTCATCTTCAGATTCAGAAATATCTATTACTATTTTATCTGGAGCTGTCGCTGACGTCTTTAAGTCGTTGTAAAGGCGATGACGCACTGGTGGTATAAAGTTCAACAATTCCAATAAGTCTTTTCCTTTTTATGGGTAGGTAATTGTTGGCGGTTCTAACGAATCCAGTTCAATAAAACTTCGCGTTACCCTCTATTTGAAATCTACTTCGTCAAATGGAACCTCAAGAGTGTCGCAATATTTAAAAAACAAAATGGGTTACTTTTTTTGAAATTAAGCCACTCAACTTTTTGGCGAGAAAGGTATATTTTTCTGTTTGTTATGTTCTTCTTCAGAGACTTGGATGATATAAAATCATACGCAGTCATTTCCATGAATTGAAAGGGGTTTTTCTTTCTTGCAGAAGTAATGACTTTCTGCCAGTTTTCTGGAACATAAATTTCTTTGAAATTTATTTTTTTTTGTTTCCCTATGAGGCCGAAGTCTTGATCGCATGGTAAATACGAATGGCCACTAAGAAGAAATTTATGATCAATTTCTTGAACAGAAATTTGCGGATGAGAAACTATGTATGGCACAGCAAGGAGAGTTTAATGTTTCGATTTTGACCACCACATTCGTCGGAGTACATAATCACTTTTTTATACATTTTTAAAATAATAAAGCAAACAGGATTCAATTTCTTGTGGGCCTCTGGAAGCTACTGACTCGTCCCAAACAAACATGTGGGCCTGGTCAGTACCCATGTTGTGGATGCCGAGACAATATGTCCAAAGCTGTCTTTTGTAATAATCAATACCTGTTGTTAAAACTGGAGTTGGCAGCAGTGGCGACGCGTCCTATTGTTCATTTCGTTCCCATTCATTCGAATTCGACTCGTTCAGTTGAGTTGGAAACGAAATGTACCCATCAAAAGTAGATGCAAAAAAAAAAATTAACGCACATCGTATCAACCAATTCGTTCATCTTAGCTGTGAACGAATTCAAGCAAAAGGGGTGAGTTTTGCTCAAGTCAATCTTACATGCGGATATGGAAAATTTATAGGTATAGGGCACGTGTAGGTACTGTTGGAGGTAGGAGTATGTGTGATCGTTGTGTGTTGGGTGTAGTAAAACCAAAACTTTGAGTAATTATGTTGCCTTTACTTTCTACTCGTTGTGGAAGAATATGAACGAAATGAGAAATTTATATAGGATATTTGATAAATTGAGTTTACTTTGAGTTTTTTATTTAAGTGGAGATGTGAAAACGAAAATCATCTCAAAGTTGGTTATAATTATAGTGGAAAAGCAGTTTTTTTGTACTTTGCGACTATCTATAAGTTAAAGAATGGCATCTGGTAGTGAAAAAGTTATAAATAAAGATAGTTGTGAATGCATAATTGAAAAACTAATTAGCAAACCGTTTTCGAAATGCAATTCCCTAGAAAAATCTGCAATAATAGCAATAGAAAAACCAACTCCCTTGCTGCCGAACTTGACAAACTGTGGAATAAAAATAAAGTGTTAATAAAGAAACTATTCATAATTTGAACTGAACGCCTACACTTTTTATTCACGCGTCGCCACTGGTTGGCAGGGTCTTCATCAAGTCAAAAGTAGTGACCGTTGTATTTGGAGATGTTTTAGCGATTTCGGAGTCATCTCTTAACCCCAGCCGAGCGCTCTCAGCTTTCCTGTGGTGAAGCTCTCTATCTTGTTCCAGGCTAAGCTTTTCAGCACTTTTAATTTTACGGTCGAATAAATCACATTTCTCGCACGAGTCTGTAATTGGTGCATGGAAGTGAAGATTAAAATGTTCATTAAAAACTTAACGGAAAATAAACGATGAGACTGGGTGTATAACGTCATCCTTTTACAGTGTAAACATTTTTCCGAGACCAGATCTGGGGGCAAATAACGCCTATTTTCACTCTTATGCCTGGTATAATGTGACTCATAAGTTGGAAAACTTTCAACAACTTTCAAACAATTTACCTCTCGTATTTTAATTTCAGGCGTTTTATTTGCAGGCTCCTGTTGATCTCTTCTGTCAGTAGGGGGTGCAGAATCAACCGTTTTCTTCTGCGCAACTCTGCTTACCCGTCCATCCGATACTTGAAAGTATTTCAAGAAAAATCGTTTTTAAACTTGAACCTCGGTAGCTTCTTCATTGAGCAAATAATACGAGTTAGTCTTTTGCCTCCTTGAATTATGATTATTCGTGTATATTTTACACTTATTTACAACTCTGATTAATGAAAATAAAAAAGCATTTTGCAAGTCAAAATTAGCTAGCTTGTAGAACTTCTTAAAAATTTCTAGCTGAAGGTCTTCGCCAATTCTTATATAACACTTTCTTTGGCAAGGGCAAAGGCAAGGGCTACTTTTAGCGATTTTCGCTCGCACTACTGTATTTTTATAATTTTCATAAGCTTCTCCTTTAGCTTTTTTCAACTTACGGACATTACTTTTCCAATTATTATTGTTCCTTACACGTTTTCTTGGCTTGATTCGCGCTTCTTCGTCCGGTGGATTTATCGTCGTTACACTAGCTGTGGTAGCAGTGTTTGATTCAGGTACAATTCCTGACGTTCCTAGGAGAGCTTTATCAATAGTCGTCGGGCTTAAATCAAAAAAATGTTCGTATTTTTTAATCTGAAGGGACATATTCGGATCCGGAGTCTACAAAATCGCTGCCATCACTGGATCCATCTATCGTGAAAAATAAACAAAAAGCAATTCGAGGCCCGTAGAGACTAGCTTTAAAAATTGCTTAGAAAAAAATTGTTTTTTTGATCAGTACTCAGTATAGGTCCCTGGCATCTGCACGCTTGTACTTAGTTTTGAAAATGAAAAAGAAGAAGATTAACGCTAAGCTTGTCTCATAGAAAGAGAAAGAATATGTTCATGCACATTCTTAATCTAACTATTCATTACATGTATGTTGGCTTAAAATAGTTTGTTTTTTCTTTTGGCAATATATTAAGCTTAGCACAAGCGTTTCCGATTATAAATAATAAACTGGTAGCATTCGCAAATGGTCTACCAGGCTGCAATCTGCGCCCCATCTGCTGTTGCAGAGTTTCGCCTTTGTATCGTTTACAGGTAACGCAGCTACGAAAAATTCGCCGAACTATGCTCCGTAGTCCAAATACCCAATACTTCAAATGAACCAAATTAATCGTCATCTCGTGCCCAGCATGCAAGTTCCTTTGGTGATAATCGGCTACAATTAATTCAGTTAAGTGATGACGTTTCGGAAGTGCTATAGGTTGCTTTTGGTCGTAAATAAATGTTCACATTTGAATTCGTCCACCCACTCGAATTACGCCCTTCTCGTCATAGCATGGAATTACAGAAAAAAGCTTGCTTTTAGGGAATAATCCTTTTTGCTCTTGCTGCAATATTTTTTCAGTTGAAAATCATCTTGAGCTTGCTTAAGTTAGATATCCATTAATTTTTGTAGTTTTGCTTTTAGCTCGGCTGTTGGATATGAATCGAAGAATCCAGCCAGTAACTCGTTTGAATCGTGTTAGTGATGAGAACCTTTCTAAGATTTCGTTACGATGGTCGCTGATGACCACCTGATGAATTGCAGATTTTCGTAGCTCTATGTCCGTGTAGTTGTTCTTAAGAGTCGTGTACTGTTCATTGAGATTTGGGCTTAAAATAAGTTCTGGTCCGTTGCACCATACCTAATTAGAAACTAACATCTTAGGCGCGATACCCCGGGAAGCGCAATCTGCTGGATTAAGAGCTGATTTAACATGCCTCTAGCATTTGTATGGAATAACTGACAAAATTTCCGATGTCCTGTTTGCTACGAAGGAGTTCCACTTTCGTTTAGCCAGCTTAAAACGATTGCAGAGTCGGTGTACGTGAAATGATCTATCGATTCCAAATCCAATGAAAGTTTCACTTTAATCATTAATTTCGAAAGCAAATGTGCTCCGCATAACTCTAATCGCGGAAGCGAAACTTGCCTAACAGGAGAGACTTTGGATTTTGAAGCTATCAAGTGAGTCCTTATTATTCCATTCGTGTCGGTAGTTCTGATGTAGATACACGCTGCGTATGCTTACTCAGAAGCGTCAGCAAATCCGTGACATTCTATCCTTACAGCTGACGTAATGCCCGTCCATCGGTTTGTTCTAAGGTTGCTCAAAATCGGGAGCTCTTTTTTTAATTCAATCCAGTCTTCCATAACAAACCTGTTTTGAGAATGCACGCTCACTTTTTGACCGGAATAAAGTCCTTTGAACACAACACCTTTAATAGTCAATTTCACGAATGTCCTTTTATGTCTTCGACACAATGTCCTTGAGAATGTATCCACTTAAAGAATCACAGAAATTCTTCCTTAGGAGAGATACGTGTAATACGAGTATAACACCTTTAATGCCAAGGAAATTAATCGTGATAATTTTGCGCAACCGTCGCAAGGGACCATGTCTTTTCCTTTGTGGTTCAATTAAAAACCGCAAAATCCTTTTATTTTTTCACTCGATCTAGGTTTATTAAAATATATCGAATCGATACATTAACACGGTGCGATTGCATTCCTTGAGCTGCATAAGTATACTGACTAAAGAAAATGACAAGTGAAAGAGAACAGAAAAATTAGCAGCCGTTTGGTAGTAACTAATACATAACTTTTTGGAAATAATATTACATTAGTGTCTGGCTGGGAAGGCAAAGCAGAACAAGAAAAGGTGTGAAGCACATTTTTTTATAACTTGAAAAATTCAATAAATGATGGTTATATCATTTATGTTCCCGTTTGTATTTGCATGTATCTTCTTCTTCTTCCTACATCGGCGAGGTTATGATCTGAACTCAAGCGATCATAACCCTCCCACTTCATTGCTTTTTACTGATCTGCCTGTGGGGTTCGCCTGTTTTACCTCAGATGTTATCAACAGGCCTCCCGATTTTGGATCACTTCGTTACAGAGGCAAACCAAGTGCTGGTACAGTTTCATTTTTCTGATCCAAGGCCTGCCTTTCTTTCTCGATATCTTTGGAACGTTCATAGATGGCTTTTTATCAGGGTTCATCGCGTCGCGCTCTATTTTTCCTGAGATGGTTACTTTGACGAACTTCGTCGAACTTCTTATTCGATCAAACTCTGCGCTATCATCCGAAACATCTGTATTTGTATCATATATACCTATGTATGTATATTAAATGTACATATATGTAAGAGACAATTTTTAAACATTTTTAAAAAAAATTCCACTTGGAAATAAAATTGAATTTGCTGGCAATAAAGTCGAAAATTGATTTTCGGATAGGGAAATAAAATCGATTACCGAAACCTAGGTTTCATTGATTGAAACGGCAATTCTATTTCATAGTAACTTATTTGGAAATAAAGTCGAGCAGAGAGACTGAACAAGTTCGACTCTACTTACAATATTTTAGGGGAATAAGGCCGAATCGACATTATTCATTTTTACCTTTTTTCACGTCACCGCAGTAAAGTTGATTTCAATTAAATCGGTCATTGTCGTTATTTTGATTAGTAGTTATCTTCATGCTATTGTACTGAGATTATACATATGTACATACATACCTAAGATTACTTCTGGGCACATAACCTATACAACACTGAAAAACCCGATAAAAAACTGTTCAGTTTTTGTAAGTGATGTGCAGACAATAACAAGAGGCTCCAAATTTTATTATATGTATGAATAGGTGTACTAATTTTGACTTTGATTTACGTAAAATTGTAAAGCAATAACTTTGTGGTTGACAAAATCTTGAGCTACACTTTTAAAACAGCTATGTTAAAGTGTTATTTCGTCATTACAATGGAAAATTCAAAACATATTTACTCTTTTTATTAGAAAAAAATATAATAGAGCTCATAATACTAACAATCGTAATAATTAACTAATATGTATGTATATGTACAATATGTAATAATACTTAGCTAATATGTGCATCTTTTTATGCAGGATCTATTTCCAGGCGTCGATTGCCCCCGTGTGGGATATCCACAATTCAATGCTGCCGTTCGTCATGTTTTAACAACCGACGGTTATATAGTACTTCCAGACCAGGTAATATATATTATATATTTTTAATCAATCATTTGTGTTGCAAAAAAGTTGACTTTAAGTCGGATTTAGGAAAAAAAAAAGCATTTAAATAGGTTGCATTTCAAATCTGTATAACTTGCATGAACAACATATTTTGGTGTAAGCAAGTGCAACCCAGTCTTAGATTACCCGCTGGATTATGCGGAATAGTGTTTTTGAACGAAAATAAGAGTACTTCCGGACATCGCATTGAACGCGAAAATCTGTGGGCAATTATTTGTGTTAAACTGTTTAGAACAGCTTCACTGAACAAAGCTTACATATTTAAGAAAAGTTTGAAATGATAAATATCATCAAAATAAGCTCTATCAACATGTTTCAAAAGACACAAATCCAAATAAAATATTATGAAACACAGAGGCAGTCACGGTGCAGGTGAGGAGGGTGGCGCCATGTTGTGGTCGCTCGGCTCAACTCGTCGGACGTCGTGGTCCATCATGGCAAGGTAAAACTAAGCGTAAAAGAAGAAGAAAGCTTAATCCTAACCAGACGTCGGGCGGACAAAAGGGTGGGATAGAAAGGAGAAGAAAACCATTTCCAAGAGCATGTGCCTATATATGAGAGAAAGTGCGGAAAAGAGAATGCAAACTAAACCTAACTAAACTTAAGCTAACCTAAAACTTAAAATAAGTCCTAAAACTAGCCCAACTTATCCTTACACGCATTCCTTCTTCTTTTTATTATATTTCAATCGGCCCACTCATTCAGGAGATATGCGAAAAAAATTCAGAAAGAGTTGAATTTTACGTCACTAAAAGATAATTATTCAGCCCTAACTCAATAATGGCTTATCGGATTGAGAAACAAATAAATACGTGGATTTAGTAAATTCCCCCTGATTCATTTATGATATATAACACCCTTCTGCTATGTCCTCAAGCTGAGCAATGTTCAAAACAATTTTTCAAATCATCGTCCACAATTTTCCTTCAGTGGAGAGAACTGACGCAGCAGTATCTATTTATTTATTTATTTACAAATAAAAATGGTTACTTAAGATAGGCTAGTTAATGCTTGTTCAACTTAAGAATTAAATAAATTTTGAACAATATTTTTAAAAGTGTCCCTTTTCATTGAAGGTCGACTTCACTACAAACGAATTTATACAACGTTAGAAAACGAGTTACTGGATTATTAAGACCATAATTAGTTCTATGAGTGGGAACATAGAAGAGATCGTTTCTATTACTAAGATTTCTTTCCCCAACGTACTAAAAAACTAACGCGAGTAGCTCCTCAGATTTAATATTATTATTTAAAATATCTTTTATAAAAATAACGCATTGGGATTGTCTGCGGCTTTCTAGAGCTTTTAAATCTATAAGCGCACATCTTGACAGATAATCTTCTTTGTATTCTTTCTATTCTAATAATAACATTTTCATAAAATGGAGACCAAACGACACAGCAATATTCTATGACGGGCAGTACCAGGGACAGAAAAATTGCCTTTAATGTGTACACGTCCTTAAAAACCGCTGAAGTTCGTCTAAGGAAACCTAACAAAAAACTCGCTTTCGATATAATAAAATCAATAGGTATGCGCCGAAAAAGTTACTTTGGAGTCAAAGATAACACCGAGACCGTTGACGTTACGTTGAAGTTACGGGCAACAACGACCTGTAGGCACTAAAGATTTTGCATTTAGAAATGTTTAGTTCAAGATGGTTGTATTTACACCAATTTAAAAATAAATCAATATCGTTTTGAAAGACAATCCAATATCATTCACGAACATAACGAACAAAAGTTGTCCCAAGTGACTACCTTGTGGAAGACCTGACTCCACCTTAATGAAAAATGATTGAAAACCATCGATCTGAACAACTTGTCTTCGGTTAGATAAGTACGACCTCAACCATTTCAAGGAACTTAAATTGAGTCCTAACTTATGAAGTTTTTGTAATAACAGGCCATGGTGAATTCTGTCAAATGCCTTAACAAAATCTGTATATAGGACATCGACTTGCATTCTAGTTTCCATAGATTTTAAAGAAAAATGTAATGCTTTATTATGTATTCGCATTTTGCTATTTTGCATTGTATTATTTCGCTTTTTATTACTTTGCATAGTATTATTAAGCTTTCAAATTGTCTTGCCTTGCAATCTATTACATGTTAATAAATTTCGCGCGAAAAATTTTAAAAGTTAATAATACTACGCAAAGTAATAAGAAAGGAACAATGTATGTATATATATTTTTTGGGAATTCAATTCAGCAAGCATTTATTTATTTCTCATGAAATATATAAAGTCAGTCCGATCATTTGCGAAAGCTTGTGTGAACACTACTGCGAAGGCATAACACTGGCAGTAGCTTGGTCATGTGGCTGGAAAAAGTGTTCGCTCTGTTGATGGTGATTTGCCCTTGACATGGGTTATAGCGAAAAAAGTACTGTGAATCAGAAGCAAAAGACAAAAAAATAACAAAAATCTCCCCAGTTATCAGGACGCCACCCCCGGAGAATCTCTGAAGCATAAACAACTGAGCTTCAAGAACCACTACACCAAAATCTTTTCTCTCTCTCTATCTTCCAATGCCCGCCCTGTGTGTAAACATGTTAAAGGTATTCATAACCCTTTGAGAGCGCACAAATTATATAAAAAAAAAAAAAAATTCTGATATTATATGCACTTCATTATCTTAGGTAGTACCCAAACGGCCTTTGCACTTATATTAAATATTTTTTCTGAGTCCACAGCACCAAACGTAGTTCTTTCTTTGTTTAAGTATTCAAAGTCGTACGAAAAACCATCGGTCCTCTATCTTTATTTCTTATTGATTTTAATAAGAAACCAACGTTTTCCGGACTATCCATTTTGCGAAATAGTGATACCTCACTTTTAACCACGGCTGGCGTTTGGAAAACGAGTGAATGCCAAGTGTCATTTCGTCAATTTCATAAACGGCGACTTAGCAAAACGGGAACTAACAGTTAGCGAAATAAATACTTTCAAAGAAACGAATTGTTGCCTAATCATAAACGAAATGGAAAAGCGCAGGAAAGGATTCCGAAATGAGCACGTTGCAAGATAAATGAAAGACCGAATGAAAATTTGCGAAACAACTAGTGCGTGACAAATAAAATTCATTTCAATAAATGCGAAGTAAGAATTGCATTTGGCGAATAGGCAGGCACCCCGTTGCAATAGTGTGTGTGTGAGTATATGTTCGCACTCTAACGTGATCATATGGTCTGCACTTCAATGTGCGGTTGTCTCTTTTCAGGGCACGCGCTCAGGTTGAACACATTTTCAGCATTATAAGAGGATATGAACATACGCTTACATATGTATAGTCCGGTCCAAAACACTTGAAATTCTTCTGCGCACGTCTCTCTTATTTGTACGAGTTTTACACATTTTCATTCCTAAGAGATAAAAGCAACAACAACTACAACTTAATATAAAAAAAATTAAAATGCGAAAGAAAGAAAGAAAAAAAGGAGGAGCAAAAGAAAAGCAGACTGTATACCCACACTTTGATATTTTTCATCGCAGAGTTGCGAAATTACTGTCGAATCAGAATCAAGTTGCGTGATGGGTATACTTAGTTTGAGTAAAGGACCAAATGGAACAAAATCGAGCTTCTCAGATTTACTTGCTTAAGCGATGCATATGAATTTAAGCGAATTCTTTCAGTTGTTGTTTTGTATGTCGACTTTATTTGGTTTTTAAATAAAAACACGCATTGTATTTGTTGCTTTTGACTGTAAGTCAAGGTTACAAATCTTTATATTCTACAATCATTGAACTAGAAAACTGTGAAATTGTCGTTTTCTAGCCACTGTTGATAATGCCAAATTAACCAAATATTCCTTAGGGCCACACTATCGTTCTTCATTGTTGTCATTTGATAAATGCAGTGGATGGTTATTTTTCATGTGGGAAGTCAAATTGGACGTGTTTCTAAAGTCTTTGTATTCTTTTGTGCACAATTTACAAAACACTTTTCCTCCCTCGTCTTTTTTACCAAAAAATGCCCATGCCTTTGATTTCTGCTCACTAATTTTTACAAGTAAATATCTAGTATCTTAAAATTCACTTAAATTCGCACAAATTATTACACTTAGTAAAAAATGTTACGGAATACAAACTGAATCTAAGCACAAAAATTAAAAATGCTAACCGCTGACCGGTATTAAATATCTATTATAGAAATTATAGAAAAGAACTACCAGTATCTATAAAACTTACGTTATCGTCTTGTAACCATTTGTTTGCATGGATCTCATAGGTTTAAGAAAATTTCGAGTTTTCCTGTGTATATATAACAGTGACGCATTTTTGAATTTTTCACTGAAATCAGTTATGATACTCTAGTTCGAATGGACTAACTCGAGTACGAGTTGAAACTAAATTACTCGAGTCACTCGAGTAAAAGTCGACTCGAGTCCCATCACTAATTGGTATTCTTATAGTTATAGCGATTATAGCGTTATAGCGATTGCTTAGTTTTTGGATTCTAGGTATAACCTGTTAAATTTTCGCTAACGTGTGCAGCTCCTTTTTGGAAAACAGCCGTAGTCGTTTTAAGAGTTTATTCTGACTTATGTAAAGCATCCGAAAGTGGCTATTTGCACAATTGCCCCATAAAATATAATTGCTTGAAGAACTGTTTTAAAAATTATAAATTTACTATCGCCGCTAAGTTTAGACTTTCTATTAATGAATGATCATTGTCATTTTGTTCGCCTTATTAATGATTCCTTGAATATGTTAACAAAGGTTATTTTTTTTTATTTTTTAATGCATTTTTTTAGTTCAATTCATTATATCTTACAAGCTAACAAAAACGCTTAAAGCTAGCTTAATTAACTTAACTATCTTATTCTAACTTACTGGCCCCATGCGGGCGCTCTAAGCTAAACTTAACTCTTAACCTATGTCTTCGGACGTAACCTAACTAAATTTATTTATTGCAACTTAACTAATTAACAAACTAAGAACTAAGAAAAATGTTTATTATATAAAAAACTTTGTAAACGGACTTGTTTTGTTTTTTTAAACTATTAAATAAAACTCATAAACTACCTTAAAAATAAACTTAAGCTAACTTAACTACGAAGTGTAATTAAATACACTCTTTCTCTTTTTTTTTAAGCTGAGTGCTGTGCTTAAATTAGCCAAGTGCTGTGCTATGTTTTTATTTTTTATTACACAAACTTAAAAACTACCTTAAAACTATGTAACACGGCCATGGCTATTATATGTAATATAAATAGACGACCCGCTCTGCCTACTTTATAGGCTAGCCCGGATTAGGGGGAAACGACGACGGTTCCCTCTTCTTCAATAAGCCACCAAAATTGGTCATGCTGCCTACTGACGTCTTCAATGTCGCGGACTGAAACCGCTCTACTGAACCGGAGACGCTCTTCACTACTCTGTGCGACGTCTCGGTCGTAGTTGAGTCGCCTATCCACAGCTGTTCTGGCGACGTGGAAGATTAGCCGTTAAGGCGCACACTCTCGTGATAAAGATTGTTGGGGTAATAAGCCCCAAAGATCAGGCTATTCATCGAAGTCATTGCTCTTGCAATGTGCCTTCGAATCATCTTGATCAAGAAATTATTCACACTGATCAGATTCGCCCTGTTGTACAGGACCTCATTACGATAGAATTTTATGTACTCAGACTCTGGTGTTCTATACAAACGAAGGCAAGCCCTAATGCAAGCCCTCTCAAACACCCGCATCTTTTCCAACAAGCTTGGCCCCACGTTGAACCACACGGGACATCCATAGGCGAGCATAGGCCGAATGAGGGCCATGTAGCAGATTACCTTCACCCTTGCATCGAGTTGGCTGCTATAAAACAGTCTCTTTGTAAGGCCGAAATCAACTTTGGCTCTATAAAGTGTAAATATTGAAAAGGATCGGCGAATTAACCGCGCCCTGTTGCAGACCATTTTTTACTTCAAAAGTTCCAGCAGACGTCACATTGCCATTCTTCACAATGAACTTCTTACTGGTGAGCATTTCATAAAGTATGTACAGCAGTGGTTTACTTATGCCCAGCCTGCTCAACTTGTAGAAGAGTCCCTCTAACCATACGGTATCGAAGGCCTTCTCCAAGTCAACCAGGCAGGCACCCGTACATTGCTTCTTGCTTTTGTTCCATTGGATATCCGATACTAGTTTAGACGCGGCATGTATGTATCATGCCCCGCCTTGAAACCGAATTGGTTGTCCGGAATTATGTGCATGTCCTCAACCCACTTAGTCAAGGCTCTATGTATCACTTTTTCGAATACCTTGCTGATGTTCGGAAGTAGACTTATTGACCGGAGATTCCCCGGATTGGAACTATCTTTATCCCTTTTGGGAATGGGCTGCACCACCGCTGTTTTCCAATGCACTGGATAATGGGCATTATTCATTGCATTATTAAACAGGATAGTATAAATTTTCACCGCTTCTGGAGGAAGATGTCTAAGTACAATGTTGGGTATACCATCGATTCCCACGGATTTCTTTTTCCTCAGTGATTCGAGGATCGCTTGGAGATCTGCCATCGAAATGAACGGGGGATGTACCCTTTCATCGGCGACGGCATTGTTTGCCATGTTTCTTTCATTGAACACGGTGAAACCAGTGTTCTCTGATCGCTAGTGCTCCATGTCATTTCGAAGGCAGAAGTTGTGCACAAGGACCCGATTCTGCAGCTCGTGGTTCGGGCAAACACTATCATTCACCTTATACACGTCCTGGAAAGTCGCTCCTATGGCCTCTACCTTCTCCTGAGGATCTTCGATCACAAAGAAATTGTCATCCTCAACTGCGTTATCTGGATCTATACCTGCTGTCACTAGTATTCGTACATTGTTCGTAGTTCGGGGGATTTTAAGACGCGGAAGATCGTTTTGATTATTCCTCCGAAATATCTTGTTTTTTTGCGGAAACATACTATGGTTATTGGACTTTATAGCCCGAATTTTCCTGTCCCAGTGCAAATTTACAGAAATTCTGTAATTTTCTTTAATTAATTGCGAGAGATTTTTAATCAACAACTTCAGCGTCCTAACCTCCTCCGAATTCTGTCTGTCAGTAAACTGTCTGTACAAGGTTTTTAATCTCGACAGCAGTCTACTTTTATGTTCGTGCAGTGCGTCAATCGTTGCATTGTGGTATATGTCCACGTTGTCAGTGTGTTGATACCTAGGTATCGTACTGTCCATCGTTCGCTTTATTGTCTCGTCCATTTGTTTTAGATATCTATCAATCTCCTCGTTTGACAGATTCCTATTAGACGGTAGTTTGAGCAAGTTCGAGGAGAGCGCTCTCGTCAACTGTCTGGAGAAGCGAGTCCAACGCGTTCTACTGTAATTGTAGGCGTGCAATTGGACAAACTCCTCCAATTCCGCAATTTCGTTGGGAATCGTTATTTCGGCACTGAGTCCGTCATACACGAAAGTGTGTAAGCAGTTTATCGTTTGTCGGTCCATGTCGGTCAATTGTAACCGTACATCGAACAGCATTAGGTCCAGATAAGATCCGCTTCTAGGATACGACGGACTATCCGTCGCTTTTAAATCTAGTCGATACTCAACACTGTGCCGACCCCACCAATTGAATAGTAGGTTCCATCTCGAATTTGGAGTGTTATTTCCCCAATCTCTATGTTTGGCGTTTAAATCACCGGCTAAAATGTAAAAGTTCTCTTCCGACTCCAGCCTAAGTATTCGAAAAAGTGTCTCGAGCTCTGAAATAAAAAAATTGGTTTGAGTAGCTTCAGGAGCATAGACTGCAACCATATACATCCTCTTTCCACTATGGAGGGACATATACACGATACATGCTTCCAGCTCCTGGAATCTACGCACTTCACCGCAGTACACTACTTTATGACGTAACTCTTTTCTAATGAAGATTGCGACACCTCCACCTTGTACAGAGTTGGGTCGGTCTCTTCTTATAATATTATAACTACTGTGCCTCAACTTGTGTTTCTGGGATAGCTTAGTTTCGCTAACCAAAAGCACATCGGGAGAATGGTCAGTGAATTCACATTCACCGCAAGGATCTTTAAGGGTTGCTCCGCCATGTTCGTACTCATTACGATTGGTGATGCGTTAGGCCCGGCAGAAGCGCGTAGATCTGGTCCACCCGTTTCGCCTGCTCCTGAATTTGTCGCTGAAGTTGGTCCATCTGCACCTGGATAGAGAGCAATATAGCCAACAAATCAGGTTCAGCCTCCGGTGCTCTCGGCTTTGGGGCCTGTGAAACAACCTTCGGCTGCGACTGTACCGTATTCCCCCGGCCTGACGCCATTTGGGCGTAGGTTACTTGGGGAGTGACGGATTGTGCAGGAACACTTGGAACAGGCGGACGCTTCACTTCCACCTTCTGTTGACGAGCCAGATTTACTTTTTTAATATATTGGAACTTGGGCAACCCCGATAGTTTGCGGTGTGCCCGGTGTTCCTACATAACGCACACGAGAGCTAACTTTTTTCAGTCGCGCCGTCCCTACCTAGCGCGCATTCCTCTGCTTTGTGGTCGTTTCCACATTTCACTCATCGTGGCTGCATATCGCAGTTCGACGCAGCGTGCCCAAACCTCTGGCAACGAACGCATTGTATCGTGCCTTCGCTCCTCCTTACCTTTTCCCAGGTGACAACCTGGTAGTCTAGGACTTTGATACTCCTTAGACCATCCAGTTTGCTGTTGGGTGAGAGCTGAATCAGGAAGAACTGTAATTTCCGTTTCTCCCTTTTGGCCTTAGCTGTGGTGAATGGCTTAACCCCTACGAAAATGAGCCCATCGCACTCTTTCTCTTTGAGTAGCTTTAAGAGCTCCTCCGGTTCGGTAGACGGTTCCATCCCCTTCAGAAGCATGGTTTGCAACTTTTCCCCCTTCGGGGTGAAGGAGAAGAACTCCGTCGTCGATTCCCTTAATAAATTTTTAATTTTTTGGTACTGCTCCACTGTGTTGCAGTGGATAGCGTGCCTGTCTAGACTTAGTGGTTTGATATAAAAATGATTACCTATGGCCGACTTACATAGTTTGATGGTGTCCTTAAGCTCCATCTTGAAGGTGTTAATCGGCGGCACCCTCTGTTTCGTCTTCTGCTGTTGTGGCTGTTGCTGTTGTTGTTGCTGCTGTTGTTGCGGCTGCTGTTGTCGCTGATGCTGTTGCTGCTGCTGCTGTTGTTGCTGCTGCTGTTGTCGCTGCTGCTGTTGCTGTTGTTGCTGCTGCTGTTGTTGCTGCTGCTGCTGATGCTGTTTCTGTTGGTGTTGTTGCTGCGGCTGTTAATTCTGCTGCTGCTGTTATTGTTGCTGCTGTTCTTTTTGCAGCTGTTGCGGTAGCTTCGTTTTCCGCTGCTATTGTTGTTGGGGTAGTTTCTGCAGTTGTTGCTGCTGTTTTGGTTTTGCCTGCCGCTGTGGCTTTGGCTGCGGCTCTGGCTGTTGTTTTTTCTGCTACTGTTGCTGCGGCTCTTTTTCCACTTGCAGCTGGCTTTCTGCTGGCTGCTGTTGTTGCTGTTGATTCACATTCTTCATCATCAGCTGTCGCTCCTTCTCCCTCCAAGCCGTTTGTTTGGCCTTGATCGCATTGATCCTCTCACGAATCTTCTTGATGCTGCTGCCTAATGCTTGCATTTCTTCTTCCGCATCATCTAATTCGGAGGTCGCCAACTCAGCAAAGCTGTTGTTCCCTTTTAGGAATTGGCCTACCTGACCATCAGAGACGTACACCAATTTGTCAGTGGTCTGACGATGTTTTGCTGCTGCTACTGTTGCTTTTGTTGGCGCCCCTCCCTTCACTCCAACCAGCAGCTTTTCGGCTGAAGCTGAAAGTAAGGGGCGCTTTCCCAAGTTAGGAGACGGCCTTAGCCTCCTCCTTCGTTTTGAAGTGCCATCAGCCTGCATATATCCCCAACAAGCCGACCCTGTGGCTTGATGGTCTGATGATTCGACTTCGTCATCGGCAGATACTGTGGGGTCCGCTGATCATCAGACTCCATCGCCTGATGTTATTTACCAATTTTCACTTTGTTTAGTGGTTTATTTTTAATAAAAAAAAAAGAAAAAGTTTTGGACCTGGGCGGGACTCGAACCAGTCTCCCTGGTTTAACTGCTAACTCGCCTGTTACGCGGACACTTTCTAATGTTCTTCTTAAAAACTCACTGCTAATTTAAGAGAAGCCGAAACACGTACGTACTTAATGAAAGTCTGTGAACGACTGCTTAACAAAGGTTAATGTTTTATCTAGATGCACACTCCGTCTGATTTATACTCGGCCTGTGCACCGTTTATTACAAATCTGATGTATAAATACTAAATAGAATTGGACCAAGGACCGATCCCTTAGGTGCCCCTGCACCAATAAGGTGATCATGTGACGTCCAGTTGTTGACGGAAACATTGAACTTACGACTCGATAAAAAGGATTAGATTATTTTAATTAAATTGATGGGAACATTTAACCTCATTGAATTTTTCTACGTCGAGTAATACAGTAGATGACGGATATAAGAAAATTAAAAAATCCAGAGAATTTCTTTCTTATATCAGTGCTTTCTTATATAAAAAGAACTGACATAAGAAAGAAATTTTCTTTTATCTAATAGTAGTATGCATATAAAAAAGGAAATTTCTCATAAATAGAGCAAATAAAGCAAAAGCATTTAAAACAAGTCCTCTTCATAGTGATAGATACATTATATAATATATGTCGCTAATTATTTGTACATACATACAGACATACATATCATAAAAAACTCATAACAAAACAAAAAATCTGTGCAAGGCATATTTGCAATTTTGCCTGGCTTCAGGAAAATCTTCATAAATTTTGTTTATTAAATGTTACATTCAATACTTATGCTTAAGGCCATTAGCTTGATGTATGGATATATGTAAGTACGTACAAGTGCATGTCAAAATATTGTATTATTCTATCATAATGTATATTATCATAGCATCTCTTTATGTAATAAGAAAAATAATGTTCCTTCATATATAAAATTGTATTGATTTTGCAGGAGGACAAGGTTGTTCAAATGTACGAAACAATGATGACCCGCCATTCAACAATGATTGTAGGACCAACTGGTGGTGGAAAAACAGTTGTCATAAACACTCTTATTAAAGCACAGTGTCATTTAGGGCTACCTACGAAGTGTACTACCCTGAACCCGAAAGTAAGTTCACATAATATTTAACTAAGTGCATAGTTGAATTAATGATGTTCATTGAATGATACGAGTATAACAATATGTGTGTAATAATTTCTTGAAACTTTATGCACCTAAGATACGTTCTGGGAAATTAAATAATGTGTTAACCGATAGTTATGATTTAGATTTAGATTTAGATTTATTGGTTATAATAAAATCGCTGTACATGTTAGAGTAAAACACTTATAAATAGTACAGGTGGCAAGTAAACATATTTAAAAACAAAGATTTAAAAAAGACTTACTAATAAAGAAAGAAAGCAAAAGATACAATAGAAATTTCAAATATACACCAAGTAGACTTAAATAAAAAGAAAAGAAAAAGTGTGATTAATTTTAGTAAAAAGCGAAATGAGAAAAGCACGCCGTTGAAAATTGCCTATATTCGACTATAGACCTCACCCGGTGAGGCAGATTGTTCCAAAGACGAACAGCATGAATAAAAAACTGCCTGCGAGAAGTCAAGCAGGTATGCATAGATGGTCTTATGATAATGCAACGATTGGACCGAGAGAAGGAAAGTTTGTTGTAAAGATACTCTGGTTGCTGTATGTGAATAATCTTGAAGAGCAAGATACAAGATCGATATCTTAGGAAACCATCAAAATCACAACCAAGAAGTTTGCGACGTTCAACTGAAACATGGTCATATCTACGAAGATTGAAAACATAGCGAGCAGTCGAATTAAGTGCCTTCTTTAGTTTAAGAAGGGAAACGAAATCTCATTCCGCAAAGAGTTCGCAGCCATAGGAAATAATAGGCACAATAAGTGCTTTTACGAGTTTTAATTTAACTTCGACAGGTAATATTGCTTTGCTAACTGATAGACCTCTGAGCGATGCATATATTTAGGATACTACGGTACAAATATGGTTATTCCATGTAAGCTCACTGTTAAAAATTACAATGAGACAACACAGCAGGATGGTCATTAATGAACATGGTAATAAGTAAAGGGCCAAGTACAGATTCAATTATATATATATATATATGTAGTTATCATTTCAAAGTATAGGGCACACTCACTTGCAACTTGCATACACTTTATCTTGTTATTAAATGCTTTAGGAACGACAAGAACATTGACCAAATGTAATTGCCCTTTGCTCGTTTATTAACACGTTAAGTGCCACGTGAGACCAACGTGACTTCATACTAGAGAACTGAAATAGAGAACCAGGCTTAACATTTCATTGTTATCATTCTAGTAAATGTATTTCTTTTTTAAGGCATTCTCTGTGATTCAATTATATGGATACCTAGATATGAGCACAAGAGATTGGATTGATGGCTTATTTTCAAACATTTTTAGAGAAATGAACAAGCCAATTACTAAGGAGGTAAGTAAGCCTAGAACGATTTTAAAAAAATAACAGCCTTTGGCTTTGATTCTTTTACCTTAGAAGTAAATAAGGGTCATCCTATGATTTATATTTTCATCGATTTTTGTGACGTATGTATGTAAATGAATCAACGTATTATGGAGCTTCTGACGTTATACAGCTTTCTAGGACATACGTTTGATATGCAGTTTCCTGAGTCCATTTCTGATATGGTACCCAGCAATAAGTTACCCTTGGACTCTCCGCCGGCTGGTTAATTTCGAATAACCGCTCCTCTAATCACCATCAATTGCATTTTTTTAGATTATTCTAACTAATTATTTATTGCAAATATTAAAACAGACGTATTAAAATAAAGGACAGACTTTGTTAGAAGTTGGTTTCACATGTACGTACTTTCGTAGGTCATATATTGCCGATATATTAATTTTGAACCAAATCCATGGGCTATTAAAAAGGTACGTCTACATGCACTTTTTATGAAAAATCCCGTCTCGGATTATACTCAGAAGCCCATGCACCTCAGACCGGTGTATAGATAGACAGAATACTGTGACCCCCTTTTACGAACTTTTCTATAATCGTTACATTAATTCTTATTCAAAATGAAAATACGTTAAATTTCTTAGAAGTCTTTATCAAAAATGATTTACTTAAGATGTTGTCTGTTTTGCTGACTTTATCTTTCAATAATAATATTACTATTTATAAAACAAATGTAATATTAATTATTGCAGGAAAGGCGATATGTATGCTTCGATGGTGATGTTGATGCACTATGGATAGAAAATATGAACTCTGTTATGGATGATAATAAGCTACTGACCTTAGCGAACGGAGAACGCATACGATTGGAAAACCATTGCGCGTTATTGTTTGAGGTAACTTAAAAAAGATATGCCAAGTAATATTTACATCTTTATTTTCTTTTTATTTTATTGATTTACAAAGGTAGGGAATTTATCTTATGCCTCTCCAGCGACAGTCTCCCGGGCAGGAATGGTGTACGTCGACCCGAAGAATCTCCGATACGCTCCATACTGGCAACGTTGGGCGCTCTCTCGACCTGGATCAGAACACGAATTCTTACAAGTATGTGTAGTTCCAATTTGTGCATTATCAAATCTTTATTATTTTACTAGGAAATGTTCGAGAAACTAATAGCACCAGCAATTACATTCATTTTGGAAGGACTTGACGGCACTCAACAAGGCAAACCTTTAAAATCGGTTTTACTACAAACTGACCTTAATATGATTGTACAATTCTGCAATTTGTATGACGCAATGTTTCCTCCTCCTATAGAAAATGAGGAATCTGATGAGCCTTTTGTGGATTATGAAATAGCAATATTAGAATGTGGTTTCATAGAGGTAAGATTAAAAAATGCAACATAATAACAATTTTTGTACAAAATATTTTATAGTATTTAATATTTTATCAGTGTACGAATTAATATATAATATAGAGATATATATATATTTGAATTATTTTCTTGAGGGCGCATTAAAAAATAGATTTCAATATTTTTATTTTGTAATTGTATAAATGTAACTTTTTATACAATGCTAACTTACTCTAATAGTCGTGCATTAGTAAATAAGTGACGGGGTGCAATACGATCTGTTTCAGACGGATTGAAACTTTGCTATACATATGTTTTATTATTTACCTTTAAAATATTTTTTTAGTGCATTTATGGCTCATTGGGTGCTTGTCTTGCCGAACTAGATCGAGAGCGGTTCGATGAGTTTATCAAAAGAACTTCAGGTATGACATTGTTAGAGGATTCAGAAGTCAAGCGAGCTTCAGAAGGTCAGTTACCTATTTCAAAACCCACACTTTACGAGTACTTCTTTGATTGCGAAAAGAGTATATGGACTGCATGGGAATGGATTGTGCCAGTGTACGAGCACGACCCGGCCATAAAATTCAGTGAAATTCTCGTGCCAACTGTCGATACTCTGAGAACAAATAAAGTATTAAAGTTGATGAGCCTCGTAAGTTATTGAGTTTTTTTCCCCCCCCTTTGGATATATATATCATATTTCGTTTAGAAAAAACGGCCCGTACTTTTGATTGGCGATGCAGGTTCTTCAAAAACAGCAATTATAACCAAATACTTGAGAGAACTAGACTCTAGTGTTTTCGTAATTTTTCCTTATAAATATAACCAAATCATTTTTTGAGGAATAATTTAAATATTTCTAGATTATCCTTAATGCAAATTTCTCTTCACGAACTACATCAATGGATGTCCAAAGAACTATTGAAGCTACTGTGGAAAAGCGAACTAAAGACACTTTTGGACCGCCAATTGGGAAACAAATAGCGTGTTTTATAGACGACATGAACATGCCACAAGTAGATGAGTAAGATATATGTAGAATACATACATACGTATACGTATGTACGTCGTAGCCGCTTGGCCTAATACAGTATTTCGAGAAAAGTTTAAATATTTTGAGAAACATTCAAAATACTGTATTAGATACTTACGTCTTTCAGCTGGAAATTGTGTAAGAGCTTCAAATGAAAGAGCTTAATTAGGGGCCTCAATGCAATCCATTAAAAGAGCTTACTTCTTGCTACCTTAGTAAGGATTTGGTAAGGACGCCTTCTCTTAGTCATCAAAACGAGGGACACAGGGAGTAGTAGTTAGGACGTTGGATCAATGTTCGCAATGTTCAAGGTTAAATCAAAAAAAAAAAAAAGTCAGTCTCCTCTCGTGACTTTTTGAAGCTCTTTGGTTTCCGCTGGGTTCAGTGTTTCTATTTATATTCTACACACAGTCATTATTTTGGCTTCTCTTTGTTTTGTTAAGATTAATTTTTATAATATTTCAGGCTTGCTACATTTTTAAAATATTTTTCTCTCCTAGTTCAGCATTTATTCCTATGTATTTATAAATTGTATATACATATATATTTCGGTCACATGCTTGTTTATTTCGAACCTTTCAGTCTATAGAACTCATATTTTCAGGATATACATATATACATATATACATACATTTTGTGGTGAACCGAGCAAAATGATGACAAAAATAAAAATAGCAGCAAACGAAAGAATAAAAAGTACTAGAGTACACAAACATCTCAGAAGATATAAATTTCTTAATTTATAAGACAAATTTCAATTTTTTTTCTTATTATACTGAAATTTTTCCTTGTTGAGACCACCGGAATTTAATTTATTCATTTCATTTCCACTAGATTATAAAAATAAACGTATTTAGTGAATAGTTTGTAGGAGGGCAAAGCGGGTGAAATAAAAAAGAATGTTGTCCGTTCAACAGTTGACTTAGAACTCAACTTTTTTATTTATGGTTGACAAGTTTGTACTTAAAGAATAAACTGTTGTTGCGGTTGCATCAAACGATGATAAATAATACATTTAAAACAGATTAATACAATGAACAGTATCTTAATATATATGGAAATACATGAATACAAGTACAATTATAATTGAGTGGAATTTTCGACTACAATTCGGCCATTTCTGATTTTAAATCGCCTCGATTTACACAAATATCGATTATTTGATATTTTCAACACAAAATGACTTTCAAGTAAAATATAATAATTTAATGAGACTGGTAAAAGCGATGGCTTTCAAATAACGTAAGTATCTGATCGGTAATGAAACACAACCAATTCCATAAAAGGATTTCCTTCTTTTTTTTTACGTGGCATATATTTTCATTTTAATTGTTTACCACGTACGGCTTCATATTTTCGGAACTTGAAATCCCATCGTATTGGTTTCGAGAAACTTGTAAGTTTTCTAAATCTTTTATACGATACCTATCGTTAGGCAATACTTCGTATACTTCATATGGACCTTTGTATTTAGGCAATCATTTTTTATTAACACCTGCAGTAGTGACATTTTTTACTACCACATAATCACATAGGTTTTTTGTGGTTTTTATCATACTGAATTTTGATTGATTACGCATGATTGTAAAACTTGCCGTTTCCGTTTCCTCGACTATGTCTATTGGATCTTTTTGAATGATTTCATATTCTAAATACTTGCGGATCGTATCATTACTTTCGCCTCTTTGGAGAACTCCGAACAACAAAACACTTGGACATACAATGGTGTAATTTATGGAGAATTGAATTTTATCCAAATGTTTTGACAACTCACCCGGCTCGGCTTCGGATTCTTTTGACAACATAGCAGTCAAAAGCCTGTTTACCCTCTTCACCTGCCCATTTGATTGGGGAGAATGGGTGGCGACTTTTATGTGTGTCACATCAACATCTCTAGAAAATGACAGAAATTCATCTGAGGTAAAACAAGATCCCCTATACGAAATCAATCTTTTGGTCGGCTGTAATTTGAAAAATAATTCTGCAAGCTCTGAATGACTTCTCTAGAACTTGTCGTCTTCACTGAATAAAGCTTGGTAAATTTAGTGAACGCAACCACTAACACTAACTTACGCGCCGTGGCGTAAGTGGTTAGTGTGTCGGATCCCTTAAAGAGCTGTTGCGCAAAATATTTATTTATTTATCCACTAACAGAAAAAATATATTTCTTTAGGTTTTTCACACCAGCTGGAAGGGGCCCATAATGGTATACATGAAGTGTATCAACGGGCTTATTGCTCTTTGGAATACTGTGTAGTTCACCTTCCTTTTTTCCAGACGGAACCGCGAAGTAAATGCATTTTAAGCACGACTTGATGTAGTCTTTGATTTTCTGCTTCATCGATGGAAACCAATAAGTCTTTCTAAGTTCAAATACTTTATCCGCACCCACATGACAAAGTCCATCATGGTGAGTTTGGATAATATTTTTTTCCATTTGCTCTGGAACATAAAAAGCAACGGAATGGGTGTTGTTTGTGTTCTAATATGCTAGCAATATTCTGAATGGTTATACATATCCTGATTTTGGGCAGAAGCCAGTGCATATTCGAATGAATCAGGTTGTACTAAAAGGATGTTATGACACCTACTAAGGGCGTCGACGTGGTTCATTCTGACTGAATCTCTATGCTCTACTGAATAATTACATTCTTGTAGCTCTAAAGCCCACCTTGAAATTCGAGGATTGATAATCTTTTTTCTTAGCGTAAGCGTTAAAGACGTACAGTCAGTAATAATTTTAAAGCTAACACCCATTAAATAGGTCCGAAATCTTCTTAAAGCGTATATGAACGCAAGGGTTTCGAGTTCAAAGGAATAGTACCTTGGAGAAAAAGAAGATAGGATGGAACTTCTTATCTGACTGCTTTTGCATTGAAACTCCACCAAAACCAAATGAGCTGGCATTGCAGTGCAGTTCGCTTTCTGCATGTGGAGAATAAATGCTCAACACTGGCGTTTGAAGTAATTTTGGCCTTAATAACTGGAAAACACATATTTTTTTTAGTAGATCATCAGGGTTATCGTGAATAAATTTTTCTTCAGAATTAATATAAAGAAACTCGAACGCACCTATAGGCGTAAACAAACGATGTTAACTTTATGGATTCTTCAGCCATTTTGACGTGTTGAAACCCATTTCTGAGGTCTAATAATGAAAAATATTTTTTATTTCGTAGCCTGTCCAAATGATCCTCGATTAGGGTAAGAGGGTAATTGTCTTTTTATGTGACACTATTTAGTTGCCTATAGTCTACGCATGATCTGAACGTTCCATTTTTCTTTTTGGTCAAAACAATTGGAGAGGCAAATGGTGAATTACTTTCGCGTATTATTTTATGGTTCAATAAATCATTAAAAAATGTTCTTAGTTCAATAGTATGTACGTATGGTAGCCGCCGTGGTGCGCAATTAAAACTCATATTCGAATTACAAAGACTAATTTTCACCTCATAGGAAATATTCGGATTAGAAATGCTTTTATCAGAATTGTTTTGTTTCATAATATCATAAACGCGTTGTCTATCTTCATATGTAAGATTATTGTTAATCCTCAAATTAAAATCATTTTTATCATAACAAGTAGGTATCTATATTCAAAATATCTTTCGCGAAAATATCGCCATGCAAATCCGTAAAATTTTTGTCATATTTGTCGTTGAAATTATTATCACAATTATCTACGAGTAAGTTGTTTAAATTTTCATAATTTTTAAAGTCACTTTTCATATAATTTGTAGAAAAGGTAGAATTGTTTGTCAAATTGTTTTCATAGTCTTTAGCATAATTTATTAATTTAATTCTAGAATTTTTAACATTTAATTTAATATTACTGGCTCGTAAAAAATCTCTGCCAAGAACAACAGAGTTAGTCATTGTTTTATTTTTAACTACATGCAACATGCAATTTACCGGTCTATCACTTACATAAATAGCACATACAGCTTTTCCTAATACCATATACCCAATTTCGCTCCATTCATTCCAAAATACTGATTACACTCATGTTTTTTTTTCTTTTTTCTGTTTGTTTATTTATCCACTTATACACTATTACATATTATATTGTTTAAATAAACCCAAAAACTACAGCAATAATGATAACTTAAAGTATCTGACCTGAAGGGTTCTCAATACTTACAATATGATTTTTATATACTTGGTATATTTTCATTATTTTTTATTTTATTTTATTTATTTTTTAATGCTATTTTTATATTTTGTTTTAAGGAGAAATGTGGAAAAACCTTACACAAATGTTTATTATTTTTATTCAACTAAATTAGAGGGGAAAACTAACTTATTCTAAGTTAAACCTAAGTTAACCTTACTTAACCTAACTTAACCTACGACAGAACTGGGCCCTGATATGCGATCTCCAGCCCGTCTATACAAAGGATCAGCGAATGACAAATGTCAATCCCCTTTTAACCGGCGAACCAAAAATCACATACCAGGGCCCAGTCCTACTTAACCTAAACATTAGCTTCAACCCAGTCGAGCCACCAGTATTTCTCCCGATTAAACCGGCCGGTGTTGATTATATCCCTTTCAGGTATGCTTACGCAGTATCTTAGGACGGCATTTCGATCACCCGAGTCAATAGGCCTATTGAGAATACGTTTATCTGTTGCCCTTCTAGCAACGTGATAGATAATTGGTACGTTCGTTGAGTCCGATAAATAACCGTGTGCATCCAGATGCAAGAATGCCTTAGGTGGTATATATCCACTCTCCATAGTATTTCCGAAATACCCAGGGTTAGGGTAAAATGGACCTGACACAAGTTCGTTCTCTGTAACGTTTGCTGACCGTGCAAAATGATTCCTCACAAGATCCAGAGTGAAATTGTCGATTCTGGATACACCGGAAGCATCGAGTAGCCTCTTATTGGAGACATAATGTCGAAAGTCGGAATGTGCGCTTCTGTACATCCGCATACATGCTCGAATACATTTTCTCTCAAATAATCGGAGCTTTTCCATATACGATGACTTATGTTCCACCATACTGGACTCGCATAAGTCAGGATTGGACGAACGAAAGCTTGGTAACATATGACCTTCACATCGGATCTCAGATAGTTGTAGTAAAAAAGGCGTTTGAGGGACATAAATGCTGCCCTTGCCTTTTTTAACTGTGTATTTATATGTTCATTATAGTATAAAAATTTGTCCAAATGGACACCTAGATATTTCACACAAATCTTTGATTCGATGCGAAGACCATTAGAACTCGTGATTCGTAAATTTTTCCAGTTGCGTCCCAAATCTGAATTACCGCGTCTTACTGGGGTGCGGAACAGTATAGTTTCACATTTCGCGTGGTTGATCTTAAGCTTCTATTCGGAGCAAAATGTTTGGGGTTTATCAAAATTATTTTGAAGTTCACCTTGAATGCCTTGTATTTTTGAGCCACTTGCATACAGAATAACGTCGTCAGCAAACGCTAGGGAATCATCCAGACCCTGTAGCATTTCGGAAACATATATGTTGAACAGAAGCGGTGCTGTAACTGTGCCTTGTTACACTCATGTTTTAATGGCCGGATCACAGAAGGTGGTGAAAATTGTTCCTGTATGAAACTTATAGGACTGCCTGTGTCTACCATTTTATTTGCTTGGAATTCGAAAACGTCATTAGTAACATAAAACTATTGAAAAATATATATTTAACATCAAGAGTGAAGTCGTCGTTAAATGTCTTCGTCATTACATTTTCCTCTTCTGGCTTAGCTTCAGGCTGCTGAAGCAAAAGAACTGCTGGTGGAGGTTGGTTGATGCTTCACCAGTGGATGCTAAGTGTCCGTGCTTACCACACTTGTAGCAACTTCCTCGCTCTCGTCGTGGCTTCTGGCAGCTGCTAGCAATATGTCCAGACTCGTTGCAATTGAAGCACCTGTCCTTCTGTAGTCGCTGGAGTTGGTTAAATGACGAGGTTGTTATCGCTGTTGAAGAAGAAGGTATATTTTCTGCGGCGTAATATTTCATGTTCTGGTATTGCTGTGAGAAGAAATTGTTTGTTACATAAAGTATTAGGAATTCCTTTAATAATGTAATGTACAAGGTGGCGCAAAATTAATCACCCTATCGGAAGATGTTATAATTTTTGCAAATGGCGTCGTACGTCAATCATATTTGACACTTGTGAACTAGACAGCTGCAGTATACAAACAGATAAGCAATGGAGGTTGTAAAGGTCCAAATAAAGATTTCCATCACACAAATTCATTTTTTTTTATTCAGTAAAAAAGTAATTCAAAAACAAAATTGGATGATTAATTTCGCGCCACCTTGTATAAGAACCTCGTCTTCGATTTCTGTATTGAATACAATCTCCTGCATAGCCAGTGTATATTGATGGATACTCTCGTCCCTTCACTTCCTCCGGTTCCGTAAAATATCGTGAACATCAGCTAACTCCGTGAAACTCTTGTAGAAGTTTTGATTTCAACTCCGACCAAGTGGAGCAACGGGATGAACGGAGAAATAATTTGGCGGTCCCTTTCTGACTTCTTGCAAAAATAAAGGATTGTTGCTCTTCCCACTTGTGCAAAGACCTTGCCTTGGTCACCAGAGAAATAAGGCACAATGTCTTCGATGTCTTTGTATGAGATTGAACACGTGGAGCTTTCGGCTGGTCGACATAAAGCTGCGAGTTTTTCTTTGAGAGCTAAAATTTTCTCTTGTTTTTTTATTCTGTCGCCAAGCCTGTCAATTTTGATTTGGAGATCATCATCTTCCTGGGCAGTAGGTGCTACTTCATCTTGGACGTAGGGAAAATGTACGCTGATTTCAGATTCGTCCAACTCAGCAATGTGTTACTGTAATCTTAATTTAGATATCCATTTGCTGTCAAAACTTCATGCAATTAAGAGACTTGGGAATATACGCATAGGTACATATGTACATGCATATGCATGTGTAGACATAGAACTATTGCAATATTTTTCCATTTTGTTAGAAGAGATCGTTGGATTTGTCCACATTTTAGAATGTTTTAATGAATAAAATAAATTGTGTGTTGGAAGCGGGTTTGCGTATGTTCTGGTGGGATTCGCAAAGGGAAAGTTATAATTGAGTTTACCTTCAACCATTTTCGGTATTGTATTCAGTTGGCAATTATATTTCAACAAGTAAATAACCGTCAACTAAAATGCGGGCGAAGCAAGGAGAGCACTGGTCAGCTAGTTTATTAATATGCGGACTGTACAAAACTTTTTTCTACATGGGTTTTAACAGATCCCACTTCTGAAATGTAGGAGGGCAAAAGGGGTGAAATAAAAGAAAGTGTTGTCCGTTCAACAGTTGACTTAGAACTCAACTTCTTTATTTCTGGTTGACAAGTTTATTCTTAAAGAATGAACTGTTATTGCTGTAGCATCATGCGATGATAAATTATAAATTTAAAACAGATTAATACAATGAATAGTATGTAAATACATAAGGAAATACCTGAATACAAGTACAATTATAATTTAGTGGAATTTTCGACTACAAGTTTGTAACAGGTAGGAATAATAAAATACCAAAATGTATTGAAAAAAAAAAAGAATTTAAACAAAATATTTATTTATAGTCTTATTGGGAAAACAACTAACTCCCTTTTCCTTTTGGAAACACGAAATCTTTTATTATTTATTTTTGTTATTTGTTATGTTTTTGTTTTCAATAACTAATTTCGTCAGTCCGAACACATTAATATATTCTTTATTTCTTGTAGATATGGTACACAGCAACCTATAGCTCTGATGAAACTGCTTTTCGAGTTTGGAGGAATGTTCGATCGAGGCAAAGATTTGAATTGGAAAAAGTTCAAGGATTTAACGTTCTATGCAGCAATGGGATACCCTGGTGGTGGAAGGAATGAAGTTGACCCCCGGTTTATATCAATGTTTTCCGTTAATAACTTGGTTTTTCCAAACGATGCATCGCTCAGACTGATTTACTCCTCAATTTTTAAGGGTCATTTGGTATTCAGCCAATTTCCTGAAAACCTACACAAAATTGCTGATATAGTTGTTCAAGTCACTTTGAATCTATTTGCGGTCAGTTTCTAAAATATTTATTCAGTTCCTTTTTAATTTAGATGTGACATTTTCACTTAAAAGGATCCGTGCAGCGGTAGGGTGGATCGGGGTAGAGACAAAAAAAAAATAGTTTTCAGAATATCAAATACTTCCACTGGATATGTAAAAGTTAATCAAAAATAGCCCACAATTAAACGTCGCATTTTGGCGAAACGGTTGCATTGCAACTGCTGATTTTTCACAATACATTTTTATAAATCGCATTTGATTGATGAGTGTTAAGAATATAATGGCCATTGACATTTTTAAATAAAGCGTTTACGCTGCGAATTCCTTTCTAAGAAAAAAAGTGTTGAGTATAATGTCGTGACATAAAAAGATGGTAATTTGTATATAAATTTAAAATATGCAGGGTTAGCACTCGTAATTAATGTTTCACCTACATATTTTACTAAAGGACAACGTTTTGTCACCCATTTTTTAGTCGGTCGTTTATTATGAAAATACTTGAATGAAAAGTTTGTTATATTTGTGAAAAACTGCTGTGCGAAGTACCCTATTTAATGAAGTTTATTCATAAGTCACCAGTGGAGATTAGTAGTTGTGATTTAAAAATCGTGTATTGTGAGATGGAGTTTTTGTACGTTGTGCTATTACATCAAATCGGTTAGAAAGAGTTCAATCAGCGGTGTGTATTTACGCCTCTCGTAAATAAGTTTTTTATGATTAAAGTACATATGATCTATCCTATTCTGCACGTATGTATATGGTATAGAAAATGTTCATATAGTGATCAAATATCCCTTATGCGAGAATCAACTATCAGTTATCTAATAACATTACACAAATATTACCTATTCTTGGAAAAAAAAAGTCTTAGTTATATTACTCTTTCCTGGGGATGAGATTCATCCGTCAAATTTATTCCCTTGATTCACAGTATCAAAATCAATTTTAATTGACAAATTTCGTCTGCCGTCAATTGATTAATAAATGCATACTATATTCGCAATTGGGACCATAGTTTTTTTTTTTTTTAAATACTAGCAGTCTTATAAATTGAATACACCTTACCATTTTCAATTAAAGCGTGTTTATTCGTAGCTTTAATAACCACACCACATATCTCAGCAATTTTGTACGAAATTAAGCCTTAACTTTACAAAAAAAAAAGGTGTGACTGAAAATTTGGAAATATGTTGGGCTAAGTGTAGTCACAAATATACTAAGAGTCTGTTGATATCCCATCTGGGCGTCACGGTTTTTTTTTAAATAACTTATTTCTGGTATACACATCCGGTGATAATTAAAAGGAAAGAGATGTCAAAGCTACCTAATTCACGTACCTACTTATGGATACAGCGTAAAACTGTAGGTCCCTTCAAATTCATCCGAAAAATACAGGGTTGCAAAATCGCTCTGAGAACATCCAAACTATATATGTACCATTCATGTCGATGTTTACTGTTCCGACATCTATGTTGAAAAACATCGGCCAAGAAATTGATATATCGCTCTTCCCATATTTTGCACTTCAATCATCCCCGATTTTCCTCTTGGAACATACCCATTAGTAATGTTCTATCACTATATTTCTCAAAACAAACTAGTTATTTAATGTACGAGTACTTAGAAGAATTCTTGAGGTAAGAGAAAAATCTATTATAACTAATACTCTAGATGAGAGATTAAGTTAAATAAGGGCATTAAGTAAGAAAAGGGGGAATGTACATTGTACATCCACTGTAATTTTCGTTGGTGGTTATTCCAAAAATGTAAAATGATTTGTCGTTTACACATACACTGCACTTTTTTAAGTAAACCGTTGAGATATGACGGGAAAGAAAGATGTTACGAGCATTTGCAACAATTTGCTGGATTTGAAAGTTTAGCAACGAAAGACAAAAATTGTTAGTCAAACTTCGCCTTCCGACATAAAAATCGTATCTTTGTGCATTTTTTTCTATTACCATACTGTAAGTATGCATAGTTCCGGTACTTTTAAAGTGGTACAAAAATACGTTTGAATCCTTTAATACATTGTTTACTTAGCTTATTGCAGTGTGAGCTCCTCCCAACGATCTAATTAAATGTTGAATGAATAGGGCTGCTAATAAATAATTATGAAACTTAATTATTGAATTTAAAGAATAAAAACAAGTTCATAGACAACCCTAAATATGACGTACATGATTTTCTTTTTATGTGGTCACAGATTACCATCGCTGAGCTTCCACCAACTCCATCAAAGTTTCATTACATATTCAATCTTAGAGACCTATCGAGGATATTTGGTGGTATACTTCAAATTCATCCAAATTATTTTAACCAAGCTCGAGAAATTATTCGGGTTTGGCGTAATGAATTTTCAAGAGTTATTTGTGATCGGTTAATCTCAGAACATGTACGTATAAATTAAATCATTGACAAACTACTTCAACACATCTGCATACGTTTGAACAATTCAACATTTCTACAATGTACATTTAAAACATTTTTTCGTGCACAGGATACCAATTTGGTGAAAAAACATATCGAAAATGAAGTAATGGAAAAGTTTCCACCATCGTTTGAAGTAGACGAAGGGTACACGCTGCCAAAACTCCCATCGGTCATCGATGATCCGCTACAAGTAAAACCACCGGACACTGTTGCTGCAGGTGAGTATCCTTACCGGTGGATAAGTACAAATTCATTGTAGCTTGCTGCTAATATACTGGGTGAGCGTGTAGCCTGCCTCTCGGGAGGTGGTAACATAAGTTATTGTGAACATTATTGGTTTCTCATGGGAAATATTAAGTACAGTAGTGCCCGCTTATAACGAACTCGAAGGGACCGACCAAATTTGTTCGGTATAACCGAAGTTCGTTATATGTGATATGCTAAAAAAACATAAATTTTTGTCCAGAAAACCAAAAAAGAAGAAAAATAGGAAAACTAATAAATAAAAATACTAAAAACAATATTTCAGTACACAAGCATTATGCTTTTATGTACATTCTATTTTAAAAAGTCATGAATTTTAGATTGTTTTGTTTGAGTAAAGTTTAAATTGTTTAAAAACAGTTCGACGTCTGCAAGTCCATTAAAATCCTTTGGGGAGTGTTTTTTGACTGAAGGAAAGTACGAAGGCCCCCGGCAAAGCATAACGCGTCCGATGTGAATACTGGAGCTGCTACAAATTCCACATTCTCACTCTCTCCGTCGTCTTCATTCTCGTCAACATCTGCACTACCACTTACAGAAGCCACAATTGCATCATCATCCAGAAGTTCTAAACTTATAAGGTTGTCATCAAAGTGCACATATTCCTCAAAACCGTCGCTATCGATAGCAGTTGTTAATGCATTTTGAGATTCTATGTGATTTAGTCTGAGCCAGTCAACAAAGGGTATATTGTCCTCCAAATCGAAATTGTCTACACTTCTGATGAATCCGCCATGTCGAAAACAATTTAAAATAGTTTTTTGTGCAACTTCTTGCCATGCCATATGAATTAAATTTATATCATCCAATAGATTAGCTGTAAAGTTTTCTTCTTTCTTATCAATTGAATTTATCATCTTCATGAGAAGCAAATGCCGATAATTGCTTTTTAAACTCTGAATGACACCTTGGTCCATAGGTTGCAGCCATGAGCTTGTGTTAGGAGGCAAAAACACTAACTTAATTGACTCCAAATCCTTAACGTCTGGATGAGCCGGAAGTCATCCTAGCTCTCTGATTGAATTTGTAGTTCACCGGCAATTGTTTGACGTTTTTGAAGCACCTGGGCTTTTTTGGTTTTCCTAGCACCAGCAGTCTTCTTTTTTCTGTCCCCGTTGTTTCAATAGTTTCCCACCAACGCACGTCTCTCCTTTGAAGTGCAACGTTCTATTAGGTGTCAGATTATAAAATAAGCCAGTCTCGTCGCCGTTAAATATGTCCTCATCCTTAAAGTTTTCCTTAATACCTGGCCATTTGTTTTGCAACCAATCATCAACAATACCCATGCCAACTGCTGCTGCTTCCCCAACAATTTTTCCGGTGCTAATACCATGTCGTTTTTTAAATCTATTCAACCAACTTTTGCTAAGATTGCATTCCTGATTCGTAAACTTTCAACCAAGCTCTTCGGCTTTTTCTTGTAATATAGCACTACTCACAGTAACATGTTAGCAAAACCACTTTAATAATCCACTATCCACTCTTTTGTTTGTAGGTTTTTTTACTTTTTTTTACCTTCGAATTTGTTTGGTTGAAGTGGTCCATGATCTCCTCCCTTTTCTTCCAAATTGTGCCAACAGTCGACTTACTTAGTCCTATTTCCATGCATATATCGGTTTGCCTTGCACCTTGTTGTAAACGCTTTATTATATCGTGTTTGTCTTTTAATGAGAAACATTTTTTCTTTTTATTTGACACTGTATCTCCCATTTTATTTAATTGATTTTCAAATGCGTGGTACCCTTCCTCTATGCACTTTGAAACTCAATTAATTTGTGCTGCCTTTGAAATTTATCGTTTGATGCAAACATTATGTAACTCGGGGAAGTACCGAAAAAATTATGTTCAAGGACAACATTTTGTTGTTTGAGAATGTTGCTATATACATAAGTATAGCTGTACAGTTCTCGGGGAAGCCCTGAACAATTGGGGAAATCTAAATGACAATGTAAAGTGAGACAGTATTGGTTCGTTATAACCGGACATTTTCTTCATTTAACGCGCAAAAAGGGTTCGTTATATGCAAAAGTTCGCTTTAAGCGGGTTCGCTTTAAGCGGGTTCGCTATATGCGAAATTATAATCCATAGTTCTTATGGGACATTGATTGGGACTGGGTGAAATGGTTCATTATAACCGAAAGTTCGCTTTAACCGGGTTCGCTTTAAGCGGTCACTACTGTATATGGTGACAGCTGATTTTAACAGTGATAGCACATAAATTGAACATATTTAGTTGCCACTTAGCTTACTTACAGTGTGTTCCAGAAAAACGTATTTTAAATTACTTCTTTTACTTTACTCACACACATGTTTGCAGCCAAATTATTTTCTGCATTTAATTGCGGATCGTACATTGTTTTGTGGTTTTTATAAACCATTTCGAATGTGTTTTCTTAGAACCTTACCCAAAAGGGCGAGACAGTGGATAAAGAAGTATAAGGAATGCGGTAATCTCGATGATGGGTCAGGTAGAGGGACCAAAGCAAGCACATCCAGTAAGGACAATAAAGTAACTTGCGAATTGTTAGGGAAAAACCCCACAATTAATCTAAGGACGGAAAAAAAAAATGGTCCAGAAAATGTATTAAGGTGTCCATCAACTTGATGCCGTTTGGCAGAATTTGGCATCAAAAACAGGAGTACCAAACTTAAACCGCTACTGACCCAAAAACATATTGAAAAGAGACTTTGTTGGGCAAAGCAGAATCTAGACCGGAATTGGAGCAACATCACATTTACAGATAATTTTTTTTATAATTATTGGAAGAAAGCCTGGACAAAAAAAGATGAAAAGTTTCTGCAACGCACCGTAAAACATCCAGCAAAAGTTTATGTTTATGGATGCTTTTCGGCAAAAGGATTCCGAAAGTTAATAGTATTCACACGAAACCTCGATGCACAATTCATGGTAAAATTATACCAGAAGGGTTTGCTAAAGTCTGCCGAATCTCTGTAAGGACCAAATATCTCTTATAAGAGGATAACGATCCAAAACATAAGGAGTCGTCTCTGCATGCGTTGAAAAGTGGTATAGACACGTTAGATTGGCCGTCCCAAAGTCCTAATGCTAATCCAATAGAAAATGTGTGGTCTTTAATGAAACATAGAGTTAAGGAAAAAATAAAATAGCAACGATAAAACAACTTGTGCGCAACTTGAAGAAAATTTGGAGAGGCTTATGTTTAGAATGTGCGCAAAAATTTATCGTGAAGGAAAAACTGTCTCCAAAGACAGAATTCTTCTCTGCTCTATCAGCTGAAACTATGGGGATACTCAGAGCACTAGAGTTATTAGAAAATAAAAAGGTAATAATCTGTACTGGTAGTCTATCCACAGTCGAAGCCATTAAGAACATTGAAAACAGATCTCCAATAATCGTAACCATCCGAGACAAGCTGATTGCGAGCTACAATAAAACCAGACTTATGTGGATTCCGGGACACGTTGGTATAAAAGGAAACGAGGCAGCGGACAAGGTTGCGAAAGGCTATCTACCCAGTCAATTTCTCAAAAAAATAAATAATAATTCTTGCGACTCCGCTTACGACATAAAAATCTCACACACAGCCTCATGTCGAAAAGTAAACCACCCTCATGCCATCTTTGTAATAACAACGAAACAAGGATCGTGAAACATATTATTATCTATGAATCTTATATATATACACATATAACAGAGAGTGGCATACGTGAGACCGCTCATAACTCGAGAACGGATGGTCCGATTTGAGGTGTCTTTTTTGTTGTGTTCGTCTCCGCCCAAGGAAACTTTTTACGGCGAGAAAATTCAAAAATTTTTCAAAATTTTAAAAGAGAATTGGAAAATTCGGAAAAATCGATTTTCCATTCATTTTGTGCGGGAAATTTTTTTTTTTTTCATTTTGACAAAAAATCAATTTTGGGCGGAACAAACTTCGCCGGGTCCGCTAGTTAAGTATATTTTAGAACATATAGTTACTAATAGATCTTTATTAGAATTACTTCAAATTCCATCAGAAAAAAATATTAATGAAGTCTACCAACAATTTAACAAATGAACTTCAAGAGATGGAAGCGGTTTAGATTACCCGATATATATACCACCTTTCGTAACCTGCGCAACCAGGTCATTTCCAAAGTAAGACAAGCCAAGAGGTCTTACTTCTCTGCTCATCTGAATAGAAATCTTGATTCTAAAAAGTTATGGAAAAATTTGAAAGCCATAGGCGTTGGTCGTAATAGGAAGCAGGATCTTGGAAATATTGACCCTGACCAATTAAACAAAGAATTTGTCAAGACGCAGGCGGCAGTCCCAAATATTTCGCATTCAGACCAAGATAACATAAGGCAAACTAATAATTCAGAGCCACCTGACCAATTTCAGTTTTCTTGTGTTGACCAGGTCGATGTCCTCAGAGAAATCCTCCATATAAAATCTAAATCCGCTGGCATTGATGAGATACATGAGGCGAACCCCACAGGCGGATCAGTAGAAATGCGGTGAAGTGGGAGGGTTGTGATCCCTTGTTTTCGGATCATAGCCTCGCTGATAAAAGGAAGAAGAAGAAGATTGATGAGATACATCCCTTATTTGTGTAGGCCATACTACCCCATCTGCTCCCTGTCCTGACACATGTACTTAACTCTGTTATTTTTACATCAACTTTTCCTAATAAGTGGAAAACAGCGAAAGTAATTCTGATTTTGAAAAAAAAGGGAACGAAGTTTTCTCCACCGGAATATAGGCCCATTTCTATTCTTCCATATCTATCAAAAGTTTTGGAGAAAATAATACATCAGCAGTTGTCAGATTACCTTCATAGAATAAATTTTCTTTGCAGCAGTCAATCCCGCCTCAGGCAAAAACATAGCTGTGTAACAGCCCTATTGAAGGTGACTGATGACATTCGCGAGGCTATATAAATACAAATATTTGGCGCAATAGCTCTTTAAAGTGCCAGGGCCTAGCTTCTCGCAACCACTCATGTTGTGTGCCTTATATTTTTCACGCGAATGGAAGGGACCTACAGTTTAATGCCGAATCCGAACGGCGATTTGAGAAGCTTTTTCGTGACAACAATACTCTCGGATGTTTGTCAGACGCTCGCGAGAGGTGGGACCGTGAAAAAACTTTTTGGTGTTTTCTGGGATTCGAACTTGGAACATCATGCGTAGTGATCCGACACACTAACCACTTGCGCCACGGCGCCCACGAGGCTATGGACAACGACAACTTAACTATTTTAACCCTTCTTGATTTCTCCAAAGCTTTTGATACAGTCAACCATAAAATACTACTCCATAAGCTCAAAACAGGCTGCCATTTATCTTCTTCTGCACTAAAGTTAATTGCTACCTACCTCTCCGAAAGACAGCAATCTGTTGTCGTGCAGAATAAGAAATCAGGACTCATTAAAACTATAGCAGGAGGACCACAAAGTTCTATTTTGGGCCCACTGCTTTTCAGTATTTTTATTAATGATCTGCCACTTTCATTCACAAATTCATCCGTGCACTTGTATGCTGACGATGTGCAAATATATATCAGCAGTAAAATAGGAATGATTGAGGACAGTGTGAGCCGGTTAAACGACGACCTGCGGGAGGTCGTCCGTTGGTCCGAAAAAAACTGCCTACGACTAAACCCAAGCAAGTCCCACTGCATTACTATCTACAAAACCAAGCTTGATCCTAGCTATTTCCCTCCTACCTATCTTGGTAGTACAGTGCTTCAGTACACTGATAAAGCTAAAAACCTTGGCATTTATTTTAATCGAACTTTGGGATAAGACGATCATATTCAATCAGTCATTGGAAAGGTGTACGGTTGTCTTCGAAATCTATCCATGTCAAAGCATTACACTCCTTTGAACACTAAACTTATGTTAATTAAATCCCTCGTCGTGCCTATAATTGCGTACGGGTGTCAAATTTTTATTGGATGTAGCGCTGAGAGTAAAAGAAAGCTAACCACCGTCTTCAATAATACGGCACGTTATGTTTATGATCTGAGGCGATATGACCATGTATCTCATTATATCAAAAAGATACTAGGATGCACGTTACATACGTATCTCAATTATCTTTCCCTAATGTTTTTACACCAAATTATGACAACCAAACAACCCACTTATTTATCGGCCAAGCTTCGGTTTGCCAATTCAACACTCTCGCTTACTTTAATTCAACCGCGTTTTACCTGCCTTGCAACCGAACGGCAGTTTTTCGTTTCTGCCGCTCGCTCCTGGAACTCGCTTCCCCTCAGCATTAGAAGACTCTGTGGTTCAAGCACATTTGGTGACGTCCTGTTTAGACATTTGGCTGAAGACTGAAATACTTTTTGAATAACTATCTTAATCGCTTTCGTACTTTTTCTTATTTACTTGTACTTATATTACATAATTTAAATTTATTTTTTATTTTTTTTTTAAATTCTTTTTACACTAACTTGTCTCACTCCTCTTTGCTTGCATATTACCTTTCTTTATTTACATTGTATTTTTTTTCTTTATAACTTTTGCTAACAAAAGATTGTTACATTCTATTGTAAAAGATTTTTTATGAACTAATAAATTATGAAATTATGAAATTATGAAACTAATGCTTTAATAAAAAAAATGATTTAATAAAATTTTGGAATTTCTAATTGGTTTAATAGATGTACGTTTTTGTAGAACACATTGTATACTGATAATTAATTCTAAGTTGCTTTTAAAGTCTCTTAGTAATAATATGATTGAGCTACAATTACGAATGACTTACAACTCTTGACGGATTGGAGATTTAGGAACCATATTTCGCAAGTACGTTCTTCATCTACCTGGAGCTAGATGATTATGTTTTACTATACAATACTTGACAAATACGAGCTTGCACAAGTACGGGCTCACGCTAAACACTTTTTTATACTGTATCTCATTTGGTATAATACGCTTAAACCATAGATAGTAACAGAGAAATAATGAAATTAGACTACCTAAAGCATAAATATGCATGAATGTATATAATATGATATGTACCGTACATATACAAATGATCAGCATTACCAACGGAGTCGACTAAGCTATGCCCGTCTGCATGTATGTCACTCCTTTTTTAATTCAGGACATAATTTCTTCACATCCCGAGATAAAAAAGGTAAATTCATGAAGAGAAGAAAAAAAAAAAAACCGGTACATAAATAATTTTGATATCTGCAAACGGGCATGTCAAGCTTTCGGAAAATGTCTTTATTAAACACTTTTACTCTTCACCTTTAATCTCTTAAAAAAAGTTTATTTTGTAAATCTTTTTCACACAAAAACTACTTTTTCGATTGCACTGAAATTTTGTATTCGGAAGTTTTGTAGTATTACTACGTGCAGCTTGCAATAAGTTTTATATTTTTTTACATAATTGGTAACGGGAGACGCTGGGTACAATAATAAGTCATAAATATTTTCTTTGACACGATATAAAAAATGAACAAATTAAGTTGAAAGTTTTAATGTACGAGTACGCTCAATGTCCACTTTTTATACGATAAGTAAATAAATATTCGGCGCTCTGCATGTGCCTAGGCCTAGCTTTTCGCTTTTCGCTTTTCGTTTTTTGGGATTCGAACTTGGAACCTTGCGGGCGTGGTCCGACACACTAACCACTTGCGCCACAGCGCCCACATTTAAGGGATTGGTTAAAAAATAATGGACAGGGACACAAATTGATTGTAACTTTTCTGTATATTTGTAGTCTCATTAGATCTCTGTCGCATGGATTATTATTTTCACTTTTTTGATAATTTTTAAAATCTAATTTATTTTTCACAGATCAAACTGCTATCTTGGGAGGGGACGACGCTTTCGAACCAGAAAAACTTATTCCAATAGCGGAATATGTGCTGCGCAATCCGCTTCTCTTTGGCGATTACAGGAATTCATTAAATGAAGCGGAACCAAGATTTTATGAGGATCTGCTGGATTATAAAGCGATCTACTTTCTTTTTCAAGAGGTATGTTTGTTCAGTATTGAATTGTTGTGTACATAAGCCATATTAAGTTTTTAGCAATTTTATATTTTAAATTTACTTAAATGGTTATAAGCTTACTTACTTACTTACTTAGGTGGCGCTACAGTTGGAATGAACCTGGGCCTCAACCAACAAGCCTCTCCATTTAACTCGGTCTTTAGCTAATTGCCTCCAGTTGCGCACTCCAAGTAGGTTGAGGTCCCCTTAAAGTTGTGCGTGCCACCTACGGTGAAGAGGCACTCTACTGCGTCGGTCCTCCGGGTTAGATTCGAAGACTCTGCGGGTCGGAGCGTTGGTGTCCACTCGTACTATATGTGACTAGTTCGATGTCGCTGTACAGCTCGTATATTTGTCATTGAATCTTCTCTTCCAAAACTCGTCAACGCAAATGGAACCGAATAACTCACGAAGAATTTTTCTCTCAAAACCACCAAGGATAATCTTCATCCGCTTTCAGTAAAGTCCAAGCTTTATCATTAACCAGGATCGGGGTGATCATGGTCTTATATAGAGTCTCCTTAGTTGTTCGAGATAGGCCTTTACTGTTGAATTGCCTTATAAGCCCAAAAAAAAAAGCAGCGATTGGCAAGAGTTATTCTTCGCCTGATTTCTGCGCTGATGTCGTTTTTACACTTTATAGCAGAGCCAATGTAGATAGTCCTTTACTACCTCGAAGTTATTGCTGCCCACTGTGACGTTCCTTCCAACTCGTCGGTGTTGACGGCCGCTTCTGCTTCAATGCTTGCAAACGCACTGGTGACAGCCGCTGGGTTCTTGCAATAATATCAATATCGTTGGCGTATGCAAGCAGTTGTAAAGACTTGTGATAGATTGTGCCTCCAGTGTTGGCTTGTGAGTTCCGCACAATCCGCTTCAGTACAATATTAAAGAAGTCACATGACAGACCTTGTTTAAAACCTTTTTTACATCAAAGGTCACGGTGAGGTCATTACCGACCTTGATGGAGCAGCGGGCGTTCTCCATCGTCATCCTGAACAGATGGACAAGTTTGGCAGGGATGTCAAAACTAGACAAAGCTAGTTTTAAAATCGATAAAGATATGATAAGTATGGATTTGGACTTCTTGGGTTTTCTCCAGGATCTGCCAAAGTGTGAAGAGATGCTCAGAAACCGCACATAGGGGCCAATCAGGCTGTTGATAAAATGTTTCAGGCGTTCACACAATATCGCAGAAAAGATTTTGTATGCCATGTCCTTTCTTGTGGATCGAGCAAACGATGCTGATATTCCATTCATCAGCCATACATTCGTCTGAACAAAGCTTAAAGATAAGTTGGTGTATGCTCTCTACCAATTCATCAACAGCTGCCCTCAAAAGTGCGGCCGATAAGCCGTCAGGTCCAGCAGCCTTGTTGGATTTCAACTTGGATATTGCTATCCTCACTTCGCTTTGGTCATGTGGACAATGTCTAGATTTTTTTTTAATAAAAACAAAATTCTTAAACGTAATGTACGTATGTAATTTTATTTATACATCACAGAGTATATTGCGTAAGCCTTTTTAAGGTGCAACAAGGTCGTGTTTTCATTAGTTGCAACTGTATATACAATACAATGTATACCGAATATACGTAACTCGTATTACGATTTCGTTTGTTTGTTTGTAGATTAGATTAGATTAGATTAGATCGATTTTTATTTTTATACTAAGAAATTTTAACAAAACAGTGTATAAACAAAAATCGGTTAGCATGGCATTGCCGTCTGCCTGGTTGACAAAAAGTTAACAATTATTAATAAATTATTAATTATAGCCTAATAGCACAGAAATTCATTAATTCTTTATTTTTCTTCTTTTTCTTTTTCTTCAGAAGTTTCCATTCAAAACTCTTTCTCTGTATTGTAAAGCAATTTTGCAGTACCTAGTTAGTGTTGTGACGTTATTTTCATTAAGGATTTGCAAGACTTGGTTCTCCGATAAGACACCGTTTCCAAACACCGATTTCCTTGTTTCTCGCAAAATTGGGCACTTGCCAACAAAATGAAAAGTATCCTCCCTCTCAGATAAATTGCACATGCCACAGACTATCGGTAGCTCATCCCTATGGGGTACATAATTCAGTTTCAGGAGCTCTCCACGCAGTTTTAGGACCGTTGCTATTTCTTCTATGCTGTACTCATCACGGAAGTAATTATTGTGCTGCAAGTTGTAGCATAACCGGCTATAGACTCCTCTATGGAGTGACCCTGATGCCTCCTCTAGAAATCTTTCCCTGATCTGCTCATCCACACGCGTGATTAATTGGTAAAGTTTTAGCTTCCAACTCCTCGCATCTTCCACACTAAGCTCCATTCCACATCCACTAGCTAATTCCAGCCACTCTTTGTACCATCCAGTTTTATTTCTTATAGATTGTAGAGCTGCTTTCTTCGGAATTCTATAGTCTGGCATGTTTAGTACTCTAAGCACGTAATCCACTTGTAGCTTTAGGGTTTTTACAAAGAGTGGTGATAGGCCTTTCTCCAACATGAGCATGTAATTTGGCGTGTTCGGTGGCAGATGAAATGCTCTCTTTATATAGAACCTAAGGAGTTTTTCCACCGTTTCAAATTGTTTTCCTCCCCATACTTGAGCAGCGTAGAAGAGAATGGATCGCGAAACTAATTCAAAAACATTATATTTGCTGCTATGAGCAATATATTTGTTGTTGAAACATTTTCTCCAAGCAATGTTGATGGCTATTTTCGATTTCGACAATTTCTCTTTGAGGTGCCTTTCCATATTGAGATTCCTCGTAAAATACACTCTGAGGTACTTATACTCCTTCACCACTTGGATAGTTTCCCCATTAAAGTGCCATTTTTCATTGGCGCAGTTTCTGCCTCCACCTCTTTTAAAAATTATTATTTGAGACTTACTCAAATTTACCACCAGATTCCACATTTTGCAGTATTCGGAGAGTCGGCTTATTGTAAGCTGTAGAGATTCGGGTGAGTACGACAAAAGCACTACGTCGGCTGCAAAGAGAAGGGCTTTAATCAATACACCTCCATATTCAACCCCTCCAGGTAAAAAATCCACTATATCCTCAATGAAGAGTGCAAATAAACTTGGACTGAGAGCACAACCTTGCCTTACCCCTGATCCCGTTTGTATATACGCATACATATATCGGGTGTTTTAGGAATTCGGGTTAACCTTGATACCACGTGTAGTAGAGGTAACTTTAAGCACAAATTATTATATATATGTACTCGTACGTAGAACCTTTCCCAATATTCCTTCGTTTCAACTAACTTCTTTTCATCTTATCACTTTAAAATTAAAATTATTATGAGAAATAAATTAAACAGTTTACATAAAAGGCGGGTTAAATATTAGGAACGATTTGTAAAATGTTAATAATTATTTGATACTTTTATATTTTCTTGTATTAAACTTAGTACTTCTTCGAGTATATGTAGCTATTAAACAACAACACCAGACTTGAACCAAAAGTTGCGAAATGTTCGACTTAAATTAAGTCTCCCGGTCCCGAGGCTTTAGTACAATCTTCAAATACGATTTTTTATGTAAATATGCTCCTAAGAGCTTTTTTCTTTTTAACATTTTTTTTTTTTTTTTCATTCCATGTAATAAGTTTATTATAGGGCAAACAAAGTGTTAATTTTACTGCCCTTCATATCATCTTCGTATGAAGAATTCTTCTTCGTCCGTAAGTTTAAATAAAATTGTATGATTCCTATCTACGTTTTTATTTATTTTTTAACCTTGTTATTGAAATTTGACCCTACTCGAACAATAACTGCATACGACTAAAGCATAACAAAATTAAAATTATATATGGTCCTGTCGTTGTAGATCGTCGAAGAATACGGCGAACGAAGAGGGAAGCTTAGTATAGTACTTTTTGAGGATTGTCTTGAACACTTGACCCGAGTTCATCGCACTTTAAGAATATTTCGTGGTCATATCCTTTTAGTTGGCGTTGGAGGCAGCGGCAAGAAAAGTATTACCAAATTAGCATCTTTCGCAGCAGGTAAGTTTTGGTCCACGCAATATTGAGTTTTTATTTTTTACCTAATATTAAGTAATTTCTTAGTCAAGCATACATTTAACTTTAGTTTATAAAAGCACCAAGACAAAGCACGGTTCTAAATCAGTGAAAAACTGAGAAAATTCAGCCTCTCTGTGAAAATGAAAAGCAATGGCGCAAAATTATAGTCGGATAAAGTGCCCTTTAAAATTATTTTAGTACGTACAAAAGCAAAAATTTGTGTTATCTTAATTATAGTCGATTGGTGCGTTTTGGTGAGAATTATGCAAAGCAAAGTGAAAGCTTCTCCACAAAACGATTCCAAGTCAATATGGTTTAAATCTTTTTTTATTGGTTGAAGAAAGTTGTGCTTAAATTTGTAAAATACTACTGAATCACTCAAGTTGAATGAAAAAGCTCTTCTCACCGCCATATGAAATTTGTAGCGCAAAATAAACATATCAACTCAGTTTTGACCAAAAAAAAAAGCGAAAGTGGTTCCAAGTCACTTTTTGTTGTTGTACTCCGTGTTAAATCTTACTTCACTGAGAGAAACAACGTCTCACCAGAAGCACCAGATATAATTCCCAATTTATCTTTATAACCCCGTACCAAACGTAAAAGGAACGAAAGCCCATATTATCTTTTAGTATCGGTTTTGAACCTGTTTTCTGAGGATGTTTCTGAAATAAAAAAAAAACATGAAAAACATGTCGTTTTTTTGGGTTTGTTTGACTAAAACTCATTGCGGGTTCGTTCGAAAGCTAATACTAGTTCTAGGTAGGTTAAAAGTGTTTATACATAATTAGTTGCAAAGTTAGGACCTGGTTTCAGAGTTAACATGGTACTACCTAGTATGCACTTAAACTACTTAAAATACGGTGACTATAATTTTCCGCCAATGGTTTTAAAATAATCTACGAGTGCATACATAAATATATGTCGTATATATATATATATTTGGCGCAACAGCTCTTTAAGTGCTATGGTCTAGTTTCTCGCAACCACTCATGTTGTGTGCGTTATATTTTTCACACAAATGGAAGGGACCTACAGTTTAGTGTCGTATCTGAAGGGCAATTTGATTTGAGAAGCTTTTTCCAGACAACAATACTCTCGGATGTTTATCAGACGTTCGCGAGAATGTTGTCTATCCTTCTAATACTGCGAGGCAAAGCGTTCCATAAACGAATGGAGTTAATAAAAAACTGACAAGAATGCCGAGGGAGAACTAATTGGCCGGATCTTCTAAAACTGCGAGGCAAAGCGTTCCATAAACGAATGGAGTTAATAAAAAACTGACAAGAATGCCGAGGGAGAACTAATTGGCCGGATCTGTTTGAGGAAGATAGTTTAATTTTATCATAAAGATAGGCAGGCTGACGAGTAAGTAAAATACCTAAAAGCAGGCTAAGAGATGCGAAACGGGAGAAAATTATCGAAAGTCATCTTGTACAGGTACTTAGTTTAATTTGAAATTCGAGCTTGTTGCAATCCAAAGACGTAACGTATTATGCTGTTAAAAGCAACATTGAGTTTTCTTTTGGAGATGTAGCTGCGGTTGTGAAATATTTCGCAGGTGTACATCATCAGCATACATGCTTATTGAGCAGTGTTTAACAGGAGTCTGGAGATCGTTAATGTACAGGGAGAAACGTAAGGGTCCTAGTATAGATCGCTGAGGCACGCCGCTGGTGTTAGGGAGAAATTCAGATAAAATGTCATTTATTTTCACAGCTTGCTTTCTGTTTGTTAGGTAAGAGGATAATAACTTGACAGCACAGGGCGAAAATTTGTGGAGCAGCGATAGCTTCTGACATAAAATAGCATGGTCAACCGTGTCAAACGCTTTAGAAAAGTCTAGTAGGACTAAAAATGATACATGTCCTTCATCCAGGGCACACCGTATATCTTCAGAAACACCTATAACTGCAGTGGTACAGCTATTTTTTTTGTCGAAGTCCTGATTGTTTGGAAGACAGAATGTTTTTGATTGTTAAATACCGAGTAATCTGCTTTTGCATAATTTTTTCAAACACCTTTGACAAAAATGGCAGTATGGAAATATCAGAAATATAAGACAGTTGGTGACATTCTGCAATTTTGATATACTCGTAAGCTATATAAATAGATTTGAATGACACTTCAATAGGCTTACACAATAAAAAAGAAAATTTTGGGTGGGGTGACCCTATAAGCACATTTGGCATAACAACAATATAAAATTATAAATCAGTTCAAAACAAGAAGAAAAAAGAAATAAATAATTGCAAGCAAAAAGTAATTGCTTAACATGCAATATGAAGTCAAAAAAATCAAGTTAGAACAAAATATCAGAAAATAAAAGATTCAAAACGGAATAGCCCCATTTTTACGTTTTTAATAAACCTTCCAGGTATTGATATTGTCCACATTTATCAATTATTACATTTAAAAGAATCCGCTTATATTACTGACAAGGATTGCTTAATTGCAATTACTCGTAAATAGGTAGATAACAAGTCTTTTATCTGCAAATATAAACCGATGATTTATACCACAATATTACGTATATACCAAATAGTTATACACATATTTAACTACACAAGAATGTTTTTATTAGCATACATATGAATGTGTAATTGAGGGGTTTATTATTGCTCATGTTGTGATGTAACTCTAGTCTTTCTGCAAATACAAGCTTTAAAGAATAAATAAATAAAATTTTCTTTCAGAATGCGAAATATTTGAAATTACAATAGCGCGTGGATATAACGAATTTTTTTTTCGCGAAGACTTAAAAAAACTATTTTATCTAACGGGGTTAGAACGAAAGAAAGTTGTATTTATTATATGTGCGGCTCAGGTGAGCTATACTTTCGGTATATCAGCAGTTAAACACATAAATATTGGAATCTTTTACTCAATCACAGATTGTGGAAGAAGGTTTTCTGGAGTTAATAAACAATATATTGACAACTGGCACCGTGTCAGCACTATTTGCTGATGACGAAAAGGATGCTATTATTGGACAATGTCATCCACTTGCAGTGGATGCCGGTTACTCGAGTGCTAGGTAAGTTCTTTTTATATACATATTACTAGTTGGCCTCTGCTCGCCATGCTTCGCCTGCCTGGCACATTTAAATTGCACTCAAATATAATACACGATTACACGAATATGACTCTTACAATCAAAATTAAATATTTTTGTTCGCACAAACCTGCACCTCGTCAAAACCTAATCAACAAAAAAAAAATTATCAAAATCCGTTCAGTCGTTCGGTGTGTAGGTCCTTGCAAAGAAATATTCATTTTCTTTTATATTATTAGGGATTTTTTCGCTAAACAAAACCACAAAACATTATTTGAAACAATTTATTATTCTACTCAATTTATGTCGTCACTCCCTTGTAGAGATTCAGTATGGGCTTACTTCATAAATATGTGTTGCGAAAACCTTCATGTTGTTCTGAGCATGTCTCCAACTGGCGAATCTCTAAGAAATCGATGCAGAAATTTCCCGGGGCTTATCGGCAGTACAACAATTGATTGGATTTTTCCTTGGCCAGAACAAGCTCTTTTTGCTGTGGCGGAAGTGTATTTAACTGAGCATCCGATGGTAATCGAAGTCTATCTCTACAATATGATATTTTATATTCTTATTTTAGATTCCAGAAAATCATCGAGATAAAATTATAACACATGTTGTACACGTTCATGGATCAATGCATCATTACTCAGTGGAATATCGAGAAAAACTTCGGCGCAATAACTATGTGACCCCAAAACAATATTTAGATTACATAAATACTTACTTGAGGCTTTTAGGTAACATAATTATTAAATTATAAATGTAATTAAGGTGTACCTTATTAACTAAATTTTTAATTTTTTGTTGATATTTTGTGTCATCAAAAGCTCCATCATAGTTCCATTGGTTGTTTAGTTGTTCATGTTGTCGTAAAGAAACTTACATACATATGTATATAACTAAACGATTTTTCATACATTCAGCAAATTATATTTAATTACTATGTGATCGTAGAGTAATATCTAGATTACATAAACACTTACCCGAGGCTATTAGGTAGCATCTATGTACATACTTTATTTATTTATTTATCGTATGGAGTTTACAGTAACAAAGATACAATTATACAAGAAGAGTTACATGAGGAATTATATAATACAACTTTTACTATAACAATTTTACTAAAAGAATTTCACAAGTTGATGTAAAGTTCTTTGAACTAGTCTATTGAGCGTCTGCGAAATTAGACAGTTTTCCGGGATACGACCTTAGTGTACATACTGTTACAATGTGTCTGACTATTTGTCCTTCAGCTCCACTGTCACAGCTTGATGAAGTTGAGGCACCCCACTTCTAGATTTGAGTCTCGAGGGCTGATACAAAAAGGAGATATCGTTTTCAACCGGCAGCAGGTTCTTGTTTACTATTTTGGCGTGTTCTCGAAATAGTGCAGGAGATTGACGGATATTTGGTGGTGCTATATGACTTAGCACTGGAAGCCAATGCGTTGGTGTAGCCTTCACGGTTCCTGCTGTGATCCTCATGGTGTTGTTAAGTTGTACATCTACTTTCGGAATTTGTGAGCTATTTGTCTACACCGGGTAACAGTATTCAGCTGCCGCATACACGAGTCCGATTGCGGCAGAGCGAAATGATGAAGAACTAGCTCCCCATGATGTCCCAGCGAATTTTTGAACGATGTTATTTCGTATCCTTAGTTTTCCAGCTGTCTTTGTAAGATGTTCTCGGTAACATACGTAAATGCTCTATCTAGCGGCACTCCCAAGATATTTTGGGTGTGTGTTATGATTTAGAAGGGTATAGAATAATTCAATTTAGTATAATATGTTATGTATTGTATTTACGAGTATGTAATTATAAGGTATTTATTGATATAATCAATGGGGTGATATAATGTGGGTGCCGCGCCGTGGCGTAAGTGGTTAGTGTGTCGGATCACAAAGCGTGAGGTTCCAAGTTCGAATCCCAGAAAACACCAAAAAGTTTTTTCACGGTCCCACCTCTCGCGAAACTCTGACAAACATCCGAGAGTATTGCTGTCTCGAAAAAGCTGCTCAAGACAAATTACCCTTCGGATACGGCACTAAACTGGGACCTACCCTTCCATTCGTGTGAAAAATATAACGCACACAACATGAGTGGTTGCGAGAAGCTAGGCCCTCGCACTCCTTGAAGCAAATTTCATCAAAATCTGTATGTTCTTACATGCAATACATCGAAAATACAATATAATTCAAATTTTTTTTTTTCCAATTACTAAAATTCAAACCAATATTTATTGAACAGACGACGTGATTAACACATTTTTGCCCTGTCTTTCTTCTTTTTCCCCTTGATTTCTTGTAATCATTTCCAAGCACGCGCGTTCACCTATTGCCGGGGACAACATCCTGTCCTCGGATAAAAAGTCGCGGACATCTTTCGAAATGAATACGCACAAGGTAAACTCCAGAACAAATTACTGGAGTCCGTTGCAATGTTTACCCGATATTGACAACGATAGTGTAGATATGGACGAAATAGTTCCGTCAAATGTCACCAAAAAAAAACCATATCCCTCCCATAACACTGTTGCAGAAGCCATCTGATTATGTGCACGAATTAATGACATCCATTGAGGTACCCGATTACTCAATTAAAATAATGTCGATCGTAATTAAAATTAATTGAACCACTAATCTCTTACAATTTAGTGTTGAGTAAATTACGTGAAGACAATTGCCAATTCTTCACACATGAACTGAAAAGTGAAAAAGCTCCCAAAGTTGTTTTGTACGGATTGAACGAAATTGACACAACTAAATTGAAAAACGAATTAGTGAAACTTGGACTCCAGTGTAAAGAAATTAAAATGATTACCAAAAAATTTGATCATTTTACAGATACATTCTACATTGTATCGCTTGTGAGTGGATCGATACACGCAAGTGAAGTGGTGCTTCCAGCGTAAACAAAAAAATCACCTGACGCAATGCAGGAATTGTCAGATGTTTGGTCATAGAGAGAGACACTGACACGTTAAAACATATTGTTCTATATGTGCAGCCTCTCACAAAACAGAAGATTGCGAGAATCAAAATACACTAAAATGAGCAAATTGCGAAGGCATAACACTGGTAGTAGCTTGGTCATGTGGCTGAAAAAATTGTTCGCTCTGTTGATGATGATTTGCCCTTGACATCGATTATCGGGAAAAAAGTACTGTGAATCAGAAGCAATGACAATACTAACAAAAATATTTCCCCAGTTATCTGGACGCCACCCCCGGAGAATAGCTGAAGTATAAACAACTGAGCTTCAAGAACCACTACACCAAAATCTTTCTCTCTCTCTCTCCCTATCCATCATTTCCAACGCCCGCACTGTGTGTAAACATGTTAAAGGTATTCATAACCCTTTGAGTGCGCGCAAATTATAAAAAAAAAAAAAAAACCATAAATCTACAGGCAGCGCATGAGCAGTACGAAGCAATTATATGAAATTGAGAGTGAAAATGGCAAGCAGGTCAAATCGCTCCCACTCACAGCAGCCGCATCCGAAATTCATCAGCAACATCACCAACACTAACAATGCAACAACACCAGCTTCATATTTGTTGCCAATGGATGAATTTCCTCCTCTCCAACGTGTGCGTCATAATAAGGTAACGAACCAAATCACCAGCAACAATGTCCAGCAGCCGAGTGCATGGGGGAGTCTACGAGTGCATGATGATGCACAGAGTCAACCGTGTGTTAGCAACAACAACAATAACTTCTCAACAACCACTGCTAGTGGGGAGTTATTTTCTATGGAGGAGCTTAATTATCTGGTAATGAAAATGATTTGCAAATTAAGCAATTTACCCCGTATTGTGAGACTAAGATAGATCAATTTAATGTCTTCGCGCAGTTAGCCACTAAATTTTTATATGGTAATGTTAAGTGATATGGCAACTAACAATCTGAATTTAGTAACGTGGAATGCCAAAGGCATAAAAAATAAATACATAGAATTTAATGATTTCTTAAACTCTAAAAATATAGATGTAGCTCTAGTAACGGAAACATGGTTAAACTCTGAAACTAGATTGTCTTCTTCGAATTTTAAATGCTATCGTGTAGATAGACCAAATAGAAGAGGTGATTGCGATTTTTATAAAAAGATCCATTCGCTGCACATTGCTCCCGGTTATTCAAACGTGTCTCAAACTTTTTCGCAGCCGATATCGTTGCAAGAGTTGAGCTCAGATCATTATCCTGTTTGTTGTAAAATTTCTAAATCTGCTCAAACATATGAACAGTATGTTCCAGATTTTAAAAGAACCAATTGGGCTAGATTCCGATCAGAATTGAACCCAATATATAGAAGCTTACCGACACTTATTGAAAATGTGAGCTCAAATGAAGAGATCGATGTGATGGTAAAAGGCTTTACAGATAAAGTACTGGAAGTAATGAATTCATGTACTCCTAAGAAAAGAAAGCAACAGCACTTCTTTAAAATGCCTGACTATATTTTAGAATATATCCGCATACGCAATTCTATTAACGGATATTGGCAACGGTATAGACTAGCAGTCTTTAGATCATACTTTAAATATTATAATAAGCTTATCTCCAAGGAAATAGAAAAGCAGCGAAATCTTGATTGGAACTCAAAGCTATCTTCTCTAGACAAAATTCCAAGCTTTTTGGAATATTGTGAAAGTTGTTAGAAACAAGAACAGAAGAATTCCAACTCTCCAAGATTCGGGAAATGTGCAATATACGGATGAGGATACGGCGAATTTATTCGCCTCTACCTTTCTGAAAAACTATTCTGTGTCCCGACATCTACGCGACGTCGTTACCAATCAAATCGTTAGTGAGGCTACTACCTACTTTATTGCACAAGCTACTGAAACACCTTGCGATGAGCTTATATCTCAACAGAGCGTCGAAGATATTTTGTGTTGCTTGTCATCAAGGAAATCTGGTGGTATTGATGGTATCAAAAAAATGTGTCTAAAGCAACTTCCCAAATCAGCCATTGGATACTTAACGTTTATTTTTAATGTCTGCATTAAAAACCAATACTTTCCAAAAGCTTGGAAAATAGCTAAGGTGATACCTATCCCAAAACCATGAAAGCCTCCTGATAAACCAAGCAGCTACAGACCAGTGAGTATGCTGAGTAGTATAAGCAAATTATTTGAGAAGTTAATAAAAGAGAAGCTCACAAAAGTTACGGAAGAAAATAATATACTTCCAAATGAGCAATTTGGTTTTAGACGAAATCATAGTACATCCCATCAAGTACTTAGAGTCTGCCAGCATATTGAAAGAAATCGCTCTTTGGGAAAATCAACTGGCCTTGTCTTGCTAGACATTGAGAAAGCGTTTGATTGTGTGTGGCATTTGGGCCTTATCTATAAGATGTTAATACTCCGTTTTCCCCCGTACCTCATCAAACTTGTCCTAAGCTTTCTTTCCGATCATTCTTTTAGACTATTCGTGAATTACTGTTATTCTGTTTGTCATAGCATTGTTTCTGGTGTGCCTCAAGGATCGGTTTTGGGTCCAATTTTGTATAACCTTTTTATGTCTGACATTCCAAGGCTCCCTTATTGTGAAGTAGCTATTTTTGCGGATGACAGGGCAATATATTCTTCGCATGAGTTAAGTCTCAACGTGGAGACAAATCTACAACATGCGATTCAAATATTGCTAAGATATTACAATTGCTGGAAAATTAAACTATATGATATGCCGAGAGCTTGTTTTTTTCCAAGCAACCAGCTAATTGTTAATAATACATATGTTAACTGGGTTCCATCTGTAAGATATTTGCGCATTCATCTCGATACAAAATTCACATTTAAGGAACGTACTACAAAAACAATACAGAAAGTAAATATAGCGATAAACATGTTGTACCCCTTTATAAACAGGAAATCCTTACTGAACAGCGCCAATAAAATCATAATCTTTAAAGTAATTTTTCAATCGATCCTTCTATATGGTTGCCAACTTTGGGGAAATTCAGCAAAATGTCATATTAAAAAACTACAAGTTTCCCAAAATAAAATTCTTAAGATGATGCTTAATCTTCCCCCGTGTCACTCTACCGCTGATCTTCATAGCAGAGCAAATATTGACTTGATTCACGATCGAATTATAAAACTAACCACAAAGTTTCTCCATAATTGTGCGTTCTCCGAAAACCCACTAATAAATCAATTAAATGGTTAACCATGTTTTTCTTTGCTATTTTTTTTTTTAATTTAATTATTGTATATCATAAATTATTATTTGTTATTCGCTAATTGTTATTATTTATTACTTATTGTTTATTATTTATTGTTTATTATCTGTTATTTGTTGCTTGCTATTCATTATCTAGTATCTATTATTTATTGTGTATTATTTTCATTGCCTAATATTTTGCTATCAATATTTAAAATAATTGTTCAGTAGAAAGATATATTTTAAATATCAAATCTCTGTATGTAAACTGCGCGGTGGCTCACCAAATGTAAACTATAATACGAAATAAAGATATCTAACTATGTAATTTATTTTAAAACAAGCAACAGGCAGTTTGCATTTGTACTACAAACAACCCCAAACTGCGTACATAATTGTGCAAGATATTCGCATAACACGATGAGATTTGGACGTATGCATATCTATGAACGTATGTACTTCCCAGCGGGCCTAACTGGCGACTGCATGGCACTAGTGAGTTTTAACTGTTTTTTGCATGCTGTAAGGTTCTAAGAAAATAAAAAAACATAAGTTCACTGTAGCGAGATTTTTTTTGTTCATTATTTAGAATAGCCTGTATAAAATATTGTGTGTTCACTATATTGGAATGTTCACTGTATCGATGTTCACTATATCGAACGTCCACTGTATATATAAATATAATATATATATAAGTTATGGAAAACAGGACGGGACGTCAGCTGCTTAGCAACAAACAGTGTACGTGACCAACATAGCCCAAACCGATGGCATCCGCTTGGACGCCACACCAAACCAAGCCAGTCATAGTTTGGGAACATATAATCAATACATCCAATCATAGACCCAAACCAAGCTAAGCTGTGAGTGGCTTCTATCACCACATCTAATAATAGACCCAAGTCAAGCCTGGATAACAGAAACCGATAAGACAATAAAAGGGAATAGCACCAAGCAACCACATCTTTATTAGGTCACCAACACCCAGTGACGCTGCCGGTTTATTTACACAGGTAGCAGTTAAGATCAGTAAATATTTAAACTAGAATAAGTGAATAATTAAATAAAAATTATATTTTTTTTATCAACTGATGCATGAAGTTTATCACTGGCGATCCTGCCAGGAGTGTGTGAAGTCAATAACGCAAATGACATCAAACGCAAACTCTTGCAAGTGACCATTCGAGTAATTAATAAATCCGAGGACAACGGTGAGAAGAAACAAAGTATCACCAGGTTGAGATTACTTATGGGAATCAGAGACACTAATAGACAATAATATTCGTGAAAAAGAAACGTGAATAAAACTATTCAGTGACATCCCATACACATATAAGCCAAAGTACATGACCAGATCATCGAAAGTGCACTATAACTGACACAGGACAGAAGTCGCAGCTTTAACTCTCCGTGCCAGCATTTAAATAAATCAACATTCTCAAGGACCGAGACCAATAGTAGTAATTGGGCTCTGCAGAAACTAGAAACATTCAACGACCACCGGAGCCTATTTCGCAAATCAACTCCAGTAAGTTAGAAACTAAGTTATACCCATTGTTAAAATTAAAATTAAAAACCATGAGTCAAGATTTACTACTAGCCGCTTGTTCAGAATTAGTTCGACGAGTTCAAAGTCAATTAAGTGAACAATTAAGTAGATTAGGCGCCCAGATTGCAGACCTAATAAACACCAATAATAATTTAACTATACAAAATCGCAATTTATTTCAAAGAACACAGAATCTAGACCAACAAAACACAAAACTACTCAGTAGACTAACAAACTTAGACGCTAGCAACTTAGAACTGACAAATAGGATAGCAAATTTAAATAATAATGACATTGTGGTAACAAAATATAAAGAACAGACAATTGACAACAACATACAGGACGACCAACCCCTAGATCTCATTAAGTTAGTGCCAGAATTTAAAGGACATACGAACGAATACGTCTCATGGAAACAATCGGCTTCCACGGCCATGAAAAGGTACATACAAGGATCAAGCAAGTACTTTACAGCCGTGTCTATCCTCCGAAACAAAGTTACACAGGATGCCAATCATACCTTGACAAAATTTGGTACAGTTTTACATCTAAAAGCAATATTGGCCAGATTAGACTATAGTTATGCAGACAAAAGACCACTCCATATCATAGAAAATGAACTGAACTCATTAAAACAAGGTTCCTTGTCACTCGTAGACTTTTATAATCAAGTTTGTGCGAAATGAACACTACTAATAAATAAAACAATCATGACCCACGGCGAGGCTAGCCCAGTCACTCAACAATTAAACAAGCATCACAGACGTAAAGTCCTGCGTAGATTTGCCCAATGCTCTCGCCAAAGTTGAAGAACTCGAAATCAACAAAAACCAATTTCGACGAGATCACACTCAGCGAGAAGACCATAAGAAAGAGAAATATAAGTACGAACAAAGTCAGTATAGGCTAAATAAAAGTCACCAATATAACTCACTCAATTATAGGAGCAGTAATATAGAAAGACTTGAGGTAGGATTATCAATCGGAAGTTAAACGCAAGCTACTGGAATAGATTCAGACAGAATCAAAATAACAACCCATTCAAGAGAGACGGCAATTATCATGGGAATAACCACCAAAACTAAAGGTCCAACTATCAAAATAACAATCAAGGTCCAAAACAGGAAAAGCTCAACCACATAAATGAGTACGAAAATTAAATGGTAACCAAATCAAAATTTTAATAAACACTGGCGCGACATGCAATTACTGCCGCCCAGGATTGCTTCATAGTACTCAAGCAATGGAAGATAGAAAATTTGCCACCACCATTAGTGGTAGCATCCCAATTACATCATATCATGATGTGGAAATCCTAAATAGAAATAGCCGTTTCTATGTAATAAAGAACTAAGAATACGATGCTATAATAGGCTCACGACTATTAACTCTGGCCAAAGCAATCATCAACCTCAATAAAGGAACCATTAGCTACGGCTCCGATTGCGAGAAACTTTATTCTATTTCCGAGAGTAGACCCGACACACCAAATGAGTCATGCGTACCGAGCCCACATGACAAGGAAGCACAGGAAACTTCCAGCAACACATCCCGAGCACCGAACCCGCGTGGAAATAATAAGAAACCAAATTATGAATTGAAAGCACCGACCCCTTTCAATAATGCGAGCGGGGAACTTGTACCCTAAAACACTGGAAATATAGAAACCCTTAGGAAACAAATCAGGGGTCTAATAACAAATATGCATGGTGAAATAGATACCACACTACCATTTAGAACAAACGTTCAAGCAGTAGTAGACACAACATCGAATAAACCGATTTGGTCAAAACAATATCCATACCCATTGTCAGCGAATGACTTCGTGAACAATGAGGTCGAGAAACTATTAAAAAATAACATTATCAGGCAATCGAAGTCTGCCTACAATTCACCCATATGGGTAGTACCAAAAAAGGGTCTAAACGACGATGGTACAGCTAAACATAGACTTGTAATCGATTTCAAAAAATTAAATGAACAAACTCTTGCAGATAAATATCCAGTACCAGATACCAATGTTATCCTCTCGAATCTGGGGAAAGCCAAGATCTTCTCTACGCTTGACTTAGAAAAAGGATTCCACCAACTCCCAATGAAAGAGTCGGACATAGAGAAGACAGCCTTTTCAGTAAACAACGGAAAATACGAATTCCTGAGACTTTCGTTCGGTCTCAAAAATACAGCGGGCCAGTTCCAACGAGCCATGGATAATGTCTTGCGAAACTATGTTGGTAAATTCTGCCATATATACATAGAAGACATAATAGTCTATTCAAACTCAGCAGAAGACCATATAACCCATTTGAAACAAATAATTGAAACACTTGGAGAAGCAAACATGAAGATTTCCCTGGAAAAATCTAATTTCTTCATGAAATAGGTGGATTTCTTAGGGTATACGATAGGTGAACAAGTAATAAAAACTAGTCCAAATTACCTTAAAAGAATATCCATAAAAGAATATCCAGAGCTTAAACATTGATACAGCTCAGATCATTTCTAGGTATGATCGGATATTATCGTAAATTTATTAAAGATTTTGCTAAAATAGCCAAACCGACACTTCTGAAAGGAAAAGAATGAGAAGGCCAAATTTCGACACACGTCGCTAAGTAAACCCCAATTATCCTTGATAACACAGCAAGAGAATCCTTCGAATCATTAAAATCCCATTTAGTTATAGAAACGAAATTAAACCAACCCGATTTTAACAAAAAAATTGTCTTGACGACTGACGCATCCGATGATGCCATAGGAGCCGTCTTAACCCAGAAAGCCAAACTTTTAACATTCATATTAAAAACATTATCAACACATCTAATAATAAACCCAAGTCAAGCCTGGAGAACAGAAACCGATAAGACTATAAAAGGGAATAGCACCAAGCACCCACATCTTAATTAGTCCACCAACATCCAGTGACGCATCTGGTTTATTTACACTCGTAGCAATTAAGATCAGTAAATTTTTCAGCTAGAATAAGTGACTAATTAAATAAAAATTATATTTTTTTATCAACTGATGCATCAAGTTTATCACTTATATATAAGCTAAATAATTCAATAAAGGTATTTATTACCTACAACTCAAATAGATATATTAATACCCTTTCAGATGTTGTGGATCAAACTTTCTTTAAAAGAAACGGCCATTATACAGACAACTATAAACAAGTAAAGTGGCCCTATTTAATGCAAATTGTAGCATAGACCGAGATCTATCGTACCAAAGATTGAAGGAGGAGAGGTAATAATGATAGTGGATACTTTAGTTTACATTTGCACCCAACAACGCCTTAATAAGCGGATTAGGGTGGGATGCAATAGCCTGTAATCTTTTCTGCAAGCTTTTAGTCATGTAAGCTATACGGGGAGTAACTTTGGTTTTTATCCGGTCTTCGATATTTGCCACAACAAAATCTTAAAATCTTTCTTTCAAAAGTTCCAAGTTCTTTCGCTGCAGTAGGTGAAATAGTAAACCAAGAACCAAACCCGTATGCAATGATCGGCCTAATAATGGTTTTATACAAAATAATTTTAGTTTTCTGTGAAAGGTGTTTCGAGGAAAGTAGCTCATTCAGATGGATGTGGCTGTTCTTGCTTTGATTAAGATTTTTCTAGCTTGGGCTTTAAACATAAATCTATTTTGAAAATATATGCAGGTCGGTGTCTAAGACTACCGTGCATTTTTTTTGCCTCAAATTTCTTACAATATTATCACCAATGCATGCATACGTTGAATGTCATTTTTTTATAACCAAACTGGTTGTTTGGAATTATATTGAATTCTTCGCAGAAATCTTCTAGGTTATCAGCTAACACTCGCTCAAATAGTTTTCCTACATTAGAGAGTAGTGAAATTGGCCGGAACTCTTTTATATTCTTTGTGCTTCTTTTTTAGGTATGGGTAAAATATTTGATTCTTTCTAGATTTTAGGAAAGTAGCCGTTATTAATACAATGGTTGAATATGTACGAAAGAGTAACGTCTAATGAATGGAGATATTTACGTAAAACAAAGTTTGGGATCTGATCAGGACCAGACGACCTTTTATTATTGAGATCAATTCTATGAAAATTTTATTTTTCTGGTGTAGTGAATCGTGGAGCAATGTGGTTTCGTGAAAAGCAAGTGGGATTAAAATTCGATTGTGTGGTATTGAATTCGCTTAACATTGAAACGACTGGTCAAATTCTATTTGAAACTAGATATTTTCTTAGCATAGACGTCGTAGTACATGGTTCGTATTGTATTGTTCGTAAAGTTCTGAGCTTCGACTCCACATCAACCTATTCCTGTCCATTATAAATTAGAGCGTCTTTGACGATATGAATTCCAAAATATTTTCTCCCTGTTATTCTGTCTATTTCTTTAAAAGCTTGAGGAGAAGGTCTTATTTTGCTCAAACGTGTCCTGAATGCGTTGTCAATATCTAATTTTACCCTTTCTCTCATGATCTTATTTAGGAATTGTATCTGGAGTGAATATTCTGAAACTCCCTATTTGTCATGTTAAGGTTTCAGTTAAAAATTCTTTTCAGTTTCCTAAGTCAAGTACTCCGAATTTTTACAAGATGATTGGTAAATATCGTATTTTGAAACCTTTGAATTTCGAATAACTGAGTTGTTTTGAACTCTAGAAATAATTTTGCCCTTGACTTCGCTTATTAGTACATCTACTTCTGAGTTAGAGATATTTCTTTCTGTTGGAATTTTTACCCTTGAAAGGCTATTATGAAATTCACTTCTAAAAATATCCCAATTAGTGTTTTTAAAACTTGTGTAGCAAATTGGTGGTGTCAGAAGAGACTGAACATTAAAAATATCTAATATTATTTCTATTCCGAAGTGATCGAAAGTTGTAGAAAATGTTTTACACGGGTTATTTCCATGTTGTGTAGCATATGAAAACTTTCTTGACCGGGTTGGAGGTATGTCGTGGGTATACAGATTGAACAGAGTTGGTGCCAATACCGATCTTTACGGTAATCCGTAGCACGCTTAGCATCATTCAGGAAGACTTGGTACTTCCGGTTTGACAGTATGTTGCTTACCAGCTGAGTTATTTTGGGACAGGGAATAATCTTTAAGAGTCTATAGAGTAGGCCATGTCTCCACACGCTGCTGTGAGATCGATAAACGCCACTTATGTCTTGAGCATTTTTTCAAACCCTGCTTCGATATGTGTCGTTAAGACAAGTACCCAATTGGTGCACCTGCGGCCAGTTTGTTCAATGGGAATTGTGCTCGTTTATGGTTGGACTGATTCTGTTGAAAATAACTGGATCAAATTCTCCGAATCTCTTTTGTTTTGTTTGTGGGGACTTTGTTTCGAGTATCCATAGAGAACGGCCTACCCCGTTAATAAACAATGCATACCTTTTGTATTTCGGATTAAATATTTCTGAAAAAATAAATAAATCTTTGACTCCAAGCTCCTTTTGTCTAAGATGTGTACGCTATTTAAGAGGTTGGCTAAAAGGTACCCATCCATCAATGCCTTTCTCTAAACCGGTAATTTGGAGGGAACAAAAAAACTATTTGGTTGATTGTTTTTTCTGTTTAATGAAACTGAAAGGATTTTCGTATAAAACAAGAAATAAAATTGTGTATCCGAATGTGGAATCGGTATATAAGCCACTACCTCATACTGAAGACATTCCTTCACCGCGGCCTTCATTGGAAAAAAATTATGAAAAAGAAAATAGAAGCGAAATTGGATCAGTAACTTAACACTAACTTCTTCTCAATCACAGGATTTCGTTGTAAATGAAAATGAACCACATTTATTATGTCAAAGTGAACTGAATGATTTGGTTCGAGATCATGATTTGTCCAAAGCTTAAGCTGAACTCTTGGGTTCAAGACTCCAGCAATGGAATTGGAACGGGTGCAAAAAATACTGCTGTTTTCTTTGCGAGTGGGGTAGTAGAGCTATGAATCAATACTACAATAAAAGAGAATTGCCAATGAGGAGTAATTATACAACTAGACAAAAAAATATTGCTCAAACCCCCTTAGTGGAGCCAAACAACATCATTTTGCCGCCCTTGCACTTAAAATTGGGACATATGAAAAACTTTGTGAAAGCCATGGATAAAACTGGAGAAGGTTTCCTCTATTTGAGGTACAATCTTTTACAAGTCTGTACAACTACTCGCTTATGCCGATAACATTGACATAATCGGAAGAACTCAAAGGGCAGTCAATGGGGCATTTACGAGTATTGACATCGAGGCAGCAAAGATGGGTTTAGCGGTCAATGAAAGCAAAACAAAATATATGCTGTCTACAAAAAAGGACACCCAACATCGGCGTCTTGGATAGAACGCCACAATAGACAGATATAATTTTGACGTAGTAAAGGATTTTGTCTACCTAGGCTCTACGGTGAACTCCGCAAAAGACATCAGTAGGGAGATCACATGAAGAATTACTCTTGCCAATCGTTGTTTCTATGGGCTAAAACGGCAATTGAGTAGCAAAGCCCTATCTCGAACTACTAAGGTAACTCTTTATAAGACTCTAATCATCCCAGTCCTGCCATGCAGAGGCATGGGCTTTGTCAAAACCGGATGAGGATGCCCTTGGTTATTTCGAGAGAAAAATTCTTCGAGCGATCTTTGGTCCCGTCTGCAAAGACGGTGAGTGGAGGAGAAGGTACTATGCCGAACTATACGGCCTGTACAAGGACATCGACTTAGCCAGTAGAGTTTACATACAGTGACTAAGATGGCTGGGTCATTTAGAGCGGATGGAGCGGATGGAGCCCAACGTTCCCGCTAAGAAAGTCTTCGAATCCACCCCGGATGGACGACGCAGTAGAGGTCGACCTCGCGGTATGTGGCGCAAACAAGTGGAGGGGGACCTCAACCAACTTGGCGTGCGCAACTGAAGGCAGCTGGCTCGTAACCGTGCTAGCTGGAGAGGTTTGTTGGTTGAGGCCCAGGTCCACCCCGGACCGTAGCGCCATCTAAGTAAGTAAGAGTAAAGTCAAGGCCTTCTACCGCGGTTTGCCGCTTATGCAGGTGACTTTTGTCAAGCGAACAGAGTAAAATAAATAAATATTTGGCACAACAGCTCTTTAAGTGCCAGGGCCTAGCTTCTCGCAACCAATCATGTTGTGTGCGTTATATTTTTCACACGAATGGAAGGGACCTACAGTTTAGTGCCGTATCCGAAGGGCAATTTGGTTTGAGAAGCTTTTTCGTGACAACAATACTCTCGTTTGTTTGTCAAACGTTCGCGAGAGGTGGAACCGTAAAAAAAACTTTTTGGCGTTTTCTGGGATTCGAACTTGGAACCTAACGCGCAGAGGTCCAGCGCACTAACCACTTACGCCACGGCGCCCACAGGTGAACAGAGTAGTTCATCCGCAATTTCAGGGTCATCGCTTTCCTCAAACCTCTTATATAACCGAGTGCTCTCTGCGCTTGATCCAGGGATATATTATTTTCTGTATCCGCGTGGTATGTGGTTTTTAGCAATAGATATTACCAGTCCAGAGAAGCGTTCATAGTTGGATATCTTAGGCGGGATGAAATAAATACAGCTGTCTAATTGCTTAGAGACCTGTTCCAAGCAGCTTTGTTGAAGTTCTAACGAGGTCTAGGTACGGAATTGATGAGTGGGACTTGAATGCCGATTCTGATTGCAGCTGGTCGGTGTTGGCTATGCGGGAAGTCTGACAGAACGGTTCTGGATGCTGAAAGAATATGTAGAATATTTGCAAAGTATGGAGGATAGACAAGCCAACGAATAAGGACTTCCATAGTGTTGCACATACAATAGCATACAAATTCAATATTTAATCGTAGAATCATAAGGTATTCTTTACTTAATGTGTAATATTAAGTGATTTGCATCGTACTTATATGCGGTAAATCTATAGGTAGTTTCCAATCAATGCAATTTTGAAAATAGCTATGCCCTACACTAAATTATATCGTTTTTTATTTCAAACCTTGAAACCATTTAATCATTGATCTGAAAATCATTTGTCTCCAATACACAGAGGACGAGAACAATTTTATTATCAACCAAAGCAATCGTCTAAGAGAAGGCATTGTCAAAATCGATGAGGCTGCCGAGCAGATCGATCAACTTCGCGTAATAGTCACGGAACAAAAAAAGAATGTCGAAATAGCATCTGCAAATTGCGAAGCGATGATGGTTGATATAGAAGCGTCTACACAAAAGGCTAACAAAAAAAAAGCGGAGGCATCCGAGAAATCAATAGAAGTAGAAATCAAAGGGAAACAAATTGCTATCGAAAAGGCTGATGCCGAGATAGCGCTGGAAGAAGCTATGCCAGCATTGGAGGAAGCTAGGCGTGCATTGGCTAATCTTGACAAAAGCCAAATTACTGAAATTCGTTCGTTCGCAACTCCTCCCCCACAAGTGCAAGTAGTATGTGAATGTGTTGCGATTCTTAAAGGATACAAAGAAATTAACTGGAAATCTGCTAAAGCAATGATGTCCGATGTGAATTTCTTAAAAAGTCTAATGGAAATGGATTGTGAAGCACTGACTGCAAGACAAATCAGTGCGTGCCGAGCTCACATGAAAGCTTCATCAGGACTGGATGACATGGAGAAAATATCACTTGCTGGTGCAGGACTTCTTAAGTTCGTACGTGCAGTTATAGCATTCTTTGAGGTATACAGAGAAGTAAAGCCGAAAAAGGAGCGGGTAGAGTATCTTGTTCAAGAACAAGAACTACAAATTAAAATTCTTAATAAATTAAACCAAGAAATTACTCAACTGGAGGAAATGTTAATGGAATTGAATGCTAAATACGCTGAGTCCATTAGGCAAATGAAAATGCTAACAGAAATGATGAATCAGGCCGAAAGGAGACTGGTAAGTAAACTTAGATAGTTAAACAATAATATAAATAAAATAAAATCTGATTCACACAATTTAGATAGCTTCAGACAAGTTAATAAGCGGACTAACCTCCGAACGTATACGATGGAGCGAAGCCCTTCTCAGATACGGAGAACAAAAATCCATGCTAGTTGGTCAGTGTCTTATTTGCTCTTCTTTCCTGGCTTATACAGGAGCATTTTCATGGGAATTTCGGAGAACAATGCTGTATACAGATTGGTTAAGTGATTTAAAAGAGCGGGAAATTCCAATTTCAAATGATTTCGACCTAGCAAAGTCACTTACAACGGAAGTACAAGTGTCTGATTGGATATCTAAGGGCTTGCCCCCTGATGAACTTTCTATTCAGAACGGCATTCTCACAGTGCGTGCATCTCGCTTTCCACTTTGTATAGATCCACAACAACAAGCTCTTCATTGGATAAAAAAGAGTGAAGCACAGAACAATTTAAAAATACTTTCATTCAACGACTCGGACTTTCTAAAACAAATTGAATCATCCGTAATGTACGGTATACCAGTATTGTTTCAAGATGTCGATGACTACATTGACCCCGTAATAGATCCAATATTGGAAAAAAATATCCACTTAGTATCTGGACGAAAATTCGTTATACTCGGAGATCGAGAGGTGGACTACGATGAAAACTTCCGCATGTATCTGACAACAAAGTTTACTAATCCAGTGTTCGACCCAGCGGTTTACGCAAAAGCCATGGTCGTCAACTATAGTGTAACACACTCAGGATTAGAAGATCAACTTTTAAGTGTTGTCGTTCAATGTGAAAGGCCTGATTTGGAAGAACAACGCGAAACACTTATAATGCAGACGAGCGAGAACAAGAGACTCCTGCAGCAGTTAGAGGATTCATTACTTCGTGAATTAGCCACATCAACTGGCAACATGTTGGACAACGTTGAGCTTATTGAAACCTTAGAGAATACTAAAACTAAAGCAACAGCAATAACAAAGCAATTAAAGCTATCAACTGAAACTGTTCTTGATATTGAGAAACTTCGAGATGGATACCGTCCTGTTGCCAAACGTGGTGCAGTCCTCTTCTTTGCATTATCGGACATGGCTGCTGTGAATTCGATGTACCAGTATGCGCTCAACTCATTTCTCGATGTGTTTGCATACTCTCTAAGAAAATCAGTACCTGATTCAATGCTAGCTAAACGAATTTCCAATATTATTAAAACTTTAACTGAGAATGTTTACTCCTTTGGTTGCATGGGTATTTTTGGCCGACACAAACTCCTTTTTTCGTTTCAACTGGCCACAAAATTGGAACAGAGTGATGGTCAATTGCCTCAGTCTGAACTCGATTTCTTTATAAAAGGTTCAGTATCAATAAAGAAAAGCGAAAGAAACTGTCCCGCGCCATGGATATCAGAACAAAATTGGAAGAACATAGGAACACTTTCTGCTGACTTTCCAGAATTTTTCGAGACACTTACTGAACACATTGAACGCAATGTAGATGCATGGAAAAAGGTACGTACATTCCTAAAGACTAGTTAATCAAATAATCAACAGACAGAACATATACATATAAGCATAGTTTTAACTTAAACCAAATTTAATTTTAAAGTTAAGGTCCCCATTCTATTTTAATGATTTTTTAGATAAAACCGTCTAGTTATTAGATTGAACTTGATTGGTTCCTGAATTAGGCATTTCATAAATATAATTCTGTGGCAATACGATACAATAGCTTAAGTCGACTTAAGTCAAAAATGAGTTAATTATAGCAAGATGTTCGCAATTACATAAATTATTTTCCCTCAATTTTTTAGTTGCATACCTGTAAAGACTGCTGAGTTATGGGTGTTAGAGTAGAGGTGCAATTCACAAATTTCATACGATTTTCGCGTAAGCCACAACTTTAAACGCTTCTCCTGAAAAAACGTACAAAACGACATAAGCTATTTTGTCGTATTGCCACAGAATTTTAAAACTCGTTGTAGTTCGCTGTGTCTTATCCCCATTAAATTTGAATTCGATAATTTCTAAGTTGAATGCCTTTCAAGCTAAGTATTATCAAAATCTTTTCACAAACTATGAACAAGTTTTTCATTCCTTAGAAATAAATATTTCACGTTCGAATTATGAAAGCACAAAACTATAGGCATTCTACGAATATATATTCGGATAACTTTCGGAAGTGGTTTTAAGCCATATTATACCAGCTTTTACCAATTTGAGTTTTATACCGAGACTACTATGCTAAGAGTAGACTTGTGTCCATCAGAATCAAAAGTAACGTATTCCACTTCAACTACTTCTGAGATGTTTAAAAAAAAAAAAAAACCTTTTTTGAGCCGTTGCTTTAGCAAAATGGGGAAGTTTTTTATTTTAATATTAATGTTAGTCCATTCGCACAGTTTGTTGTTGAAAGTAAAAACGTCTGGGTAATATTTAATAATGCATTTTGGAAAAGAGTATTTATGAAAGTCAATATCTAGAATAGAATAGGTTTTGAATATTAAACATTCGGAAAAGATGCGTTTTGATGTGCGGAGTGTATCCGCAAGAACAGATGGTTCGGTGTTTCTATATTGTAGTATATTATTTTAAACAATCAACTACAGCCGCCCTCAACAAAGAAATGTAACGCACTAGTTAAAACTATGTAACAAAGTCTGACAACTGATTTTCCCGTCAAAATTTTACATGCATTTCCAAAACAAAGAAAAAAATAATTTAGCATTGGAATAGGGTCATTTTAATTTCAACTTGGAATAGAGTAGTTTTGATTCCAAAAGGTATTAGGAATACATCGGTTTCGATTCAAACCCTAAATTTCAAATCAAAATATCTCTGGAATTAGTGGGCTTTTGAAACTTTCAATTACAGACAAAGAAAACTTGAAACAAGATAAATTCAAACTCACTGCTAACTCATTTTCTTTAAAAAGTGCAGTACATCGCCTTTGATTCTAATTGATACACTTGCTCAAAGCGGATTTTCCCTAAATGACCTCTAGGGGACCTACATGCCATGATTTTAAGGATATAACCTTCTGGAAGACATGAAGGGATGAAAAGGAGGTAATAACCGTCTCAAAATGCACGCGCTCTTTGCTCGCTAATATCAGAAAAACTATATCCATAAACAGTTCACCAAGTGGTTCTTCCAGATGTAGGCGAGATAATCACCACTATAATGAATTTCGTCGAAATGAAAATTGAAAACCAAATTAAAAAACAAACGCAATTTAAAACGGTGTTCTGAATTTCGGTCGAATTACTGTATTTGAACGAAAGAATAAAAAATATGGGTGAAATCGAGTAATTTGTTCCTCCAACAGCGAGTGCTAGTTCAATTTCACCCATCTTGCAGTAAGCCACTTGTCTCAGTTTTTCCGCGGAAGATGTGACGCAGTCACATATCTGCAAGGTGGTCCTAAGCTATTAAGCTCTTTTGTTATGTTGTTCCATAAATTGTTCACATCGAGTGCCATGTTTACCGTTTCCATAAATCCTCTTGAAAGAGTAGGGTTTCACTTCATAAATTTTACCAAAACAGAAAACTCATGTTTTTATGTGTTTTCCACTACAGTTTTCAAAACAGTAAGAATTCATATTCGAACTAAATTCATTACTTGGGTAAATGTGGCTTGTCCCTACTTATTGAAAGCATAATGGAGCTATTTTTTGGTCAAAGTTTGTAAATGGTGATTCAATAAGAGTGCTGATTTTCTTTTTCTTTTTTAAATAAAGCAGAAAATTTGTCAAAACGTAATTTTGTTTATTTCATTGCGTTCTTTAGTGTATGACAGACATTTGTGTAAGAAACACAATATATAGTATATCCGATAAAAGCCCACCACGACTCCTCTGGCAACACATGATTTTTTGGCACACTTCGGGCTCTTCCTCGCATATGATTCGTTCTTCAGCTCTGGAACCGTCATGGGCGTATTGATATAGACCTTACTTATCATGTAGTACCAGATAAAGAAGCCCAGTGGTATTAAATCGCAAGATATTGGCGACTATTTGACTTCGTTATTTTGTGAAATAATGCGTCATGGGAATTTCGTGCACAACAGGGTCATTGTTTCACGCGCTGCTGGACAAGTGGCACCATCTTGTTGAAACCACATATTGAATAAGTCCGTGGCATCCAATTCTTGCCATAAAAAGTTTGTTAACATGTCACGATAACGTTCACCGTTGTACGCTGTATATCGATCCATGACTAAATGTCTGAAGCATGTACGTTTAGTAGATTTGCCTCATCAAAACAAAGAAAAAAAACCTTTCTGAAATAATCGCTGTCAAAGATCTACGCTACCATTGAATTACCTTATATTTCTACACAAGCAGGTTTCGAAATTTATAGAGCTTGTTTTTATTTGTGTACTTACATATATTACGCAGTAACAGCAAAAAATAAACGAAATTACGAGCACCCACTACATTTTTATATTAACGTGATTTGATTTAATTTCTAAGATCTTTTCACGCAAAACATTTACATTAATGAATTTTTCGTATTACTATTTCATCATACAAACATACTTTTGTCTATGAGGTAGTGGGTTGAATCGGAAGATCCTGAACAAACTGCCTGTCCTGGAGATTTTAATGTGGAATGCCGCTCTTTTCAGGTAAGCGCTTTTACTTTATCATTTTATTCAGTGTAAATATTATATACTTTTCTTATATTCCTGAATTTTTGAAAAGAAACTGATGCTACTTCGCTGCTTTCGTGAGGATCGCGTTTTTTTAGCGATAAACAACTACATTGTAGATACAATGGACGAATTCTACATAACGCCACCAGTAGTTAGCCTTCCTCTCATCTATGAACAATCTACAAATATGGTACCGGTCTGTTTCATTCTTAGTGCGGGCTCTGATCCAACGAATGATTTAATGAATTTCGCAGCCCGTTTTGACCATAAGGTTTCTCATATTTCACTAGGACAAGGACAAGAAAAGGTAATTGAAAAATTATATTTTAAAAGTTCTTTTTTTTTTTTTTTTGCGAATTAAAGTTGACGATGTGGAGTAAGAAGCAGTACCTACATATTTATATGTATCTACTCTAAACATTATTTACTTTTTCCTACTTAAGACCTGTTTCCGCGATTTCACATTTCCATATGTAACAAAATGAAAATATCAATACATACGACATTCAAATAATTATATATACATATGAATGATTTCAAATGAAATTAGAAACGTTCGTGCATGAATATACCTATAGGTAGATTCAAGCCTCGCGAATCCGATCAGAATGCTTTTATTTCAAAACTGGCACGTTACCTACAAATTTAGACGAAATTGTCGTATGATCTGTCATAAAAATTTGCATACATTCTATCCCAATTCTTCAAGAATACCTACTTCTTTTTAAAAAATTGTTCGCAGTACTCAGATATTTAGTATTATTAGTAAAATTGTATTGTTATCAGCAAAACAGGACTTTATTTAGTGGAAGTTGTGAGAGAAGCTTTGGATTTAAATAAAGACGATGACCGCCAATTTAAGTAAGCATACATTTTATATACATATGTATCTGAGGCCATAAGGCATAATTCTATAAGTGTTATAACCGAGCTACACCACTACAACAAAACAAACAACGCACAAGCCTATCAACCAATACTCAAACAACATGAAGCGACGCCATATGCCCGTAGCAACAAACGTCCCTGCAATATATATATAAGTTAAATGCGATAAATTTGTAAACTAGAATAAGCGAATAATTAAATAAAAATTATATTTATTTATCAATTGGTGCATCAAGTTTATCACTTATAGATTGACACCGGATGTATACAATAAAATAATCACATAGACCACTCAGATATACTCGAGCAACATGAAGTAACGCCATTAGTAGCAACAAACGACCACTCGATATACCATATTCTTATGCCTCAGTTTAGCTTACACATAAAAAAGAAACAGGAACTCAAAAGATACCGGCAGGCCAGCTGACGTCTGGGTAGTGGACGCTGGTGTTTCCCTTCGGTATGCAGTGAATATCCAACGATGATCGAATAATAGAACAACAACAATGAACTGATGTGTTTCCCTTCGGTATGCAGTGAATCTCCAATGATGATCGAATAATAGAACAACAACAATGAACTGATGACCACAAAACAACAGCAATGCACCGGCAATAATCAATAGACAATAACAAAAGAAATGAACCGATGTTGACAATAAAATGAGACACGTTTATATTTTACAATATCTAACTATATTTATTTTAAGATTAAATTTACACGTCTTAATAGTTCGCTTGATTTCCAAACAATCCCACCTATTCTTTATTTTTACCTGTCTAAATAGAATAAAATTGTTGCACCTCATTTTTGCGTTTTTCCACATTTTGCTTATTCCCACAGTCTGTTATTCCAATTTTCTTGCTGAATCGGCATCTGGTTGCGGTCGCACTGTGGAGATAGGGTTGTTGTTCTCCCTTGTCGCATGACCTTCTTGCACATCCGTAACACCTCCCTCCTTAAAACACATCTAAGGATATTTAATTCTTAGATTGGATTTTGGATTTTGGATTTTCCACATCTATGGATTTGATTGAGGTATTTGCTGTATTGGTCGTTCTCAAGAATACTTCCGGGTTAACTCCATGTTTTCTGTTGAAACACTTATTAAAAATAGTTAATGTAACCTCGACCGCAGCTACATTTCCAGATGATGAATGTCATCGCTAACAAGCTCAGGATTCCAAATGTTGAAATTATTATCCCCTGTGATCGTTCTCGTATTTTTTCCAGTGTTCTTGACCAAAAGTTTTTATCATTTTGAATCTGAGTTGACAGATCCTGCAGCTCGTAAATATCTTTGACAGTGATCTTCGACAATGGTTTTATTTAATCACAATATCCTTCAATTTGGCGTTTAAGCAGCAGTCATCTAGTTCGCTCTATTAGTGTTTATCTCTAACCGCAATTTCCGCTCCAGCATCCGTCTTTATCGTCATGTCATAAGTTTCGAGGATGCAATCAATATTTATTTGAAGTATACCGGTGCCAACAAGTTTACCTATTTCTGTTTCCTTGTTACAATTACATTTGTATTGGGTTTGTTCAGAAATACTATACAAATATAATTATCTTTTAGCTTATAAAATATATCTACATGAGAATTGATGATTTTTGCTTTACATTTATCGGCTCTATTTCTCATAAACTAATTTATTTCACAATTATCATCGCTTATAGTACTTCTATGAAGCTGTGGCTTACAAATTAAAATTTAATTAATTTTATTACAATCTTCTAAATCATTTATTAAAGCATAGTCTTCTTTGTTTTTATTTATAATCATAAATTTATCTCTTACACCTAAAAATACAACTCCATTCATAACTATCTTTGGAATAGCAATTGTTTCATAAGTTTCGAAATTTTCCTTAGTTATTGTTGGAATATTAATAATAACAATCATTTTTTTGATCCTTAGTAAAGGCTTTTAATTTAATTGTTTTCAAAATTTCTGAATAATTCTCCATGTTCGGTTCTATTGCGAATGTTTTGTTATTTTTCAAATCTCGAAGTTCATTTAGTAAATCTATAGATTCAATGATTCGTGGATGTAATATTTCTGTTTGTATAAATAAAAGGCTTCTTCTTCCTTTTATCAGCGAGGCTATGATCCGAAAACAAGGCATCCCAACCCTCCCACTTCACCGCATTTCTACTGATCCGCCTGTGGGGTTCGCCTATTTGACCTCAGAAAATATCGACAGGCCTGCCGATTTTGGATCACTCGGTTACTGAGGCCAATGAAATGCCGATGTCGTCGCATTTGTCTGATCCAGGCGTTTATAGGCCTGCCTTTCCTACATCGCGATGTCTTTGGAACGTGCATTGATATTGCCTTTTTAACAGGGTTCAAATGATCTCTTCTTTGAACGTGGCAATATCAACTGAGCCGGTCACGCTCTATTTTTTGTACGATGGTTTCCTTGATGTGAAAGCTTCCACGGCTATCTATTATTTGTTCTATCTCCATTTCTAACTGTATCATTTTAAAGTTTATTTTATTAGATATTTCCTCATAATATGATTCGATCAAAATGGTTCTATTTAAATTATTTTCTATAGTATTAACTTTGTTAATTTCATCTACTAGTTCATTGATTTTGGTAAAAGTTACATTAGTGTTCTTGATGCTTTCTATTACTTGTTTATTTAACTGACTAAGTTATCATCTTTAATTTGTTGGTCATTTTTATTTCTATTTTGGATAACATTATAATAGTATTCTGCGTCTTCATTGTCCATTGTGCCAAAGAGGACTTTGAATCCTGAACATATCATAAAATAATTCTTATTCTATTGTCAATCTTTACAATTTCTTTTTTGGCTATTCTCTGAAATTCTTAACATTCAATTTTCGAGTCTAGGCAAACGACATCCATCGTGTTAATCATGTTTCTTACATTCCCAATCGCATGTTCTAGTCCACTTATATCTAGTTCTATCACTAATGCTATGTAATTATCAATTTCTCTTGCTTCTCCTAAATGATTAAAATATATCCCGGTATTATTTTGCAGATCTTTCACCCATAACTTTGCTTCGGCGATGACCCGCCCGATGAACAGGGATCTGAAATATATGGCTTAACATTAGCTTTGTTAAACCTTTGTTTCTTATTATTCATTTGTATAACTAAATTATTTTTATTAACTTCTAATATTTTAAATGGCCCTTATACTGACTTCTTAATTTTCCCTTTCGTTCATTCCTAACTTAAGAGCTTCTGACCAATTTTGTATTCTATAGTTCTTCCTAACTTCTTGTCATATCTGATTCTAGACTTTTCCCTACATTTCCTTGTGCTTTCCTTGGCATTTTCCTGCTTTTCTAAGATATTGGCTTGAAGTTCGTCTACATAATCAAAAATAAATACAAATATTTGGCGCAACAGCTCTTTAAAGTGCCAGGGCCTAGCTTCTCGCAACCACTCATGTTGTGTGCGTTATATTTTTCACACGAATGGAAGGGACCTACAGTTTAATGCCGAATCCGAACGGCGGTTTGAAAAGCTTTTTCGTGACAACAATACTCTCGGATGTTTGTCAGACGTTCGCGAGAGGTGGGACCGTGAAAAAACTTTTTGGTGTTTTCTGGGACTCGAACTTGGAACCTCATGCGTAGTGATCCGACACACTAACCACTTACGCCACGGCACCCACACATCATCTACATCGTCTACATAATCGAAAACTGATTTTTCATCATTCGGGTCTACTCCACTAGGCTTGAAAGCCGAATACCAATTCGTAAGGAGTGTAACCTGTGGTAGTATGCGTAGTTCCATTGTAACAGAATCCTGCATAAGACATTCTCTTATGCCAGTCTTTAAGTTGATTTAATTCGCGTCCTGTAGATTTAAGGTACTCTAGGAATCTGCAGTAAGCCCTTTCAACACTACCATTGGCCTGTGGATAAGCTACACTAGTGGTAATGTGTTTTATATTTAGGAGTGTACAAAACTCCTCAAACAACCTATTGCAAAATTGTGAACCGTTGTCAGATAAGATTAACTTTGGCATCCCAAAATTCATAATCCAATCCTCCATAACAGCTTGCGCTGTCGTTTTCAGATCGTTTTAGTCTTTACCGGTATGAACTTCATGAATTTTGATAGATCATCTTGAATAGTCAATCCGAACTTGTAATCTTCTTCAGTTTCTTTAAGGGGTCAAATTACGTCTATCTCGATCTTTTCCATAGCTTCGTCAGCTGATGTAATGATCTTCATATGGTTTCTAGTAGGCGCTCTGTTGACCTTCTCTGTTTGGCACTGAGGGCAATTTCTCACGAAATCTTCGATCTGTTTTTGCAATTTCACTGAAATTTTTTTCTTATATTCGCATATGTGGCTTTTTGGCCCGTGTGTCCACCTATTAAACCTTCGTGATATTCCCTTATTATGGCCTTTCTTTTCTCTATATCAGTGACCAATTCCTTATCCCTTGTCAACACCTCTTCTTCTATAATACTAGAAGTTTCGCTTTCTAGGGCTGGATCGTCTTCAAGAATGTTCTTTACAGCTTCTGTGGAGATTTTGTTGTTACTATTCCCCGTATTTGTTTCTATATCCTCATCTCTCAATTCTCTGCCTTCCCTAGTTTCATTACTGATTTCAATTCCTTCTTCTTCTATCAGACTCAATAAATCCTGCCTAAAGTTTCTTCCCTTTCTTTCTCTGTTATTCTTACATTTCTGCTAAGTTCGTCAGCGACGACATTTTCTTTTCCTTTTTTTATAAGTTACATAATCAAACTCCTTAAGTTTGAGTCGCCACCTTACCAATCGGCTGGCGGGATCCTTTGCGTGAAGCAACCAGGTTAACGGTCTATGGTCCGTTTGTATTATAAACCTAGTGCCATAGATGTATGGCCTGAATTGCTTAGTGGCCCATACAATTGCCAAGCACTCTTTTTCGGTGGTGCTGTAATTCACCTCGGCCTTGTTCAACGTGCGTCTTGCGAAATGTATAGGGAAGTCTTTCCCATTGTGTTCTTGGCTGAGCACCGCATCAATTCCTCGGTTGGAGGCATCTGTTGTTATGATAAATTCTTCTTCTTCTTCTTCCTTTTATCAGCGAGGCTATGATCCGAAAACAAGGGATCACAACCCTCCCACTTCACCGCATTTCTACTGATCCACATGTGGGGTTCGCCTATTGTTATGATAAATGTCTTGCTGAAATCAGGGTATTGCAAGATAGGGTCTCGGGTTATAACTTCGCGTCTTTTTTGAGAAGACGATTTAATGGTTCCGCAATTTGGCTGAAATTCTTCACGAATTTTCTGTAATAGCCTACCATTCCAAGGAATGATTTTATACCCTTTGGATTTTTTGGTGCATCCATTTGCCTATGCATTCTATTTTCCTCAGGTCGGGTTTTACCCCCTTGTGGGTAATAATGTGTCCTAGATACCTCGGAAATTCGCATTAATCTGGCTGAAGTTTTAAGTTAGCCTTTCTGAGCTGTTCGAATACTTCCACCAGTCTTTCATTGTGTTCTTGAAGGTTTTTGCATTTACGATAATGTCATCTAGGTAGACGAAGCATTTGATTCCTTGTAGTCCAGCTAATACTGTGTTCCTCAATCTCTGGAAGCAGGTTGGAGCATTCTTCAGTCCAAACGCATTCTGGTATATTCAAAATGACCGTAGGGGGTACTGAATGCTGTTTTCTCCACATTTTCTTCTGCCATCGGTATCTGATGAAAACCGGACGTTAAGTCCAGGGTGGAAAAGTACTTACTTTCTTACTTTTCCTAGCTAGTCAAGTATCTCCATAATATTTGGCAAAGGGTAACTGTCCGCAATCGTTAGCTCATTTAACTTACGGTAATCAATTACCATATGCCATTTTCTCTTCCCACTGGCATCCGCCTTTTTGGGAACAATCCATAAATGTGAACTCCAGGGAGAATTACTGTCGCGGATTATACCACCTTTCTTTAATTTACTGACTTGTTCACGGACTTCCTCCTCGTGAACCTTCGGATGCCTATAGTTTTTTTGTGAATGTAGGCTCGCACCCGAGATCTATACGTATTTTACGTTTTGTTACCGACATCCTAGTTAACTTTTCATTCTCTACACTGATATATCGCTATATTCTCTCACTACTTTTAGTACGCTCACTCTTTCTTCATCGTTTAAGTGTTCTGTCCTAATATTACCGGATAATGTTTGACTTCGCTTCTTTTCTGCTATTTCAAATTCACTTAAATTAGTACCTACAATTCTTATATTTTTCAGATTGAATGGCCTATCTGTAATATTAATTAATTAGAACTTCCCTATTTAGATTTCCATTAACCTCTACTGCTCTAAAAATGTCTGATTTTGCCCTTATAAAATTTTCTTCATTTAGATACAATAATGGTATCTCTCCAAATTGTCCGCTAATGACGTTTTCTTCGTAGTTAATTGTGAAACCACCCTCTCGTAGGAAACGATTTCCAATTAACCCGTCATATTCTCCTAGCAAGTCATTTTTTATTACTTGGAACTGAATAGCTTAAGATTTTCCGGCTAAGGGAACAAATCTAACATGGACTTCCATTTCACCTAGAGTGTTACGTGTCCTACCGCCTATTCCACTAAATTTTATATATTTCTTTGCTTCTACATCTTCTTCATAAAAGCAGTTAACTTTGATAAGGGACACTTCTGCTCCCATATCAATTATTAGCTTTTTCCGTTCGCCATTAATTTCTACTAACACATGAGGACTTTCGGAATTATCCAAGGTCCTAAGCTGCACGGGTGCCTCATTGACCATACAGCTCACCAACAATTTTTTGTTTTAAACTCTTTTTATCATTATTACAGTTATTACTACTGGTACTCGACCCAGCTTGATTCCCATTCTCCCGATTACCTATCTCATTTCTATCTTTCTTCGGTAACCTACAAAACCTCGCAATATGTCCCGGTTTAGAACAATTATAGCAACGCTTTTCCTGATAATTTATCTTAGCAAGATTTTTATTCGTATAATATTTTTGGGTATTCGTTCTAAAAAGGTTAGTCTTTTGTTCTTTTCACATGCCCGTGCCCTGTATTAATAATCCCTTTGGCACGCGCAAATTATGAAAAAAAAAACATGCGAATCTACTTGCTTCTGCAAGATCCTTAGGACGTTGTGTAATGACATAAGTGGGAAAGCTTTTCGCGGAGACTATTGATAAAGACCGTTAAGGTTTCGTTCTGAATGTACTGCAGTTGACCTTCTTTGTGCTCTTTTTTAACATCTGTGGGTTTGTATTGAAGCAGACGCATTTGTAGCGTTTCAACTCGTTGTAAATAATGCACAACCGTTTCTTCCCTATTCTGCCTAATGGAAATTAGTTCCCTATGTAATTGGAGGGCACTATGAGGTTCTCTGAATATTAATGTTAAATCTTTTTTCAAAGTCTCCCAGTCCGCTATTTCTATATTCATGAGAATAGTAGTGTATGAATGTGTTATGTATTGAAATAAAAATATGTCCGTTTCAAGCTCGTGTCTATTAGCAACTGAAGATTACAATGATGTGTCAATGACATTATAAGTATACATGATAATATAGTAGTTTTATGTGTTAATGTAATTCATTTTCATACTAATATAACATTTTCCCTCTTTACAATAAATAATTAATTTATAAAAAGAAAAATTGTAATTCAAGGTGCATGTACATAATGCATTACCGAATGAATAAATGCATATTCAAGTATATTGGTGATATATGGTATTTAAGATAGTTAAACAAATATGGCATTCAAAAAATGGTTATAATATGGTTATACGCCGATGGTGTATAATATTTTCCTTTACATTTACTTGGAGTTCTGGTTTAAGTTTCGAGGTTGTTACTGGAACGGAGTATCTAGTTCTTCTTGACACCAATCGCTGCACTGGACTGGATCCAATGTGATTTGCAGTGTTGCGTAGATCTAACGTAGATCCAGAAACAGTTTCCAGATAGCGTTGCTTTGTTCATAAGATTCTTGGCTATTTTAACTGCAGACTCAACTTTGCCGTTTCCTAGTTGATGGTGCGGGGAAATTCTTGTATGCTTAAATTTCCACTCGCTGGAGAACTGCTTAAAATTTTCATTGATGAATGGGGTACCTCCATCTGTGGTAACAATTTGCGAGATACCATGTCTGCTGAAGTTTTTCTTCCAGGCAATTATTACTGCAGATATCTTGGTTTGGGCAGATGTCTTGGAACGTTGGGCATTGCACGGGTGGGCTCTGCTGATTCGGTTTGTTCGATAGACATATTTTACATGTTGAGGAAATGTTTTTGATATCATTAATAATGTTTGGCCAAAACACTGCGTCCCGAGCTTTTTTCATACACGCTTTCATTCCCTGATGGTTGTAGTGTATTCGTTTAACCCTAGAAAGATAATCTACGTCTGCCAGACGTATAGCGCGCAAAAAAATGTAATATCCTTTGGCAATGGAGTTTAAGTTTCTTGTTTTTATTGTTTAAATTAATTTTTATTTTTACTGAACCATAACTTCATTTCTCTTAATATGAATTTCATTAATAAATAAAACATTAATATTTTATAAAAAGCTCATGGGTTTCCATTAATACATTAAAAAAGTGCCATACGTCTCTGAGACGTATGATTATCTTTTACGTCATAAAAAATATGATTATCTTTCTAGGGTTAAGAACTGACACTTGCAAATTCTTTGGAATAACTATCCTGTCACTTTTAAGAAGAATTCCGTTTTGTATCGTTATAGTATTTCTTCTAAACGTTGTTCTGTAATACAAACAATTTTTTTAAGTCTTCTATTACGTTGATTTCCACAATCTCATCCATCAAGCTCTTCTTTTCTCATTTAGTGCATACCTTGTCATTTACTTGAAGAGCTGCACGAGACAACACATCTGCTATATACATATACTTTCCTTTTTTGTATACAATCTGAAAAATATACCTCTGCAAACTCAATGAGCCATCGCACAGTGGAGGAATTACCCCGGGGTCCCTGATGGGTTTTCTCAATGCAACAGCATGGGTAGGTCATTTACGACGGGATACGTTTATGATCAGGTACCCCGTACGTAAGGCGGTACCGAATGTCTTATGAGGATATTAGGAATAGAATTGATACTATATAAGGCGGATGATAGGTAGAATAAAGACAGAATAGATTTGTAACTCCACTCTAGCGGTCGCAGGCAATGCATTGAGACAGCGGGCCCTAGAGTTGGTAATAAAATTAGTGGTAGAATAAAAACAATTTGTTTTATTTTACCATATTATTCTCCGGTACGTACTCTTCTCCCGTTTATAAAGGGAAAGCACTTTGCGGTATCGATATTACACCATTGAAAATACAAGTTAATCTTCCTTCTCCGAAAGGCTGTATCACATGTCCACTAAAACTTCTTAATTTTGCGGTACTCTTACTTGATTTTTGGTTGCTTAACTGTGTGAATAATTTGAAACTCATTATATTGCATGATGCGGCCGTTTCAATTACACATCTTACTCTTTGTCATTTTCCCGTTTTCCTACCACTTTAACAAACTCTATATACTTTCTGACTATGCTCTTTTTATCTTTATTAGCAATAGCCTGCACTAGCAAAATTTCATCGTCCGTTGAATTACTGTCGTCTGTAATCGCATATACTCGTATTTTTCCTTTTCTTTGATAAGTATTTCCAAATTTGCTGTTCTTACGTTTGCCTTCACGTACATAAGCTGAGCATACTGAGCTAAAGTGTTTTTTTTTTATTGCATTTTCTGCATATCTTTCCATATGCGGGACACTTGCCTTTTTGGTGAGAGTAACCACAATAATCGCACTCTTGCTTTTGGGTATATGTATTAGATTTGTGTTGGTGTTGATTTTTTTTTTTGTATATTCTGTTGCTGTTAAAATGCATGATTTCATGTTCAGTTTCCTTGTATGGGTTCGGCATACTCTTCATTCTTACCGTTGTCTGTTCTATTAGCTTGCATGCCTCTATTGCCTTTTGCAATGTTAAGTCTTCGGTCATCAAGAATTTTTTACTCATCTCGTTACTGTTAATACCGGGGATTAATCGATCACACACAAAATCATCTTCTTCATTTGCTGCATACACTCCAAATACACACCAAATGATACAAGTTTGTATCAACTCTCTCAGGCGACATACATACGCCTATATACTGTCCTTCTCCGCCTGCTTTGCAGCGTTAAATACGAATCGTTCGTATCTTGTATTCACCTTTGGTTTAAAATATGCCTTTCACAGTTCCCTTATTTGAATCAGTAATTTTCAATTGAGACAATACTCTGACACAATCATCACCCATGCATGCTTTTAAAATAGCTACACGTTGCGGATCTGCTTTCGATCGGCAGCAATCTCAAAATGTTCCCACTGTTATCTAAAAACTTTCCAATTTTCCAGCTGATTCTCCTTTGTGTTGATTGCACGGGGTGGTGGTATGCTCATGACATATTCTTCTTCTTCCTTTTTAACAACTGGCACTTCTTGTTTTACTTCCTTTTCAAATAAATCACTAATATTTTCTTCCGAGTCACTATTTGAGTTCGACATTAATTTATTGCCATAACATCTGACAATATGTTATGTATTGAAATAAAAAGATGTCCGTTTCAAGCTCGTGTTTATTAGTAACAAAAGATTACAACAATGATGTATCAATGACATTATAAGTATACATGGTAATATAGAAGTTTTATGTGTTAATGTAATTCATTTACATACTACTATAACAGTCTCCCAGTCCGCTATTTCTCTATTCATGCGAATAGTAGTGACATTGCCACGAATTTTAGTTTTAATATACTTAAAGAGTATATTCTTTTGAGCGGCGGATGCCAATTCGATAGCATCATTGCACGCGTCGATAAAAGTGAAAACTTCGTCACTTGTACCATTTAATGTGGGGATGAAGGAGATTAAGACGATAATAGCGATTTCACTCATAGTTGTAACCGTACTATCACTGTCGGTATTGCTTTCGCTATTATTTAAGCTATCCTTGTACTCAGTATTATCTTCTGAACTATCACTGTTTTCTAAACTATCTTCACCTTCGTTTTCCGCGCTAATATTTAGACCGCTTATTGATGCTCGAAATTTTGAAAAAATGAATTCTTAGTTCTTAATATTTCTTAGTTTTAACATTTGATTTATATGCACCGTATGAAACAATAACTTTACAATACTAATTTACTCACAAGAATATTATAATTACGCGCTGCTCCATCGATGGTTTCTTCACGTTTTTCTTTTTGATGTATCCCACCGCTGCCACCAGAAAATGTGTTATGCCTCAGTTTAGCTTACACATAAAAAAAACAGGAACTCAAAAGATACCGGCAGGCCAGCTGACGTCTGGGTAGGGGACGCTGGTGTTTCCCTTCGGTATGCAGTGAATATCCAACGATGATCGAATAATGGAACAACAACAATGAACTAATGTGTTTCCCTTCGGTATGCAGTGAATCTCCAATGATGATCGAATAATAGAACAACAACAATGAACTGATGACCACAAAACAACAGCAATGCACCGGCAACAATCAATAGACAATAGCAAAAGAAATTAACCGATGTTGACAATAAACTATATTTATTTTAAGATTAAATTTACACGTCTTAATAGTTCGCTTGATTTCCAAACAATCCCACCTATTCTTTATTTTTACCTGTCTAAATAGAATAAAATTGTTGCACCTCATTTTTGCGTTTGTTCACATTTGCTAATTCCCATAGTCTGTTATTCCAATTTTCTTGCTGAATCGGCGTCTGGTTTCGGTTGCACTGTGGAGATAGGGTTGTTGTTCTCCCTTGTCGCATGACCTACTTGCACACCCGTAACAATATAGATTGACATCGGAAGTATACAATAAAATGACCACATAGATCACTCAGGTAAAGCAACTATCACACGTTGTGCGCATGACCAAGGCACACCATGATATCATGTTCTCCTCAACTAAGGAAAGTGTCGCCATTAGCACCTAAGTCAATTCATACTTACAATAAAGAACTACAAACTGAGCTCTCTAAGTCTTTGACTGCTTGAACGTATATCAAGTTTAGAAAAAGAAATCTGTTCCGCTCTTGTACCAAATTATTGGGAAGTTATTCCAATCAATGAAGTAATTAAAGCTTCACTAAAATCTTCTATATATCAATTTATATTATTTTTTATATAATCTTCTGAAAGGCGAATCTAAGTATAACGCTGAAACATTGCCCGATATAAGAACAGAACTGTGGTCTAATTTGATGTACAGGGTGTCCGCCGGGAAGGTATACTACTTTGTTTGTTTATAATTTTTGATTAAATGAAAGAGAATGGATCTTATATTGATAAATGTTTAATTTAATGTCGGCAATTATGTATGGAATACAATATCAGGTAAATGTCCGCCTCTGCTAGTCTCACAAATGCGAGCCCTTTTGAGCACATTTTTCATTACATTCTCATACATTTCACGCGGTATTTCATTAATTTCATCACGAATATTTTGTTTGAGTTGCTCAAGCGTTTCTGGTTTGTTTGCATAAACCTTGCTTTTCAGATATCCCCACAAAAAGAAGTCAGGAGCAGTCAAATCAGGCGACCGTGGAGGCCAATCAACATCACCATTTTTTGAAATAACTTGTTGTGGAAAGAGGTCTCGCAGTAATTCCATTGTAATCCTGGCTGTATGCGATGTGGCACCATCTTGTTGATACCACATGTTAATCAAGCCCAAACTGAATCTTAAATGGAAACAAATGCAAATCCTTGTGCAAAATTGTGGCCAAAGTTGTTCTTTGAAGACCAAGCTCCTGAGCACGGCGTCGAATTGAGGTTGATGGATTGTTTTGAACACTTCCTTGAACAGCAGTAATGTTTTCTGCCGATCTTGCAGTACGTTGTGGCCCATGCTTGGGCCTATCACCTACAGACCCTCTTTCTTTGAAATCATTCACTACACGATAAATAGTGCGTTTTGTTGGCACGTTGTTTCTCCCAAAAATTTCACGTAACTTTCTCATCGTCACAGTAATCGATGATTGATTTTGATAAAATGTTTTAACGATTAAAACACGTTGGTTTATCGAATATTTTTCCATAATAAATTTGCCACGTGTCTACTTCACGACTGCCAAATATGAACTGTCAAGACTAATGTTTACCAAAATGGCGGCAAAGCAAAGTAGTATACGTTCCCGGCGGACACCCTGTAATTTTTAGACTGACTTGACTACTTGTTCGTTTCTTATATTTTTGTCCTTCTTAGTAAACTATGCATTTGGTTAAAATACAATCTTTTCTTTGTTCTTAATCTAATTTTCTTTATCTAAGCAGACGCTGTTTTGGTGTTGTGTGCAAACATCGTCTTGTGTGTATTTCTTATCATCACTTAATTTCTTCCCTTATCTAGGTACACGTTTCTTTCATGTGATCCAACATTTGTTTTAGATAAATCTTAATAATCTTTAAACTATATGGTTAAGGGTCCTTAACTCCCCCTCTCCTTCAATAAAATCGTCCCGATTTTCTAATTGTTTCATTTTAAATTTAGACATTTCTTTTTCATATGACTTATTGAATTTTTGTCTGGTTTTTTTGTTTTCTGTATTCGATCATGAAATGCATGATTTTCGTTATTACATAAATTATTGCAATAATTAGGTTATTATTGTATGTATAATTGATAATACAGGATGTTCCTCACTGACTCTAAGTTCAGCAATCGTCATTACTTGATGTGCTTTCGCTCTCTTATTAATTTCTTTTTTTTTGCTAATTTGCTAAATTACTTTAAATCAATACATTTCTAATGGATCCTAATCTGTGTACAAAGTGCAATCAACCACTGTTTGATATGGATTTATTGATTTCTAAAATCGAAACATTGCATAGTGAAGTACTAGCATTAAAAAAAATGTTCGCCCGTCCCACATCGATCTCTCTTAAAAAACCCAAAATAGTTACTCGGTCGCAACCGACATCCAGTGTCAATGCACTCTCTCGCGGTTCGCCGTCTGCGGCGCCGCGGCAACGTAGTACGACCTGTCACAAAGTTAAAATATATGGGAACTCAGTAGAGCGCCCACAATGAGGTAGCAACGGCGTAGCGGTAGCAGTGGTGTAGTACGAAGTTGGTTTACTTTTAACTTGTGCAGCGCCACAAGTGACAGATAGAGAAATTGGCGACTGTTGAATACTGTTTTGGTTTTCTATATGATGTTTTTGTGGTGGATTCTTGAACTGAGTTCAGCAGTAGTGCAATCAATTTGAAATATTCGTTACAGTCAAAATGGAAGAGTACGCCGTGGAAAAATTTATTTTGCTAGTGAAAGGAAAATAAATTTATCCATTTCTTATTATTTTTATTGTATTATTATAGCACAATAATCTCACAAAAATTATCAAATCTCAATAATACTCAAAAAGAAAAACACAATTTTAATAAGCTGACATTATTTGACATTACTACGCGCTACACCATTGTGGGCGAATTTTGCGAGTGTAGCGCCACACCATTTGACAGCTCTACGTACTACGCTACCGCTACGCCGCAGCGGCCTGCATTGTGTTCAGCCAGTCAACAAGTACTACTGCTCGCACTGCCGCTCAACCATTATTGAAATCTAGTTGTGATTTGTGAACCTTCGATCGATGCTGCCGCTGCTGTTGTTGTTGTTGCCACCACCACTGCTGAGGAAAATCAAAATACATTGGTCGTTGCTCTTGAGGATGACTCTACTGATGCTGCTGTGGCAAATTTTGAATTAAAGCAAACTGCAATGCCAGAACGTAATAAAAGGGCAAATTTAATCATCGGAACCAATACTAGTTCTACTGACGGCTTAAAATTGGATGTTATCAACAAGTTCGAATGGCTTCAACTGTCTTCCTTTAAACCTACAACAACTTGCGATGAAATTCTAAATTATGTGTCATCGGCATTTAATGTTGATCTAGCCATGCTCTCTTGTCACAAACTAGTCAAATCTGATGCTGATTTGAATTTATTAAATCATATCAACTTCAAACTTGGTGTACCTGAGGATTTAATTGCTTCTTTTCTGAATTCGGATGGTTGGATGAAGGGGACTCGTGTGCGCTCTTTTCAATTCCGGCCAAAAAAACGAAGAGAGCGCTCAGGGCGCACCGAGAGCATAGGCCTTATTGCCAATAGTGCTACCAATCCCGCTTCCGCTCCCTCCTTCGTTTATTATGATGCTGCACCTGGCAATGCTGTTCCCATTTCTGCTGCTTCAAATTATATTTATCATGATATTGATTCTGATGCTGTCGCTGCTGCTTCCGTCGCAAAACATAGTAATTTAAGTATATATTATCAAAATACTGGGGGGATAAGAACAAGATTGGACAAATTGTATTCCTATTTTTCTGCACGTGACTATGATATTATAGTTCTCACTGAAACTTGGATTAACGATGATCATAAGAATTCGGAAATGTTTGACGAGAAGCAATATGAAGTTTTCCGCAACGATCGCTGTCATATTAAAACTTGTCTCTCTAGAGGAGGTGGAGTTCTTGTTGCTGTTGGAACCCATATATCAGCCGATGAAATTCGATTTAAGATCAATTTGCCCTCATTTGATGTAGATCTTTTAATTGTCAAAGTGTCTTCCTCTTCTCATGCTGATTTATATATCATTGCTTGTTACATTCGCTCGGGTAGCTCTCTAGAGATGTATAATGCATATTTGTCCAATATAGGATCTTTTTTAAGTAATTTAAACAGTTGCGATCATATTATATATATGTTTGGGTGATTTTAATGTAGGAGATATTGAATGGAAATTTGACTTAGGTCATAAATATCTAGTTCCCTTTAACGTGAGGTCAACCATAGAAATTGCGATCACAGATCTTTTTAGTCAGTTCAATCTTGTTCAAATAAATAATTTTTGTAATAACCTGAACCGCCAACTAGATTTGGTATTTGTTGATAAGGAGTTTGATACTTCTATTGATATTGTTAAGGTTCCAGTAATTCAAAACACCATTCACCATAAAAGTGTTTGCCTAGAAATTCTTTGACTCGAAATTCTTTAAAATTTGTTCAAATCTAGAGTTTACCTTCTGTTTGTTATTATTTTCTATTAAATTATCTATTTTGGTTTGTATTTCAATAAGATCATCATGATCTGGGTTACCAAATATAAATTTAATAGCAGATCCTAAGACATTTATAGATCTCTTACTTCTAGTATGTTCTTCTATTTGATTAGCTAAATTATGTGCCTTCTTTATCTAAATTTCTTCTTCTTGAGTAGGTATGTAATTGCTACTAATTATCTCTGCGAATGGTTTAAGTGATGTCGTTAGATTTCTTACATGAATAAATGTGTCTGATCATTGAATATGTAAACATCATCGGTTTGAGTTAGTACGTATTTTTTTCCGTGATATCTTCTATTTTTGCTGTCCCTTGAGTATGCTTTAGTACATTCACGAGTAATATGAGGAATGCTAATTTCGTCATCTGCAGGGAAAGAATAATTTTTTATATTACCTTTGTGTACAACTATCCCCTCCGTTGTTAAGATCGTGTCCTCACGGTCTTCCTTTACTATTCTTCTAATATATCTTGTATTACTTTCCTTTCTAATCCCCGAAATTCTTACCATTATTTTTTCTCCTTGTTGATATGTTCTATGCTTTGTTCCTTTATTAAGTCTTTCTAGGACTTTTTCTGATGCTTGGGTGTACATTCGAATCTTTAAACTTTTCTTGATTAAAGAACACTTCTTGAGGTTTGTAGCCTGTGACTGAATGAATTGTGTTATTTAATTCACGCACTGTTGTAAATACTTCTTCGATTAGGTTGGTATCGGTTTGTACCATAAATATTCTTCTATTAGATCCATGTGTATGTGTACTCCTACTTGTGTTGAAATCCCTGAATCATTCAATGGTTCTCTAACTGGATTTCTCTCGTATTTACCGAATAAGCATGTAACATTTTTTTTTTAATTTTATGCCTGTCTCATGTCTGGCCAGTAATATTTTTGGTTTATCTTACTAACTTAGGTGGCGCTACAGTTCGGGGTGAACCTGGGCCTCAACGAACAAGCCTCTCCATTTAGCTCGGTCTTTAGCTAATTGCCTCCAGTTGCGCACTCCAAGTTGGTCGAGGTCCCCTTGAACTTGTGCACGCCACCTACGGCGATGATTCCCTCTACTGCGCCGTCCATCGGGATTAGATTCGAAGACTCTGCGGGCCGGAGCGTTGGTGTCCATTCGCTCTACATGTCCTAGTCTTCCTAGACGTCCAATACGCAGTTTTTTGACTAGGTCTATGTCGCTGTACAGCTCGTATAGTTCGTGATTGAATCTTCTCCTCCAAAACCCTTCAACGCAAACGGGACTGAAAATCTTACGAAGAATTTTTCTCTCGAAGCGACCAAGGATACCTTCATCCTCTTTTAATAAAGTCCATGTTTCAGCCCCGTAAAGCAGGACTGGGATGATCAGGGTCTTATACAGAGTCTCCTTAGTTGTTCGAGATAGGGCTTTACTGTTGAATTGCATTATAAGCCCAAAAAAACAGCGATTGGCAAGAGCTTGATTTCTGCGCTGATGTTGTTTGTAGAATTTATAGCAGAGCCAAGGTAGGCAAAATCCCTTACTACATCGAAGTTATAGCTGCCCACTGTGACGTTTTGTCCAATTCGTCGGTGTTGGCTTTCCCTTCTTGTTGACAGCATATACTTTTGCCCTCGTTTATCGCTAAACCCATTTTGGCCGCTTCCGCCTCAATACTTGCAAACGCACCGGTGACAGCCCGCTGAGTTCTTCCGATAATGCCTACACTCCATTTCATAACTATATCACCACCCCCGGTATTTGAATTTTTTAAAGATTAAAATCTTTTTTTTTTTGCAACTAACTGTTTTTACTCGAAAGAGTAATGAAAACGTAATCTATTCTGTAAAAAGTCGAGAAGTTCCGTTTCCTTTCTTAGAGAAAAGACAAGAAAACTGTTTTTTGCATTTTCCATAACTATATCACCACGAGCTGCACATGCGTGATGTCAATAGTTTGAGTTAAAGTTTTTCCCCAAATCTGTTTAACGGTTAAAATAAGAAGTTTTTCAAGTTTTTTCTAACAATATGCCGCGCGGAAAACATTTATCGGAGGAAGAAAAAGGTAAAATCATTGATTACCATGATCAAGTGCTGTCTTTACGTAAAATTGGTGAAAAAATCGGACGTGATCACGTAAGGGTTTAAATTTTTTTGAAAAACCAAGACTCTTATGGTTCTAAGAAAACTGATGGTCCGAAAAGAAAGTTATCCTTAAGACAAGAGCGTTGTTTCAGCCCCGTAAAGCAGGACTGGGATGATCAGGGTCTTATACAGAGTCTCCTTAGTTGTTCGAGATAGGGCTTTACTGTTGAATTGCATTATAAGCCCAAAAAAACAGCGATTGGCAGGAGCTTGATTTCTGCGCTGATGTTGTTTGTAGAATTTATAGCAGAGCCAAGGTAGGCAAAATCCCTTACTACATCGAAGTTATAGCTGCCCACTGTGACGTTTTGTCCAATTCGTCGGTGTTGGCTTTCCCTTCTTGTTGACAGCATATACTTTTGCCCTCGTTTATCGCTAAACCCATTTTGGCCGCTTCCGCCTCAATGCTTGCAAACGCACCGGTGACAGCCCGCTGAGTTCTTCCGATAATGCCTACACTCCATTTCATAACTATATCACCACCCCCGGTATTTGAATTTTTTAAAGATTAAAATCTTTTTTTTTTTGCAACTAACTGTTTTTACTCGAAAGAGTAATGAAAACGTAATCTATTCTGTAAAAAGTCGAGAAGTTCCGTTTCCCTTCTTAGAGAAAAGACAAGAAAACTGTTTTTTGCATTTTCCATAACTATATCACCACGAGCTGCACATGCGTGATGTCAATAGTTTGAGTTAAAGTTTTTCTCCAAATCTGTTTAACGGTTAAAATAAGAAGTTTTTCAAGTTTTTTCTAACAATATGCCGCGCGGAAAACATTTATCGGAGGAAGAAAAAGGTAAAATCATTGATTACCATGATCAAGTGCTGTCTTTACGTAAAATTGGTGAAAAAATCGGACGTGATCACGTAAGGGTTTAAATTTTTTTGAAAAACCAAGACTCTTATGGTTCTAAGAAAACTGATGGTCCGAAAAGAAAGTTATCCTTAAGACAAGAGCGTTGTTTCAGCCCCGTAAAGCAGGACTGGGATGATCAGGGTCTTATACAGAGTCTCCTTAGTTGTTCGAGATAGGGCTTTACTGTTGAATTGCATTATAAGCCCAAAAAAACAGCGATTGGCAAGAGCTTGATTTCTGCGCTGATGTTGTTTGTAGAATTTATAGCAGAGCCAAGGTAGGCAAAATCCCTTACTACATCGAAGTTATAGCTGCCCACTGTGACGTTTTGTCCAATTCGTCGGTGTTGGCTTTCCCTTCTTGTTGACAGCATATACTTTTGCCCTCGTTTATCGCTAAACCCATTTTGGCCGCTTCCGCCTCAATGCTTGCAAACGCACCGGTGACAGCCCGCTGAGTTCTTCCGATAATGCCTACACTCCATTTCATAACTATATCACCACCCCCGGTATTTGAATTTTTTAAAGATTAAAATCTTTTTTTTTTTGCAACTAACTGTTTTTACTCGAAAGAGTAATGAAAACGTAATCTATTCTGTAAAAAGTCGAGAAGTTCCGTTTCCTTTCTTAGAGAAAAGACAAGAAAACTGTTTTTTGCATTTTCCATAACTATATCACCACGAGCTGCACATGCGTGATGTCAATAGTTTGAGTTAAAGTTTTTCTCCAAATCTGTTTAACGGTTAAAATAAGAAGTTTTTCAAGTTTTTTCTAACAATATGCCGCGCGGAAAACATTTATCGGAGGAAGAAAAAGGTAAAATCATTGATTACCATGATCAAGTGCTGTCTTTACGTAAAATTGGTGAAAAAATCGGACGTGATCACGTAAGGGTTTAAATTTTTTTGAAAAACCAAGACTCTTATGGTTCTAAGAAAACTGATGGTCCGAAAAGAAAGTTATCCTTAAGACAAGAGCGTTGTTTCAGCCCCGTAAAGCAGGACTGGGATGATCAGGGTCTTATACAGAGTCTCCTTAGTTGTTCGAGATAGGGCTTTACTGTTGAATTGCATTATAAGCCCAAAAAAACAGCGATTGGCAGGAGCTTGATTTCTGCGCTGATGTTGTTTGTAGAATTTATAGCAGAGCCAAGGTAGGCAAAATCCCTTACTACATCGAAGTTATAGCTGCCCACTGTGACGTTTTGTTCAATTCGTCGGTGTTGGCTTTCCCTTCTTGTTGACAGCATATACTTTTGCCCTCGTTTATCGCTAAACCCATTTTGGCCGCTTCCGCCTCAATGCTTGCAAACGCACCGGTGACAGCCCGCTGAGTTCTTCCGATAATGCCTACACTCCATTTCATAACTATATCACCACCCCCGGTATTTGAATTTTTTAAAGATTAAAATCTTTTTTTTTTTGCAACTAACTGTTTTTACTCGAAAGAGTAATGAAAACGTAATCTATTCTGTAAAAAGTCGAGAAGTTCCGTTTCCCTTCTTAGAGAAAAGACAAGAAAACTGTTTTTTGCATTTTCCATAACTATATCACCACGAGCTGCACATGCGTGATGTCAATAGTTTGAGTTAAAGTTTTTCTCCAAATCTGTTTAACGGTTAAAATAAGAAGTTTTTCAAGTTTTTTCTAACAATATGCCGCGCGGAAAACATTTATCGGAGGAAGAAAAAGGTAAAATCATTGATTACCATGATCAAGTGCTGTCTTTACGTAAAATTGGTGAAAAAATCGGACGTGATCACGTAAGGGTTTAAATTTTTTTGAAAAACCAAGACTCTTATGGTTCTAAGAAAACTGATGGTCCGAAAAGAAAGTTATCCTTAAGACAAGAGCGTTGTTTCAGCCCCGTAAAGCAGGACTGGGATGATCAGCGTCTTATACAGAGTCTCCTTAGTTGTTCGAGATAGGGCTTTACTGTTGAATTGCATTATAAGCCCAAAAAAACAGCGATTGGCAAGAGCTTGATTTCTGCGCTGATGTTGTTTGTAGAATTTATAGCAGAGCCAAGGTAGGCAAAATCCCTTACTACATCGAAGTTATAGCTGCCCACTGTGACGTTTTGTCCAATTCGTCGGTGTTGGCTTTCCCTTCTTGTTGACAGCATATACTTTTGCCCTCGTTTATCGCTAAACCCATTTTGGCCGCTTCCGCCTCAATGCTTGCAAACGCACCGGTGACAGCCCGCTGAGTTCTTCCGATAATGCCTACACTCCATTTCATAACTATATCACCACCCCCGGTATTTGAATTTTTTAAAGATTAAAATCTTTTTTTTTTTGCAACTAACTGTTTTTACTCGAAGAGTTCTTTTTCAAGTTTTTTCTAACAATATGCCGCGCGGAAAACATTTATCGGAGGAAGAAAAAGGTAAAATCATTGATTACCATGATCAAGTGCTGTCTTTACGTAAAATTGGTGAAAAAATCGGACGTGATCACGTAAGGGTTTAAATTTTTTTGAAAAACCAAGACTCTTATGGTTCTAAGAAAACTGATGGTCCGAAAAGAAAGTTATCCTTAAGACAAGAGCGTTGTTTCAGCCCCGTAAAGCAGGACTGGGATGATCAGGGTCTTATACAGAGTCTCCTTAGTTGTTCGAGATAGGGCTTTACTGTTGAATTGCATTATAAGCCCAAAAAAACAGCGATTGGCAAGAGCTTGATTTCTGCGCTGATGTTGTTTGTAGAATTTATAGCAGAGCCAAGGTAGGCAAAATCCCTTACTACATCGAAGTTATAGCTGCCCACTGTGACGTTTTGTCCAATTCGTCGGTGTTGGCTTTCCCTTCTTGTTGACAGCATATACTTTTGCCCTCGTTTATCGCTAAACCCATTTTGGCCGCTTCCGCCTCAATGCTTGCAAACGCACCGGTGACAGCTCGCTGAGTTCTTCCGATAATGCCTACACTCCATTTCATAACTATATCACCACCCCCGGTATTTGAATTTTTTAAAGATTAAAATCTTTTTTTTTTTGCAACTAACTGTTTTTACTCGAAAGAGTAATGAAAACGTAATCTATTCTGTAAAAAGTCGAGAAGTTCCGTTTCCTTTCTTAGAGAAAAGACAAGAAAACTGTTTTTTGCATTTTCCATAACTATATCACCACGAGCTGCACATGCGTGATGTCAATAGTTTGAGTTAAAGTTTTTCTCCAAATCTGTTAAACGGTTAAAATAAGAAGTTTTTCGAGTTTTTTCTAACAATATGCCGCGCGGAAAACATTTATCGGAGGAAGAAAAAGGTAAAATCATTGCTTACCATGATCAAGTGCTGTCTTTAAGTAAAATTGGTGAAAAAATCGGACGTGATCACGTAAGGGTTTAAATTTTTTTGAAAAACCAAGACTTATGGTTCTAAGAAAACTGATGGTCTGAAAAGAAAGTTATCCTTAAGACAAGAGCGTTGCATTGTCAAGGCAACAAGCAATTCAACAAGATCTTAAAACAGTTCAAGAATGAACTTAATTTAAATGTGTCCTGTTCAACCATTTACCGAGTTATCAAGTATTGTACGTACCTGAAAATCCAAAAAATTAGGGCTGTATCGCGGTTGACAATGCATCATAAGGCTGCTCGCCGAGAATTCGCTCGAAAAAACATGAACTGTGACTGGAGCAAGGTAATCAGAAACGTGTTCCCTTTCTACTCTGCATATGCTTATTATTGCTGCTTTTTTAAGCAAAGGTAATTTTTTCTGACGAAAAGAAATTCAACCTCGACGGTCCGGATGGTTTCCAATACTACTGGAGAGATCTGCGAAAAAATCCAGTGCACTTTTCAAGAAGAAATTTTGTCGGTGGAAGTCTGATGGTCTGGGACGGATTTTCTTTAGCTGAAACATTACCATTAGGCTTCCCATCTACTACGATGAATAGTGACGAATTCATTGGCGTCATTAAAACACAACTTTTGCCATTTTTGGTAAATAATCAAGACACGGAATGGGTTTTCCAGCAGGACAACGCCGCTATTCTCACCAGCAGAGCAACCAAATCGTGGTTTAATCGACATGAGATCAATGTTCTTGAATGGCCTGCTTGCTCACCAGATCAAAACCGGATTGAAAATCTTTGGGGCATACTGGTGCGAAAGGTTTACGCCAATAACAGGCAGTTTAACAGTGTGGGCGACCTAAACGCAGCAATAAATACTTCTTGGGCCACAATCCCGCAGGATATGTTAAAAAACTTAATCAACAGTATGCCAAATAGGATTTTCTCTTTAGTGGAAAAGAAAGGAGATCCCACCAATTACTGATCATTTAAGAATTATGTGTTTTCAAAATGTAATAAATTTGTATGCAATTAAAACTGAAGTGGTGATATAGTTATGAAAAATGCAAAAAACAGTTTTCTTGTCTTTTTTCTCAGAAAGGATAACGGAACTTTTCGACTTTTTACAGAATTGTTTACGTTTTTATTACTCTTTCGGGTAAAAATAGTTACTTGCAAAAAAAAAAGATTTTAATCTTAAAAAAAATTCAAATACAGGGGTGGTGATATAGTTATGAAATGGAGTGTATGTATATCGTCGGCGTATGCAAGCAGTTGTACAGACTTGTAATAGATTGTGCCTCCGGTGTTGGCTTGTGAGTTCCGCACAATCCGTTCAAGTACAATATTAAATAAGTCATATTGATAAGGAGCAGGTTCGTGCGTACAAAAGTATTTGATTTTGATTGTAAAAGACCAAGAAATTCAATAATTCGACTTTTAACTCAAAAAAAGTAAACTTTCCCTATTCTATTTCAATGCAATGCAGTTCGGTTTGTAGAGCTCTAAAATACGCATCTGTTAAGTCCAAAATTATATTTCTATGTGCTCTAAAAGCTGAGCAATATTAATAACATCTTTGCAAAATTCCTTTTTTTTACATTTCTTAATTGACCAAGATTTTCAAATCAATCTCAGTGGTGTTTTCTTCTCTTGGTTTTCTTTCGAGGCCTGTTCGTAATTTTTTAAGAGAGCAAGAACGAATTATTTCTCTTTTTCCTGTACATGCGTGCTTGAGCTTGAGTCGAATGAATTTGTGTCTGCTCAAGTGTAAAAGTTTTGTCAGTGTGTATTTGTTTTCTTTTGGTTCTACATTATGTATTATACATTTATGTATGCCTGTACACACTACCAGGGTTGCTGTTTTGACTGCTTTCCAGTAGATCTGACTGGATTGATATGGATTTAGCTGGAAGATTTTTTTGAATCCAGCCGGCTGGTTTTTTAGCTCGATTAAATTTTTTTTGACTTCCTTTGAAAATTTTATGATTTGGCATTTCTTTCCAATTAGTATTTTTTTTTAAATTCAAAGTAGCCATAGAAACACAAGAATAGGAGAACCACTTTCGCCGTGAATTTCCAATTTTTGACATTTCCATTTCTCACCAATACAATGAACCAATTTATACGGTTCCACTCCACAAGCACTTGAATTTGCTTACTAACAAACACTAGTTTGAAAATCAAGATTAATCAACTGTAATGTGCAAAATGTGAGTTTCTACCCTACCTACCATTTACACAAATACATATACATAGATGTAACAAATCAGATTCATTCTGGTGTAACGGTTTCAATCACAAAGATGCTGTGGATGAGAACACGTACTGCGATCTCGCAAGATTTGCGATTACAATATTAGTGCTCCCTTTATCTAACGCAGAGTGGAGAGAATATTTAGTCAACTAAATATCGTAAAAACAGAATTACGAAATCGGATGAACCTTCATTTAACGAGTTCGATTCTGATAATCAGAAACCAGTTCAAGTTTAGCGAATGATGCTTCAACTTTCCTATACCAGCGGAAATAACAAATAAAATTGGTACCAATATTGCTTACGAAAGCAGCAATACAGTGTGTCATACAAATACAAATGATGATAATTGGTGCGTTTTGGTGAGAATTATGCAAAGCAAAGTGAAAGCTTCTCCATAAAACGATCCCATTTTTTTTTATTGTTTGCAGATTGGTGATTGAATTGAAATTGAATAAAAAAGTATGAAAAAGTTGTGCCTACATTTGTAAAATACTATTGAATCACTCAAGTTGAATGAAAAAGCTCTTCTCAGCGCCATCTGAAATTTGTAGCGCAAAATAAACATCCCAACTCAGCAACGTCTCACCAAAACGCACCAAATGATGAGACGATTGAAGCAATCAGAGGCATTAATATATGTAACTTTTTAAGCATTATTTAGTTCTTAATACATACATATGTACATATATGAAAGAAAATGGATTCTGTGTTATTTTTATTTCGAATAAAATATTCGTTTTTATCATGGCTGGATTTTTAGCTGGATTTGTGTTTACAATTCTTTACTTACTTACTTAGGTGGCGCTACAGTTCGGGGTGAACCTGGGCCTCAACCAACAAGCCTCTCCATTTAGTTCGGTCTTTAGCTAATTGCCTCCAGTTGCGCACTCCAAGTTGGTCGAGGTCCCCTTGAACTTGTGCGCGCCACCTACGGCGATGATTCCCTCTACTGCGTCGTCCCTCGGGATTAGATTCGAAGACTCTGCGGGCCGGAGCGTTGGTGTCCATTCGCTCTACATGTCCTAGCCATCTCAGACGTCCAATACGCAGTTTTTTGACTAGGTCGATGTCGCTGTACAGCTCGTATAGTTCGTGATTGAATCTTCTCCTCCAAAACCCGTCAACGCAAACGGGACCGAAAATCTTACGAAGAATTTTTCTCTCGAAGCGACCAAGGATATCTTCATCCTCTTTTAATAAAGTCCATGTTTCAGCGCCGTAAAGCAGGACTGGGATGATCAAGGTCTTATATAGAGTCTCCTTAGTTGTTCGAGATAGGGCTTTACTGTTGAATTGCCTTATAAGCCCAAAAAAACAGCGATTGGCAAGAGTTATTCTTCGATTGATTTCTGCACTGATTTTGTTAGTAGAATTTATAGCAGAACCAAGGTAGGCAAAGTCCCTTACTACCTCGAAGTTATAGCTGCCCACGGTGACGTTTTGTCCAATTCGTCGGTGTTGGTTTTCCCTTCTAGTTGACAGCATATACTTGGTTTTGCCCTCGTTTATCGCCAAACCCATTTTGGCCGCTTCCGCCTCAATGCTTGCAAACGCACCGGTGACAGCCCGCTGAGATCTTCCGATAATGTCTATATCGTCGGCGTATGCAAGCAGTTGTACAGACTTGTAATAGATTGTGCCTCCGGTGTTGGCTTGTGAGTTCCGCACAATCCGTTCAAGTACAATATTGAAGAAGTCATGACAGCGCGTCACCTTGTCTAAAGCCTTTTTTGACATCAAAGGTCTCGGTGAGGTCATTACCGACCTTGATGGAGCAGCGAGCGTTCTCCATCGTCAGCCTGCACAGACGGACAAGTTTGGCAGGGATGTCAAAACTAGACATGGCTCTATAAAGCTCTTCTCTATAAATGCTGTCATAGGCGGCCTTGAAATCGATAAAGAGGTGGTGAGTATCGATTTGGAATTCTTGGGTTTTCTCCAGGATCTGTCGAAGTGTGAAGATTTGATCGATGGTGGACTTTCCTGGCCTGGAACCGCACTGATAGGGTCCAATCAGGCTGTTGATAAGAGGTTTCAGGCGTTCACACAATATCGCAGAAAAGATCTTGTATGCGATGTTGAGGAGACTGATGCCTCTATAATTGGCGCAGTTGAGGGGGTCTCCTTTCGTGTGGATCGGGCAAACGATGCTGAGATTCCATTCATCAGGCATACACTCGTCTGACCAAATATTAGAAATGAGTTGGTGTATGCACTCTACCAATTCATCCCCAGCTGCCTTGAAAAGTTCGGCCGGTAAGCCGTCAGGTCCAGCAGCCTTGTTGGATTTTAGCTTGGATATTGCTATCCTCACTTCGTTTTGGTCAGGTGGACGGAAATTTTGACTATCATCGTCTATGTTGAATGGTTCATTCTGCCTGACAGCGGGATGTTGGTCTTCGTCGCCGTTATACAGTCTGCAGAAGTAGTTTTTCCATATTCTCAGCACCGACTGTGATTCTACTACGAGGTTTCCATTTTCATCTCTACAGGTTTCTGTACGGGTATTAGTTCTCTGACACGTTCTTTTTACCTTTTGGTAAAACTTCCGTACATTGTTCCTGGAGTATAGACTCTCGATATTCTCAAACGCGCGCTTCTCATGCTCTTTCTTCTTCTTTTGGAGAAGCCGATGTTCTTCCCGTCTCTTTTGCTCGTAGAGCTCACGAGCAGCTCTCGTCTTCCTTTGCAGCGCCGCTTTGTATGCCTCTTGTTTTGCTGCATGCACTCGCCGGCATTCTTCGTCAAACCAGGGGTTTCGTGGTAGTGGGCGAGCGAGAGCCAGCACATCAGTCGCGGCGTTTCTGATCTCATGTTGGCAGCGTTGCCACTGGTCTTCGGCACTTGATGCTGCCGGCATAGGGGTGATTGAGATATTTCGGGATACGCGTTCAGCGAAGAGTCTGGCGGTCTCTTGCGATTGTAGCTTTTCGACGTTAAATTTTCTCACAGTAATTCTTCTTTGTTGCTCAGATTGGGATATCCGCATTCGTACCTTGGCTACAACAAGGTAATGATCCGAGTCTATGTTGGCCGCTCGGAAGGTCCGGACATCCAGAATACTGGAGGCATGCCTTGCGTCGATCGCAATATGATCAATTTGGTTGATCGTGACATGATCATTGGACCGCCATGTCTGCTTATGAATATCGAGATGAGGAAACCATGTGCTTGCTATGGTGACATTTCGCTCCACAGCGAAATCAATTAGCCTTAGTTCGTTATCAGACGTGGTGTCGTGTAGGCTATGCTTACCGACTGCCCTACCAAAGACGTCCTCCTTTCCTATTTTGGCGTTAAAATCGCCCAATACGATTTTAACGTCGTATTTAGGACATTGCTCGTATGTTTTGTCGAGGAGCTCGTAGAAACACTCTTTGGTGGCAGGGTCCTTTTCTTCTGTGGGGGCATGAACACATATTAGCTTATGTTAGCGAATTTAGCCTTGATCCGGATAGTCATAATACGCTCGCTCACGTGTCGGAAGCTTAAGACTTCTTGCCTAAGTCTGCCGCGTATGACAAATCCGCATCCGAATAAGCGTTGCCTGTTGCCTCTGTAGCAATCACCGTAGTAGATGTCACAGTTTTTCATCCTCTTTTTGCCCGGCCCATCCCATCGCACTTCCTGGATGGCGGTAATATCTGCTTTATAGCAGTCTAGGGCCTCTGCTAGTTGTTCGGCTGCACGTGGTCTGTAAAGGGACAGAACATTCCACGTACAGATCCGAAGATCGTTGTCCTTATTTCGTTTGCTGGGGTCGTCATTAGTTGAGTCATCCTTATCCGAGGCTTTTGGAACCATAAAACAATTCTTTGACTGTTTTTTTTTTGACTGGATTTTAGTTTGTTGACTGGTTTTTTTCCAGTCAAATCTAACTGGAAGCACAATTTTAAAACGGTAGCACTGCTACCTACGAGCAGTTAGCGCAGATGTAGAAATGCAGACACGTGAGTCGTATTCGTGTAATCGTGTATTATATTTGAGTGCAATTTAAATGTGTTGGATTGGAATTGAGTTCTCACTTTCTTTTGCAGCGTTCTGTTCTGTTCTATGCATATATTATATTCATTCAGTTGGCAGTTGTATTTTACTGAAATATAGCCAATTTTTAAACGAATATGAGTAAGCGATCGTATCGGCCCGATATTGGGCGAACAAGTCGAACTGCGAAATTATCGGAATTGAGTCGATCACATCGAAATGATACAGCAAGCTCGACTAATAACAATAGATTTTTTTCTAATGGTGGTCAGCACAATGTTTCGCACGAGAATATTGCGTGGCCATTGACCCGAAAGAAAAATTCCGGCTTCCAATACGAAATATGGGTCAATATAGGTGCAATGGCTGAAATCTGTGGCTTTTGTAGTGCACAGAAGTGGGCAAAAGAGTTTGCTGGATTGTGCTGCTCCAGCGGAAATGTAATGCTGCGCGAAATGATTGCACCACCGGGACCACTTAAAAACATTCTTCTAGGTAATCACCCATAAAAAAAAAAAAAAAAATATTTGGCGCAACAGCTCTTTAAGTGGCAGGGCTTAGCCTCTCGCAACCATTCATGTTGGGTGCGTTATATTTTTCACACGAATGGAAGGGACCTACAGCTTAGTGCCGAATCCGAACGGCGATTTGAGAAGCTTTTTTGTGACAACAATACTCTCGGAGGTTTGTCAGACGCTCGCGAGAGGTGGGACCGTGAAAAAACTTATTGGCGTTTTCTGGGATTCGAACTTGGAACCTCATGCGTAGTGATCAGACATACTAACCGCTTACGCTACGGCGCTCACATCCATTAAGCAATATTTTTCTTGAAAATCCAAGAAAGTATAACCCAGCTTTTCAAATGACATCATTTTGTGGTAACCGAATAACAGAAGGCAACTTTATGTCTACTTTAAAGGTCCAGGGTCAAGTTTACTACCTTTTTACCGGAAACCTAATGCCCGATAATAATGAAAGTCCAAGTTTCCTTCAAATTTATTTTATGAGTAACTCGAAAAGTGAATCTTAACGCAGGTCTGAAGTATCAGGAAATTCAAATATAAGCGTTTTTTGAATTCTTCAAGAAATATTACATAACCATAACCGCTATGTTCGTGATTCTAAGACAGCTATTGAAAATAATGTGCCGAACGATTTCAAAGTTGTAATTCATGCTGAAAGGCGCCCTGCCCAGGAACACATTGGTAGGTATAACAGCCCTGCTGTTGAAGAAGTTGCGGTTTTGATCGTAGGACAAGAATTTGGAAGACGCGATATAGTTCTTAAAACCAGGACTGACATCAACCGCCGAAATAGTGAGACACATAGCTCATATGATGCTTTACAGTACCCGCTTATGTTCACCTGCGGGGAAGATGGATATAGCATTACTATACCGGAAGTAAATCCTGTCAGTAGAATTTTGGATAGCACAAAAACGGTATCTCTAATGAACTTTTGTGGGGACTGAGTGATGATCCGACGGGGACAGTTTAACCCTTTACATTATTTTAGGACCCTCCTTAACCGATTCTGGGTTGATATGTACGCTAAAAAAGAATGCGAGCGACTACAATTTAGGGCTAATCAAACCACTCTAAGAGTTGAAAATTATATTGACCTCCACGACGCTGTGAATAATAATGAAAACGCGGCAAATTTAGGACAACAGGTTCTCCTGCCTTCATCATTCACAAGAGGCCCAAGGTATATGCATGAGCGGACCCATGATGCTATGGTTTATGTCGGAACATTTGGTTGGCCCGATCTTTTCATAACATTTACGTGCAATCCTTAATGGCCAGAAATAAGTGAAAACCTTTCCCGCGGACAAAAACCGCAGGATCGACACGATCCAATGTGCCGTGTATTCCATCTAAAAGTAAACAAACTTATGAAGCTCATTGTAAAAGACGCATGAGACGTGAGGCATTGGCGAACATGCACACAATAGAATGGCAGAAAAGGGACAAAATAAGACGAATTCAGAAAGACACCATTATAAACGCAGAGATACCAAACTCGTATCAAGACACTCAATTGCACGAAATTGTAAAAAAAAATATAATTCATGGACCTTGTTGTCAATTAAATCTTAATTCTCCTTGCATGGTTTATGGTAAATGCAGCAACAAATTTCCAAAGCAGTTTCTGGCTGAGACGCAAACAGGTAACGAAGGCTACCCAAAATACAAAGGACGGTCACCAGAAAACGGTGAACAATTGGCTCGCCTGAGCATGAATGTTACGGTTGATAATCGTTGGGTTGTACCCTACTGTGCCGTTTTGTTTATAGCCTTTAACGCTCACATTAACGTTGAATATTGTCACTGAGTCAAATCTATCAAAGTACGTCAATAAGGGCTCAGACCAAGCCATGGTTTCATTAAATGGAGGGAACGATGAAATTACCACTTTCTTAACAGGGCGGTACATAAGCACGTCCGAGGCAATATGGGGTATTTTACCATTTCCCATTCATGAACGGTCACCTGCTATTGTTCATTTAAAAGTTCACCTAGAAAATGGAAAAAGAGTGTGTTGTAACCCTAAAAAGTATCAACAAAGTGGTAACCTCCAAAGAGCACAACACTATCGAGCACGGGTTCTATGCCTCCAACTGATATTGTATATGTATATAAAGAATAAAGAAAGTGCAGTCATTCTCATTTATTGGAAATCTGTCTATCAATTGGTAAGATCTCAACAGAGTGTATTTTACACATGAAAATGCCCATGATAGGGTACAAGAACACGGAAAACTACACTAATCGCATTTTTTGAATTATGCAAACAGGATGATTTTGCAAAGACTCTGTTATACCATCAGGTGCCCAGCTACTACACTTGGAGCAATGGTCAATTTTTTTAGGAGTATGCAAGGTGCTCTGGTAGATGGCTACCCGGACATGCTACTACCTGAGAATGTTGCTACATATAGTTCATGGACCTGAATCGTTTACGCTTTAAAAACATTTAACAACGCACTGTACCCCCAATTTCAAGCCACTTGCCTGGCAATGGGTTTGCTTGAAGATGGCAAGCATTGGGATAAAACATTGAGAGAAGCTCTACTGGGACAAAATCCCTCAAAAATACGCGAACTATTTGTAATAGTTTAAAGTTTTGTTGCCCTTCGCAGCCCGTCTTACGAATATTATGGGAAAAATATAAAAATGAATTCTCCGAAGACTTTTTGTTGGAGAAAAGAAACCAAATGCCAGATGTTGAATTAAGTTATGATTCAACCATTTACAATGAAGCCTTAGCCGCCATAGAAGACATGGCAATTAAGTCAAGTGCTAAAACTCTTTCACTCTTAGGACTACCGTCTCCTAACCGGAAGAATTGTACCTGCGATCGTGAATATGTCCAAGAGACTTCGTACAATACATTGTACGTAGAACAATTCGTTAATGAAAACGAACATATATTAGTTGACGATCAACAACATGCATACAACGTCATATTACAAAGTCTGCATAATGAAACTCGAGAAATGTTCTTTCTTGATGCACCTGGTAGCACACGAAAAACATTCCTTATAAACGTTCTCTTGGCAAGAGCTGAAAGAAAAATGTCCCTTGCTGTTGCGTCGTCGGCGTCAGCGCACGCTGTTCTCCCACTTAATTTAGGCCAGATGGAGAATCCTGTTTGTAACATATCGAGGCAAAGTGCAACTGGCAAACTGCTTAAAGGTTGTAAGTTAATAGCTGTGTTAATAGTATGGGATGAGTGCACAATGGCGCACAGAGCGTCTGTAGAAGTACTCAACAGAACACTTAAAGACTTGCGGGCCAATGATTTCATTATGGGTAGACTAACTGCCCTATTTGCCGGCGATATTCGTCAAACCTTTCCAGTAGTACTTTGGGTTCAAGTAAAACGACTTTCTCTGATCACGAAGATGCGCGTTCAACTTGGTGGTGGTACGGCTGCAGGGAGGTTTTCTGAAATATTGTTAAAAATTGATAATGGAAACTTTTCAAGTAGAAGCACTCAACAGAACACTTAAAGACTGGCGGGCCAATGATTTAATTATGGGTAGTAGTAGTACTTTGGGTTCAAGTAAAACGACTTTCTCTGATCACGAAGATGCGCGTTCAACTTGGTGGTGGTACGGCTGCAGGGAGGTTTTCTGAAATATTGTTAAAAATTGATAATGGAAACTTTTCAAGTGATAACAATGGAAATATCACCATCGTACCCGAATTAGGAACTGTGGTTAGCAGTATTGAGGATCTTATTAATAAAATCTATCCGGAAGTGTTGCACATAGCGAACAAACCAACTTCATGGCTAAAAGAACGTGTCATTCTCGCTTCAAGAAACGATAGAGTTGCACTCATCAACAACTTGATCCTATTAAAATTTGAAGCCGAATCATCTACGAGTATATACAATTCGATCGATACAATGAGTGATCCCACAGAAGCCGTGAATTACCCCTTGATTTCTTAAACTCACTCGAACCTCCAGTTGTTGCATTCAGCACCAAAACTTTGCGATAGCACGAGGCTGCGGGTTAAATCCCTTCAATCAAATTCAATTGAAGCTGAAATAATAACTGCAATAATGACATCAGTAGGGAGATCACACGAAGAATTACTCTTGCCAATCGTTGTTTCTATGGGCTAAAACGGCAATTGAGTAACAAAGCCCTATCTCGAACTACTAAGGTAACTCTTTATAGGACACTAATCATCCCAGTCCTGCTGTATGGCGCAGAGGCATGGGCTTTGACGGATGAGGATGAGGATGCCCTTGGCTATTTCGAGAGAAAAGTTATTCGAGCGATCTTTGGTCCCGTCTGCATAGACGGTGAGTGGAGGAGAATGTACAATGCCGAGCTATACGCCCTGTAAAAGGACATCGACTTAGCCAGAAGAGTTCACATACAGCGACTAAGATGGCTGGGTCATTTAGAGCGGATGGAGCCCAACGTTCTCCCTAAGAAAGTTTTCGAATCCACCCCTGATGGACGACGCAGTAGAGGACGACCTCGCGGTAGGTGGCGCAAACAAGTGGAGGGGGACCTCAACCAACTTGGCGTGCGCAACTGGAGGCAGCTGGCTCGTAATCGTGCTAGCTGGAGAGGTTTGTTGGTTGAGGCGCAGGTCCACCCCGGACCGTAGCGCCATCTAAGTAAGTAAGTAAGTAAGTAATAACTGGATGTGCAGTTGTGATGGAAATTAATGCTATTTTCTATTAATTTAATTAGCATGCTATTATTTCATACTTAGCATGTGAAATGCTAATGCTAAATTAATATGAAATATCATTGGAAGTCTAAGAGATGCCTTATAAGTGAATCGCATTATTTTCCTAAAGATAATGCTATTTCACTTCACATTCACTCACACTGTTAACAAATTTTCATTTGCTTAACAACAATATTTCGCACATTTCCATGCATAACATAATGTGTATGTGCTAATGCAAATGAGAAGAAGAATGAAGAAAAGCTTAGTTTGCCGTTATTCATTCAATACATTGAAATGAAAATGAAGCTAGAATAGTGAAACAATTTAAAATGGAAATGAACATAAGGTATGAGTGTGTCCGCTGTATGTCTTCGTTTTGCATGAGTCTACTTCCTTCTCTTTCTACTTCTCTTTCTCTGTTCTGCGAACGCAACGCACACTGCGAAAAAAATAATTTCACATTTCATCAAATTTAGCAACTGCTTTTCATATTGCTAATGCGAAAAAATCGTTCATCGTGAATTAATTTTGCTAATGCTAATTATCCCATCACTAATGTGCAGCAGAAGAAATTGTATAATATGTATCCCCCGAATTCCAATAATACCTACAGACTACCCATTTAATTTTAAACGCTTACAGTTTCCGGTTAAATTTTGCTTCGGTATGCCAATAACCAAATCACAGGGACAGAGCCTTAATATTGCGGATGTGGATATTGAGAATGTGTGTTTTTCTCATGGTTAGTTGTATGTAACTTGCTCTCGGGTAAGTCCGGAAAAAAATCTATTTATATAAGTATGCGCCTGAAACCATGACATAAAAATGTTGTGTACATGGAACCACTACAATAGATTAGGGCAATGAAGTAAATAAAAATACCATCAACCACATCCCTTAAATGTGCCAGGCAGGCGAAGCAAGGCGAGCATGGGCCAGCTAGTAGCGTATAAAAACAGAACCTTAAAAAATGTTAAGCAAATAAAAAAATAAATATAAGTAAAACTGTAAAAAATTTACAATTTTAAAAGTTGATGATTATTCCCTTAAATTCATAACTCGTTTTAATAATTATGTCGTTTCTTATTACCTTCAGGCGGCTCTTAGCTTGCTGGATCTTTCGATACGTCAAGGACAATGGCTCTTGCTGCAAAATGCCCACCTACTCATTAATTTCATTCGACAAGTTGAAAAATATTTGGAAAAAGTTGAGAACCCCCATCCAGATTTTCGCCTTTGGATAACAACAGATCCAACGCCAACATTTCCTATTGGAATACTTCAACGATCTTTGAAAGGTATACGAAATGGTTTTGCTTACTTATGTGGTCTACGCATCTATATATGGTATATACACATGTTTGGACTGTGTCTATTTAGTCATTTCTTAAATTAATGTCGATTTCTATTCTAAATGAAAAATGTTAACCTGGGCAAAGGCAAAAATGAAAAAAATTTCCCATTATTTTGCCAGTTTTAACTTACCTGAGTTCTGCCTTTTCTTTTTTTTCAAAATAATATATCGAGAAAATTGGCCGTTTAACATATTTCCTCAGAATAGAACAGAAAAGTGTTCAACTTCAGGTCAAAATTTTATTCAGAATAGAACCGCTTTAAATTAGTTTTTTTTTTTATAATTTGAATCAATTTATTTATTTTCAGTTGTAACAGAACCGCCTAATGGGTTAAAGTTGAATCTGAACACAACTTTTTTTAAGTTAGAAGATGAAACTTTTAATTCCTGTTCACATACTGCATTCAAGCCTTTGTGTTACGTCCTTGCCTTTTTCCATGCCGTGGTTCAAGTAAGATATAACTAATTTTATGCTGTTGAAGTTGGGTAGTTAGTTTTTTTTAACTATTGTTTAGTCGCGAATTGGACATTATTATTTAAAATTCATTGAGATTCGGAAGTTTAGGTTTTTTTTAAAGTTATTTTTGAATATCAGATACTCATACGTTCATATATTGTAATCTACGATTTTTTCGACTGAATCATCGTCATTTAGTCCCTTGTGCTTGACGTCATAGTTTATCGCATTGAAACTGTCGTTATTCGCCGTGAGCCTTTGAACAAGGTACACGAATTCGTCACGAGTCCGAAATAAATGCAAAGTTTAAAAAAAAGAGCACGATTGCAATTTGTGTTCTTTTTACCAATTTTTTTTCCAACACCATATCGTCGTCGTTCGACGGAAACTCCCTAAGTAAATTTTTATAGTTTTGAGATATTTGCATTTGTAATTGCACGATCTTGGCTTTCGAATGTAAAAGGAACTTTGCGTAACCATTGGCAAATAAAATATTTTGGAACTGGTTAGCCTGGAAAGCGTGAATTAGGAAAAATGAATTTAAGGAGTTTTCTCTGAAAGAAAAAACATGAAAACTATGGTATTCATTTTAAAATTTTTATTATTTAAGTCCTTACACTGATAAGAAAAAAAATTATTTCTTTATTTAAAAAAAATAAACTATTTAATATTTTTCAATGAAAAATAATACACCAATTCAGTCTCGAAACCTTAATTTTAAGAAAATAATATGGTAATTCAAATTATAAAATTTCTCGAAGTAAAAATAAGCAACCTGTTGAAGAAAGTCTTACTCCTCTTCATCGTTGCTACTTTCAACCGCTGCCACAGGAATCCGGTCGGTTAATGGAAAGCTGGATACAGGAAGCGATCTGTATCATTCATGAAAATCTTCTGGAATTACTATTTTTTCACACAAACGCAATAAGTCTCTTTTTTTTGGGACGATATTGTCAGTGGCTCTTTTCGAAGTGTTTCTATTTTAGGGTTTTTAGGCCTTCCTCTTCCACTGATAATTATCAAATTATTAGTTAATTAATTAATTGTAGTTGCATAGGGGAAATAATGGTCGTATCGGTATTGCAAGGTACCTGGGCAACCTTGGCAATATAGTCAATATTCACTTGTCTTCCTCGGTAGTGTTGAAATGTCAAGGAATTCGTTAAACCTTAACTTAGTAACTATATTCGATATTTTTACTTTTTCCTGTTTTGGAGCTAGCAATACGAAATATATTTACCTAGTTATGCATTGCCTAAAGTGAGACGTACTTTTTCTGACTCAATTGTACTATACGTATGCATGCTATCACACTTCATCATCGAATGGCCCGATTCAAGAAACTTCTATCTCTTGAATGTGAATCAAATCTTCTTATAGACAGTACAGAAGAATAGCAGCAACATTCTGGTTGCGGTTGTGATCACCACAAGTGCTCGAAAACAGAGAAACTGATTTCAAGTGTTCTGGCAGCTGATAAAGATATTTGTACAAACATGTCCCAATTTTAGCACTACATATTACCATTCATTTCCGACATAGCAATACGCATTGTTAGGTGGATGGAGCACCCTCATATTCAACAGATTCAACAGAAATACTGTTTACGAGTATTATGGCGTTTCACAATCAATTTTGGTACGGCTTGAATGGCGTGAATTCCAACAAACGAAAAACAGCAAAAAGTTTGTTATCCAAAACCCCGTAAGTCCAGTTAGGGACTTTTCACTGACAAGAAATCGAAGATGTTTGGATGTACTGAGTTTTCATTCTGTATAATTTGGAAATAGGGGAAGGTAGGGAGTTTTCACAGAACATACGAGTAGATTGTGTTATTTGATTAAATATGTTGTATTTATCTCAGTTTTGAGAGAATTGGACTTCGGGAGTTTTCATTGAACGACGACGATATGTAAAATATTCCGAAGAAAATGAGCAAGTAAAAGGAAAACCTTTTAAGAATTAATTTTTTATTACCAGGGTTACAGTCAATAAATTTTCCATGGGAATTTCCCCCCGAACAAAAATGAGGTTTCTTTAGAAAAGAGGAAATAATTCCCCCGAAAAGAAATTGACAATTCAATCGCGACATCTATTTATTTAACCATCATTTTTTGTTTTTTTTTTTTTTTTTTAAGATATATAATTTTTGTGTAATCCTGTACAATAAAAAATAAAATGCGGGAAAGTAATAAAGTTGAATGAATACATACCGCAACTAACTGGTTTCAATCCAGTGACAGCTTATATATAAAAATACAATAAAGACCGAAAGAGATAGACTAAATAATATTAGCTTCAATTGAGAATCAAATAAAAATGTCCTTCTTAATTTTTAACAACGTTATTCAGATATTATTGAATAATTCTTAACCAATATTTACTTGATCAACAGGAACGTAGAAGATATGACAAGTTGGGTTGGAATATAAGTTATGACTTCAACGAGTGTGATTTCGAAGTTTGTTTAAATATTATAAAAACTTATTTAAATAAGGCTACTGACGCGAAAGATCCTCGTATTCCCTGGGAGTCTCTCAAATATTTAATTGGAGAAGTTCGTTATGATTCCTATTTGTTATTCAGAGTCCTACATGGTTCTTACTGGTGTATTTCAGGTTATGTACGGTGGTCGCGTTATCGATGATTTTGACCGTCGTATCGTACAAACTTACTTAAACGAATACATGGGTGATTTCATATTTGACAGCTTCCAGCCATTCTTCTTTTACAAGGACGATGAGTTCGAGTATCGTATACCAGACGAAATGGAACACGTCGAGGATATAGCAGGTGAATTTTGAAATTTATCAAATAAAGTAAATCGAAGTATATATAAATTTGGTGTAATTTTGTAAGCTTATGTGGATCAGTTGCCACTAGTTAATACCCCTGACGTTTTTGGCCTGCATCCAAATGCTGATATCGGGAATTATACGCAGGCTACTAAGGCCATTTGGAGTCATTTAATTGATTTGCAACCACAAACCGGTATGTATATTTACAAATATTTCAACAGTCATTTATCCTTGCGTATATAGATGTAATGTTTAGGTACAACTATTGTGCAATTTTTAGTGGTTATTTTACTTACGTTTTAGTACGTACATGCGTAAGTATTATACATACGTGCAAAGCTACAAAAGAGTAATTTTTTCAGTATTATTTGAGATTATTCTTTATTATATTAGTATTCTTTATACTTTTCATGCAATTCAAAGTTTCGGAATGGAATAAGCAAAACCATGGTAAATTCTTATCCCCATCCAAGTGTACTATTTACATTTTGTTTTATTTTCCCAAAATTACTATCATTTTATTAGGAATCATTCAGCAGTTCTAATTTTTTTATTTATTTTCACTAAGTCCTTAAGTTCCGTATGTTACCATTATATACATATAATGGGGTCTGTATTATAGCCCTTGATTTGTCCCGGGTACTGCCCGTATAGTACCAATGCCTCGCTACCCGGGTAGTGCGGGTATTACACAAAATGGCACGTACCCGACAGTTTCGTGTAATGAATACCCAGTGTTTACAAATGATCTGAGCGAAATATCGAGATAGAGAATGCCAACTTTTAGGTTATTCAACACAGTGCATGTGTGTCAGTCTGTCGCGAACTTGTAAACCTTTAACTCAAAGAGCTAATATTTTCAGGATATATGTTTATAATTTTGTTCGTACCAGAAGGCTTACCTCTGGGAGTACTTTTTGGGGCATGTTGTACCAAGAGAGAGAAAAAAAAAGTTTGTTCTGAAAGTATTGTTATGGCAATAAAGTTCTTAAAAATGGATGAAGCGTAGAGTTAAGTCATACCATTCATCTGGTATTTATCAAGATTATAAATAGATAAGGTACTACCGTTGCTATAAAATACACAGTTTTATTAACTAGCAATAGATTGAGATTTTTTAGTTGGCAAAGTTATAAGCTAAAAATGTGACAGTTTAACTTGTTGCACAGGCTTAGTGCTTTACGCACATCTTAAAGATAGATCGCGACTCTAGACGCGACTGAGGATGAAAAGGATGATTTTTATAGCCACTTAGGCGCCGCCTACAACCAAACGCCTAATGGGGACATCGTAATGGTGATGGGAGATCTCAATGCAAAGGTGGGTAGCGACAACACCATGCTTAAGCACTTGATGGGAGTTCACGGCGTGGGAGACCGTAATGATAACGGTGAGCGGTTTGTGGACTCCTGCAATACCAACCGCCTAGTCATCGGAGGTACGCTATTTAAGCATAACACCTGCCACAAAATCAGTTGGGGCTTACTGATAGGCAACGAACATCCAACCAGATCGACCACATTGCGATCAGTCGCCGCTTTAGAAATTGTCTCCTGGACGTCCGAAACAGGCGTGGAGCTGACGTCGGACTAGAACGAGATCACCATCTTATGGTAGCTTATTTACGCCTTCGTACTGCATCCGTCAACAGCAACCGCTCAAACCTACTTAACATCACCAGGTTTAATATCGACAGGCTCAAGGTTCCCCAAGTGCGCCAACAGTTCAGGGACCATCTTGCCTTAGAAGCAGAAGCAATCAGCAGCATAGAGAACATGGATGAGGTCAAGGCTCGGATTGCAGCGGCCTCAGCAGTAGAGAGAACCGAGCTTGAAACCCAATACCGTGCGAAGAAGAAAGAAGTGCAGCGTAGTGTGAGACGTGACAAACGTCAATATGTCAACTCACTGGCCTCAAGGGCTGAAGAAGCAGCGAGTAGGTGCGACAGTAGGACTGTTTATAGCATCACTACGGAGCTCATCGGTGGTCGAAACTCCAAACAACATCCAGTGAAGAGTCTAGACGGTAACCTTCTGATTTCGGATGAGGATCAGCTCATTAGATGGAGAGAACATCTACAGTGCTGCGATGGCGGTATGATCTCAAATTCGAATGAGCAGTTCGAAGCAACAAATTCCCGAATTCGCACCGCACCTCCCAGTAAAACCGAGATAATAACAGCAATCAAGTCCCTCAAGAAGAACAAGGCGGTGGGTATTGATGGCATCCCTGCCGAGCTATTTTAAGCGGCGCCAAATATATCGGCAGATTTGCTGCATCCCCTAATACGGAGAGCTTGGGATAGCGAACAATTTCCACAGGAGTGGAAAAGGGGAATGATCATTAAACTTCCAAAGAAGGGAAACTTGATGGATTGCGGTAACTGGAGAGGTATATGCGTTCTTCCAGCCGTGGCTAAAATAATAGCTCAAATAATTCTAGAACGAATTAAAGAACATTTAGATTCAACTCTCGATGTCGAACAGGCAGGCTTTCGCGCTGGATCCTCCTTCATCGACCACATAAACACCTTACGGATCATTATCGAGCAATGCGTTGAGTATAGGTCTCCGCTACATTTAATGTTTATCGACTTCGAGAAAGCTTTCGACAGACTGAATCGAGATGCTATCTGGTTGGCCTAGCGCAGGAGAGGTATCCCAGAAAAACTTATAGCTATTATCAAGGCTACATACGAGGGCGGTAAGTGTCACGTCGTGCACAATGGTAAGGTGTCGGAGGATTATGAAGTCCAAAGTGGAGTACGTCAAGGGTGACCACAATTTCTGCCTCTCAAAGCGGGACACCTGTACATTTCTTTCGGCAAAACATACATTTTTTTTTATTATTTTAAGTTAAAGTATTATTATTTTTTTTTGCCTATGGGGTAGTGGAAAAACGCTACTGCGCACGAGAAGTGTGAGACTTCTACTCTCTAAAAAACCAACTTTAACCCCTTTTCAACATGACACCATCCACTCCTGAACCACTCCTTGAGTGGTGTTGTTTTCTTTCCCCTCTGGGGACCGGCTTTTTCACATTTTTCTCTTGGTGTGAGCTTATAATATCTTGCCGGTAAGGCTTTCATCGATCTGGTAAACTTACTGAGGGTATATTTACTTCCTCCTCTCTCTTTTTCGATCTGAGTACCGTCTCAATGAATAAAGATATTTTGTTCCACGTGTCGATACTCGGGGCCACCTTGTTTGTATCTACAAAAAGAAAATACTGTTAACCCACCGGAAGTCGAGCCACAAAAATATGGAAAGCGCAAGGACTTGCAAGAAAAGACACAACAAATAAAATTACATCCTCCGCTACCGATAAACTTCGTTTGAATTACGGCTTTAATAAGTTGCATTGCCTTCTTAAAGGAACACTGGCATCGAAGTTTAAGGTGACATCTCTCCGAAACAATACGTGGGAAATCAATTTCGATGATGTTGACGGTTACCGAGCAGTGTCTCAAAAATTGAATGCCGAGGAGATAAGTTAGAAAGACCACTGCATATTGTAGCAAGAGGACTCCACCCCTCATGCACTAAGGAAGATGTTATAAACGACCTTCAAGACAAGGGTTTTAAAGTTCTTGATGCCGTCAATATTATCAAGAAGAAGAAACAACAGTCGGAGGGAGATCACTATTCATGCTAATTTTTGATAAAGACGAAAATAAAGATGTAATATATGGTATTAAGACTATTCTAAACATCGTGGTCAAAATCGAACATATATGTAACAGCTCCAGATCGATCCCGCAGTGTAAGCGCTGTCAAGCCTTCAATCAGACTTACTGCTAGAAAGAACGGCGATGCGTTAAATGCGCAGGTAAACATCTCTCGGAAGAATGTCACCTAAATAAGCAAACCCCAGTCACTTGTATAAACTGCAAAGGAAAACATCCTGCGAACTATCGAGGTTGCGAAGTGGCGAAAGAGCTCCTAAATGGATGTGATACGCTTATTCCACGCTTTTTCCATGCGTCCGAATCCGATACCAATTAAAAATAGATCTAAAACAAAACTACGAAAAAAGCAGCGAAAGATAGAAAATCCGTCAATATTAACTCAAGATCGGGTAATGAAGGAAGACATAAACGTAGTAGAGAAAAGGTGACAGAAGCAAAATCTTCGAATATTGGCAGTCTTAAGCTCAACCGGCGATGATTGCTAATGGCAAGTAGATAAACGACAACTCACGGGAGATCACAGCAAGAAACCATCCAAACTTTAAGGTAAACACTCCTGCTCAACTTGCGGCATTTGAAAACGGTGATAGAGATAGCTCACAAGATCTTGTATCCCATGTTTTTTCCTTAATTCTTACGAAACTTAAAGAGCAATTCAAATACAAACAAACTTATTTTCGAGATACTAATTGCGCTAGAAAACAAAATTCATAACACGCGCACTTGAACCAAAATATGAAAGAAACGCTTAAAATTCTTACATGGAAGATCAACGGGCTCGACGAGTTAGAAATATTTATACGAGAAAATGATATTGATATATGCTTGGTCTGTGAAACTCATCTGGCAAAACAATCGAATGTTAAGATAAAAGGATATAGCGTGTATCGCACTTTCCACCCATCGGAAAGAGCCAGAGACCTCCTTGTTTATAAAAGAATGTATCGAACACTCAGCAGAAATACAGATTGAATAAGAAGCAATGCAAGTAAGCACGGTACGCGTGAGAAATAGACATTTTGCCTTCAACATTTCTTCTTTACAAATATGGTATTGTCCACTGCGATGTAAACTTGAAGAAAATGATTTACAAACATCTTCAACTTCCTTAAACCAAATTTTATTATTGGTGGCGTCTTCAAAGCGAAACACCCTTCTGGGGTTCAAGGTACGCCTCTCAGAAAGGTAGAAAGCTTTATAATGCGGGTATGCAATACAGCTGTGATTTCGAGCGACGGGTAAACCAACATATGGTATTGGCCGACTGATAGGACTTTGTTGTTAAAGTAATATCTAGCAACTGTATAAAAGTTGAAGAAAGCTTTGATCTCTCTAATCATCATGACGTAAGTGAAGCTTGATTAAAAAGTAGGACCGGCTAGATTAACGAGCGCGAAAACTAATTGGGATGGCTTTGGAAAAAAATATTGAAGCAAATATTGAGCCAAGCGTATCACTTTAAACGCCCTATGAACTCTCTCAAACCGAATCCAACCGTTTCAGTTTTAAAACGATCAAAGTATGCTTCGTTCGTTCATAATTTTTCTCATTCTCAAACAAACGATACATTATAGATACATAGTAGATACAGACACGGTACACGTAGCGACAAAGCACAAAGTACCTATTAACTACCCAGCTATGTATTTCAATTTCAAGTCTGTTTTTGTTTTTAGGTTTTCTTTTTTTGTGCTGTCTCCGGAAGTCTGTCTGTGAGCAATATTATTTTTAGTATATAGTATATATTTACTGAGAATGAGTTTCATGAACGAAAAAAGTTTAATATGGGGTGGCCTTTTTTTCAAAGCGGGACATTTTGCGTTCCTTGGGGACAGCGGGACACAAAGCTCGAAAGCGGGACTGTCTCGCCGAAAGCGGGACGTATGGTCACCTTATGCATACTGTCTCCACTATTGTTCTTGGTGGTTATCAGCGATGTACTCCGTGCAGCATTGACGGAAGGCAACTATGGAATTCCTTGGATTATGACATCTTACCTTAAACACCTAGATAACGCTGACGATGTTTGTCTACTTTCACATCGGATAATGGATCTTCATTTGATGGCCCAAAATCTAGAAGCTGAGGCAAACAAAGTGGGGCTAAAAATAAACACAGCCAAAACAAAAGCCCTGAGCACTTCTTCTAACAACCGCGCTCAACTTTACATTGCCGGATAGGAAGTCAAGAAAGTTGATAACTTTCTTTATTTAGGAAGTGTAGTCTCGGCTAATCGCGGTGGCACCGAACTGGATGTGTGTAGCAGAATCGGGAAGGCTAAAGCTGCGTTCGGAATGCTATCTAAAATCCGGAGAAGTAATGTTATCAGCTTAAGAACCAAGCTGCGACTGTTCCGCTCCAACGTAGAATCAGTGCTGCTTTATGGGTGCAGTACTTGGAAGGTGGACACCATTAACATACGCAAGCTGCAAGTCTTTTTAAACAAATGCTTAAGAATCATCTTGAGGATTTTTTGGCCGAACCGCATCTCTAACTAACAACTTTATCTGAGAACGGGCCAAGAACCTATAAGCATTACTATACGAAGAAGAAAGTGGCAATGGATTGGACACACCCTACGGCGCGAAGACAACTCCATTGCGAAATACGCCATGCAGTGGAATCCACTCACCCAGGCAGGCAGAATAGCGGGACGCTAAACGGGGGGTAAACGGACGGTAAACGTGGCGCAGAACAGTTGAGGAGAAATCAAGTTCTTTAGGAATGAGTTTGAGGCTGCTCAAACGCGTTGGAAACCTTTGAACAAAATGGCGCGCAGGCGTGGTTGACGCCCTATGCCCCCCGAGGGGTTAAAGGATCTAAGTAAAGATAGAATCAAATGTAAGAACAACTTGGCGGTCGCCGGACAAATGGAAGTTTAAAATTGCGATTCATTGCGGGTTTTCTGTCATTGACTGGTAGTGTTACAACTTATCAAATTGTATAAAATACAGTAATAACATATCCTTTAACCCAGTGGTTACCAATCTTTCGACATCTGTGTACCCCTTCTACAATTTTCGTAACATTAAGTACCCCTCGTAAAAACAAAAAAATGCATATGTATATATGTATTCAATAACAAACAATATATATTTATTTTTTCCTTTTGTGTACTAAACACACAAAATAAGAATAATAAACGAAATATAAAATTTATTTTGGATGTTATATTAATATTGAACGGATATCTTATCCATTCAATATTTTTGTTTAAATCAGGAAAATAATTTTTCAGGCCCACTTGTACATTCTCCAAATTCTGTGCTATACATTTCAGAGCATCAGCATCAATCTCATCATCCGAACTTGTTATAAACTCATGAAGATAGGGAAACGGGTCCACTTCTCCATTACCAACTCTCTTTTGCCATAAATTTAATTTTACCATGGTGGCGGTCACTTTATCTTGAACGTGAAATAATGAAATTTCTTTGCCTTGCAATGATCAGTTCAGACAATTTAAGACAGAGAATATATCTGCGAGGTATGCCAATTTACAGAGCCAGTTCCAGTCATGTAAACAGTTTCTCAACTCAACGCTATCATTAAGAAAAACTTGAAGTTCATGTCTAAGTTTAAATAATCGGCTTAGAATTTTCCCTCGAGATAGCCAAAGAACATTGGTATGAAAAAGAAGCTGAGTGTGACTACTTCTCATTTCTTCACACATTTGCGAAAATAGTCGTGCATTCAAAGGACGACCTTTAATGTAGTTAATGATTTTCACGCTTTCATCCAGAACTTTTTGTAGATCAGCGGGCATCTTACGTGTCTCCAATGCCTCTCTGTGTATGCAACAATGAGTGTATATGACATTTGGGGCAACATTCTGAATTCTCGCAACGAGCCCTTTATTGATTCCGACCATACTTTTTGCTCCATCTATGCTTATTCCAACACACCCATTTCAATCAATTTTGTTGTCTTGCAAAAATTTATTCATAACATTAAAAGTATCTTCTCCTGTTGTATGACCTGATAAAGGCTGGCAAAATAAAAAGTCGTCATGAATTCCTTGATCTTTTTCATATCTAACAAACGCCGTAAGATTTGCAAAATTCGAAATATCAGTGGACTCATTGACTTGTAATGCATAATGACGAATTTGAGAAATATCAGACAATAACATCCATTTTACATTATTAGACATATCAATGATTCGTCGATGAACTGTATTGTTTGAGAGGGGAACGCGGTCAAAAGTTTGTTTTGCCCTATCTCCTATCATAACTTCTGCCATTATCTTGGCTGCAGGCTTAACTAAAGTTTCGCCAATCGTCTCCGCTGCACTGCATTTCACAATCAACACAGACATACGATACGAAGCTTCTATGATATTTTGATTGTCACCTCCTTTACAACCCTGTATTACTTTTCGAGACTGATTTAAATCCTTAAGTTTGTTTTCAAAAAAATCGATCAGTTTATCTTTGTACTGATTGTGGTTTGTCTCAAATGGCGCTTTAAGTTAGATGGTTTCATGCTTTCATTTGTTAGATTTTCAGAACAAATGACGCAAAGTGGAGTAGGCTCATTTTTATCTCCAGTCCATGTGGATCCAAATTTAAGATATTCTTTGTCGTACTTGCGAGTTTTTCTTGCTCTTTTCTTAACTGGTTCTTTCAGAATTGAAGGTGGTTCACCATCGTTAATTTAATCATTTTCTGTTTGTTGATGGTTACTATAATCACTGCTTTCTTTCGGTTTAAAAGTTACAGATTTCAACCAAGGATCCACAATCTTGAATTTTAGGGATACAAATTATATTTGGTATGAATTACTAACATCAATAGGGCTTATTAAAACACAAAACAAGCCTTTCCTATTAGAAAAATTACACGAAAGCCAAAAATACACACTCACGCTGTAAGAGCTCAATATGTACTGGAGTTCCTTGCGTGACACTGTTGTCTGTGCCATGAAGTGCAGGAATGAGCAGAATAGCAGCGACCGGCGGCTCCACAGCCGCGGCTATGCATACATACAAAACCACACATACGCAGTACTAACAAGTAACGAAGTTCTTTTAAATTCCATGTTTGTAATCGAAAAAACGTAAGCTACTTGTTGCACCAGACGCAACAAAGCTTGCTGCAGCGCGTACCCCCACCAAACGCTTCCCGGACCCCAGGGGTACGCGTACCACACTTTGGGAAACACTGCTTTAAATTGGCCTATCTGCTAAATAAATGTCTCACCTTCTCTCCATCCGCCAGACTTAAGCCTTTATTTTGGCACTGTTTCCCGACAAACAATTTCGAAACATCACAGACGTCGATGTCGATCGATCACCCAAAGTCACAAAGATGAAACAAGGAACAAACAATATGCCCCTAAGGGTCAAAACTGCCTAGCCCAAGATAATTATCAATAACTGTTAAAATTCTACTACGAGGCACCCCGAAATGGCCGAGTTCGCACAACAGTGGACAACCATGTTTGCACAAACGTGTATTAGTGTAAATCTGCTTGCACTGTCATTTGTGTCCAGCTTGTAAAGGTAGGTAATCGCAGCAATGACGGATTCTTCCGCTCTATTTTTATGATTTTCGATCCGCACAGTGTGCGGCGAACACTTCGGGTTCTCCCGCCGGTATGATCAAAATTGGTTGAAACATTCCTATAGAAACACATCTGCGGAAACGGAAAAATGCTGTGAATATTGATTTTACATCAACCGATTACACAAACAGCCAAACATCGTCATGCACTACGCTATACAATTCAATATGCAAACATATAGACAACAACAACACATAACACGTTTGTGCAAATATATTTTGTAGTGGCCCTTTTGTAGCCCCTCTATGTACACTGTACCTTCTTATATCGAACTAATTATATTTGAGCCAAGAATTCGATAATGTCACGACCGCCTTGTCGGAGTTTAGTTAAAAGATGGGGATAATGAACATACATACGCAATGGAATGGTCATGAAATAGTTCGTTTACCTCTTTATTGTATAGCTTGATGTCTAGCCATAAAAGACTTGAGTCATTTTGGCTATTCAATTAATTAAAATAATAAATATAATATGGAAATTAATTTGTTCATGCAAATTTTCAAGCATGGAATAATTTGCAACTACTTCGTTTTAACGTGAAATACTTCAAGTTGAAAACCAAACGGTTTCTGCCATTGGAAAATCTCTCCGTATTAACGACATTTTAGCGTAAAAGAACAAAAAATATTTCAGGTAGAATGAAAAACAAAGAAGAAAAGGGAAAGGATGCTTGTGAACTTAAAAGCGGGTGAAATAAATCGGGCAAGGCTTAATTCTATCTGAAGGCTGCAGTTGGATCTAAAAAGAAAAGTATTAATATTTGCTGCAAACAGTCCTGAAAGGATCTAGCTTCTCGCTGCCTAGCTGCTCTGAAGGAGGTACAACAGGAGCTACCTTTTCAAAGTTAAAGATGTCAATGATAAGACGAAAAAACTATAACGTTTTGTGAAAAGCGAATGGCGTTAGCAATTTGAAGACAGTCTGCAGAAAATTATCCTTTATTGCCATTTGTTGACAAAATATATTTATTCTCTTTTTAAGCCGTATTTAAAAGACGAATATAAGAAGCTTTGTTATGACAAGTAGACTCCCAAAAGGTGATTCGAAACTTGAGCTTCACCGCTCAGTCACGGCATTCACTGTTAAAAATTTTCCACAGTTTTTACTGAAACTATTTAATATACAATATGTATATACATATTATATAATATAATACGAGTAGCATCATCTTAGAAAACTGTGAAAGATAAATGTTATATAAGTTAGGTATTTATGACATACTGAGTGACAATTTTACGAAATGAGGAAATTACTGTGTTGCGGTAAAATTTATAAATTTATTATGTTAATTTTATATATTTCGTTAGCATTTTGAACAGTTTTACTCACCTTGACTTATGTCTGTAGGGGACGTATTGGGGGGCACAAGCCGAGATGAATTCATTGATAGCATTGCAGCGGATATTTTGGCTAAGGTACCTGCAGTTTTCGAAGTTTGGCGTGTAAAAAAAATGTTTCAAATGAACATCACACCTACTGGTGTTGTGTTGCTACAGGAACTGGATCGTTTTAACATCTTAACTGTTTGCATGAAGAGAACCTTGGAGTTGCTTAGAAAGGTAAGCGATTATTTGTAAAAATAAAATACCTGGGTATTTTCTAAAGAATAAGTACTTATGTTTCTAACCCTCTTATGTTGTGTGTAATCACATTATCTTAATCACACAAAATTTCGGAATAATGAGATACAATTTAAAAGAAAATAGTTATTTTATACGTATGAGTCGAAATATCACTATTTTCTTTTTAATGGACCTGACAGAAGGTCTGGTTATTTTAAACGTATGAGTCGAAGTATCACTATTTCCTGTTTAATGGACCAGGCAGAAGATGAATGGAACAAAGGTCTTAATTGATGGATCTTATGCAATCCTTAATAAGACACAAACCAAGTTGCGCACCGTCTGCATAGAGAAGCACTTCGCTTGCTTATTTAATACCTGTGGAGCCGTGGCGCAGTGGCTACCATTGCGCGTGAGGTTCCATGTTCGAATCCCAGAAAACACCAATAAGTTTTTTCACGGTCTCAGCTCTCGCGAATGTCTGACAAACATCCGAGAGGATTGTTGTGACGAGAAAGCTTCTCAGAACAAATTGCCCTTCGAATACGGCACTAAACTGTAGATCCATTCCATTCGTGTGAAAAAATATAACGCACATAACACGAGTGATTGCGAGAAGTTAAGCCCAGGCACTTGAAGAGCTGTTGCGCCAAATATTTATTTTTTTTATTTTTTTAAATACATGCATCATTAGCAAATGTATACCACATAGGTGCAAGTATAATACAACCCAGTTGTCCACTTTCAGTTTTATTATTTTTTTTTAAATTAAAATGTTTTCTATAACAATTTGCTTTTTTTCTGTATAATTTATAGGCGTTAGCTGGAGAAACTGGCATGGACACTATGCTTGATAACATTGCAAATTCTTTGCTTAATGGAAAGTTACCTGCTAACTGGGCAGCTTTGGCTCCAGCTACATGCAAACAGCTAGGTGGCTGGATGGAGCATCTACAGGTAAAGAAATTTTCTATTACGATTCGTAATTTTGCCAGCTACCGAGCTGTTTTATACCTTCTTCAACATCATCTATCCATCTTGTATTAAAACGTCTTTGCTTCAGAAGGTGCAGCTACATCTACATATGATTGGTCGATTTACTTTGAGTTTTGTATTCCATAATGCATGTATTCTTACGCGACAATCTTGTACTTGAATACTTATGACTATGTATACAGAAAAAACTCTTTATATTGGAATTATAGTCATCGAGAGTACTAGTAACAGTGGTATCGTGTGATGGTACTTTGTTATATCTCCTGCGTCTTCACGCTATTGAATTTTCCGTTATTTTTACTTGATGCTTTTTATCGTTTACAGAAAAAAAAGAAAATAGATTAGTAAAGACGGTGTTATATGCATCACTAGCTGTGCTCGCGGCTCCGCTCGTTCCTTATGTTACCTAACGTAACAAAATATAATATAGTATACTATAACCTGAACAGAGAACATATCTATGAATTATTAAAAAAATCGGATAAGTGCTTCTCGAGTTATTAGCACACTAACAGAAAAACAGAAGAGATGAAGAAGACAGCTGTGCCGGCGGCTCCGCTCGCGTGGACTTTGATTTGACCCACCCACGTTCGTACGCACCCCTTAATGACTTCAAGTCATTATGCTCCCGTTGATTATGAGAGATAGAGATGGCTGAAATCGGAGGAGAACTTTCTCATTATAGCCGGTGATTTAAACGCCAAACATAGAGATTGGGGAAATAGCACGCCAAATTCTAGAGGAAACCTACTATTCAATTGGTAGGGTCTACGCAGTGTTGAGTATCGACTAGGTTTAAAAGCGACATATAGTCCGTCGTATCCCAGAAGCGGATCTTATCTGGATTTAATGCTGTTCGACGTACGGTTACAACTGACCGACATGGACCGACAAACGACGAACTGCTTACGCACTTTTGTGTATGACTGTGACCATTGTGGACTCAGTGCCGAAATAACAATTCCCAACGAAATTGCGGAATTGATGGACAGTACGATACCTCGGTATCAAGACACTGACAATGTAGACATATACCGCAATGCAACGATTGACACACTGCACCAACATAAAATAGATTACTATCGAGATTAAGAACCTTGTACAGACAGTTTACTGGCAGACAGAACTCGAAGGAGGTTAGGATGCTGAAGTCGTTGATTCGAAACCGCTCAAAGTTAATTAAAGAAAATGACAGACTTTCTGTAAATTTGCACTGGGACAGGAAAATTCGGGCTGTAAAATCTACCAACCCGAGTATGTTCCGGCAAATAAATAAGATATTTCGGAGGAATAATCAAAACCATCTTCCGCGTCTTAAAATCCCCTGAACTACGAACAATGTACAAATTCTAGTGACAGCAGGTATAGATCCGGAAACGAAGCTGAGGATGACAATTTCTTTGTGATCGAAGATCCGCAGGAGAAGGTAGAGGCTATAGGAGCGACTTTCCAGGACTCGTATGTGGTGAATGCTAGTATTTGCCCGAACCACGATCTGGAAAGTCGGGTCCTTATGCACAACTTCTACCTTCGAAATGACATGGAGCACTGGCGATCAGAGAAGACTGGTTTCACCGTGTTCAATGAAGGAAATATGGCAAACAATGCCATCGCCGATGAAAGGGTACATCGCCCGTTCATTTCGAAGGCACAGCTCCAAGCGATCTTCGAATCACTGAAGAAAAAGAAATCCGTGGGAATCGATGGTATACCCAACATTGTGCTTCGACATCTTCCTCCAGAAGCGGTGAACATTTACACTATCCTGTTAAATAATGCAATAAATAATGCCTTTTATCCAACGCATTGGAAAACAGCGGTGGTGCAGCCCATTCCCAAAAGAGATAAAGATAGTTCCAGTCCGCGGAACCTCCGGTCAATAAGTCTCCTTTCGAACATCAGCAAGGTATTCGAAAAAGTGATCCATAGAGGCTTGACAAAGTGGGTTGAGAACATGTATATAATTGGGGATAACCAATTCGGTTTCAAGGCAGGGCATGATACTGTAATATTCTTGCTGGGGTTCGTTTAAATATTGTAAAACGGCCCTTTGTGTATTTTAATCATTTATTTATTATCAAACACCAACTTTACTTTAATTCAATCACTTTATTCTTTATTTATTTCAAATTAAACTGTTGCTACAGATTTACTTTCAATATGTCGCTTGTTTTCACAACTGGTCAAATATCTCTTGTAATCGCTGTATTCACTTATAAACAACTGTGTCTACGATGGTTGTGGTATGGGTATTTATATAAAATTGCAAGGGGTTCTAGAACATGCTAAATGTTTCTCCGGGTGAATTGATGACCCTGGAATATTGGGGTATTGTGTGGAACAATTGTGGAACGTAAGCACATCCGGTTGGAATATTTACTGCTAGCAGGTTTTGGCAATATATGTCTTTGCACGCAGTACCGGACGATGTACTTAATACTACACTGCCCCCTCTTAAACTTGTTCGTCCTGAACAAGATCATCTGGATTACTACCATGATAACGATGAAGACGATCCAGGTGCACAATTTTCATCTTGCCTCTTACTCCATGCTGGATCCGGAAGACGACGTCATTGATGCGTGTGACCACTTTATAAGGACCCTCCCAGTCTTGCTGCAGTTTAGGTGACCTCCCCTTTTGCCGGTGTGGGTTGTACAGCCATACTAGGTCTCCCTCGTGGAAGCTGGAGCTTGTTGCTTTTGTGTCGTACCTGGTTTTCATGCGGCAACTCGCTATCCTTATCCTCGTCCTGGCCCTCTGATGTACATATGTCTCGAATCCTTTCCCTGAGATCTGCCACGTAGTCCTCCTCACATTTGGGCTCATCGTTAGGGGATCCAAACTTCACCTCACTAGGTAGCCGAACTGCTCGACCAAACAATACTTCGGATGGAGTATGTCCGGTAGTACTGTGCACTGCATTTCGGTAGGCCATCAAGAAGAGAGGAATTTGTCGATCCCAATCGCGCTGGTGGTCTTCTACGACCTTGGAGAGATGTTCGTTTAAGGTTCTGTTGAAGCGCTCTACCATCCCGTCGGATTGTGGATGAAGCGGGGTCGTCCTCGTGTTTTTGATTCCTAGTTGTTGACACACCTCTTGGAATATCTTCGATTCAAAGTTTCGTCCCTGGTCAGAATGCAGTTCCATGGGCACGCCAAATCTGCTCTGCCAGTTGTTGACGATCTGTTCCACGATGGTCTTCGCTTCCTGGTTAGGGATGGCGAACGCTTCCGGCCATTTGCTGAAGTAGTCCATGACGACTAGGATATAACGGTTACCATTGTCGGTTTCTGGAAATGGACCAGCGATGTCAGCGGCAATCCGTTCAAAGGGTGCGCCCACGTTGTACTGGTGCATCTTGCCTTGCGTTTTCGTTCTGGGTCCCTTGCTGGCGGCACACAAGACGCATTTTCGGCAACAATTCTCTACGTCGTTCCTTGCGCTGAGCCAATAGAAACGTTCTCGCACCTTCTCCAGCGTCTTGTTTGCACCCAAATGACCTCCGGCTGCTCCATCATGCATCTCCCGTAGCACCTCGTGTACTTTTGATCGCGGCAAGACAAGCTGCAAATCGTTCCCGTCCGGCCTTTCCCATTTTCTTTTCAGTACACCATCTTGCATATGAAGGGAGTCCATCTGAGCCCAGTATGCCTTGAGAGTGGGGATCCTGTCCGAGATATCTTGTCCATTTGGCTTTTCCTCCTTCCACGCTAATATCGGCTCGATGTCTGGGTCTTCTTTTTGAGCGTTGCGGATTTCCTCTGCACTCCAGCCGGCGATAGGCTCAGCTCTTACCCTTTGGATGGAAAGGAGGTTCTTCTCTTTCTGCCGCACACAATGCATCCGCATTAGAAAGAAGTTTCCATTTACGATGCTGTATTTCATAATCGTACATCTGCAGCCGTTCAATCCATCTTGCGACCTGGCCCTCCGGATTCTTGAACTGCAGCAGCCATTTTAAAGCTGCGTGGTCTGTGCGTAAAAGGAACTTTTGGCCGTAGAGGTATTTGTGGAAGTGTTTTGTTGCCAGAAGCAGCGCCAGAAGTTCTCACCTGATAACGCAGTAGTTCCTTTCGGGATTGGAGAGCACTTTGCTGAAGTATGCTACTAATTGTAATAGGTTCAAGGTTGACCTGTGCCTTCCTTGTACAATAAAAGGCACCAGAATGGTTTTACTAGGATTTATGGATAGTCCTTCTTTGTTACACCATTCTACAACTTGAGATATTGCACTTTGCATGACGTTGGAAATGATCGTGCTGTGTTTACCTCTGATAAAAACCGCCAAGTCATCAGCATAACCGACGGTGGTGTAGCCTGATCTGTGAAGATCTACTAACAAGTTGTCGATGACTATAGACCATAACAGGGGGGAAAGAACTCCTCCTTCAGGACAGCCCTTGGCTTCAGTTATGGACATCGACACTCCCCCAGAGGAGGAAGTAATGAATCGACTTACCAGCATGGCCCTGATCCATTGGTTGGTCGATTCTTGGATACCTCTGCTACTGATCGCCCTTGCGATCGAGTCGTAACCAGTGTTATCGAATGCGCCCTCGATATCAAGAAATGCACACAAGGCTATCTCCCTTGAACTGAGTGTTCCCTCTATCTTTTTGACGAGATAGTGAAGGGCACCTACTGTAGATTTGCCTTTCCTGTATGCGTACTGAGTCGAGTGCAGAGGGTAAGACAGATCTAACCGGTCTCTAATATGGATATCTATGTCTGTATGATTTAGGAAGCTCGCTAGGCCTATTGCCCGGCTTGGGGATGAAAACCACATTAACTTGCCTCCAGGTGGGTGGTATGTATCCCCAACTGTAGCTGGCTCTAAATAAAGCTGTCAACCCCGGCAGGATGAGGTCAATTGACTTCTGGAGAAGTGCTGGAAACAGACCGTCACCGCCGGGGGCTTTAAAAGGTTTGAATGTGCCTACCGCCCCTACAACTTTCTCTGGACTGAATATTTTTCCAGATAAACTATTAACTCTCCTGTCCACATAAACTCTGTGGTTAACTGTGTTCGAGTACACATGAGATGTGTTAAGAGACGAGCCTGGGAAATGTACCTGAAGTAAGGTTCTAAGTGTATCCACACGGTCCGTCGTGTAGGTTCCGTCATTTTTCTTCAGTAACCCTAAACAGTTGACATGATCGTTTGGGAGTGATTTATGGATTCGTGCCGCTGCAGGCATGTCAGCGATTGTTTCGCAGCATTTCCTCCAAGCAGCTCGTTTAGATCGTCTCAATACTAGATTGTATTCTGTGAGAGCAAACCTGAATTCGTCCCACCTCTTCGTTCGCTTTGCAGAGTTGAAGAGTTTTCTGACTTTCTTCCTAAGTTCCGCCAGGACTCGATAGATGTGAGAAGCATATCTTTTTTTGAGAACACTAGTTCACGATAGCGATGCCAATCCGTAGATTTGGGATCGTATCTATTAGACATATGAGAGTGGGCCAGGTATGTCCAACCTGATATGCTGATGGTCTGACAGAGAGGCCTCTTCTGATACGTGCCAATGTTCAATAAAATTAGAAATAAATGGACTAGCGAGGGTGAGGTCAAGTACCTCCTCGCAAATCGCATTTATGAAGGTAGGTTTAGAGCCTTTGTTCAAAATATCTATTTGTCTACTTACAAAGTATTCTAAAAGACACTCACCCCTTCTGTTGATGTTGCTACTACCCCAGACCTCATGATGTGCGTTGGCATCGCATCCAATGATGTAGTGGAGGTTGTTCTCCTGACAGTAGTCAACGAGGCTCTGGACGTCTTTCGGCGGGATATCACCACTGTCGTGAGGGAAGTACGCTGAGGCACACACGATGTTCTGTGTACCTCTTCCAGTGGGGATTTCCAGTAGTAGGGCCACCAGGTCTCTTGTTATAAATTCTGGAATAGGGAGAAAGTTTAAATGATTGCTAATTAAGCAGGCCGCTTTCGGCGCTAGCTCTCCACACTTGGAAATCAACTTACTTGCCCTATTCCGGAGACCTTTAACCTGTCCGCAAATAACCCAGGGTTCCTGAATGACCAAGGTTTATATCTTCTTCGGCGAACCGCTTGCTAAGGGTAGCGGACGCGCAAGCGGTTAGATTTTGATGACCCAGGGGTCTGTTCGCAATCGACTCCTCGTGTCTTCGAGAGACGTGCCCAGGGGCACCGCTGGTCGTTAAGGACAAACCGACCACGTTGCCAGTCTTGGGAAGTTTAGGAACTAATGTGCTGGGGCGGGCTGGATCCTTTGATCGGATTCCCGCAGTGCTGGTACTAGCTTTAGGACCACTGATGCTACTTAGCGACTCACTATTCGTGGCAGCGGTTTTGGCAGTGGAACTGGTGTTCGGGGCAGGCCCGGAGGCACTGCTGGTGGAAACGGATGATAAGGGGTCCGTCGCAGTAGCAGTTGTCATGCCAATTGCGTCCACCTTCTTTGGACTACCGTGGCCAGACTCCTGACCCTTGTCAGTGGTCTTTGGGATCAGTTTGATCTGACCAAAACGGTAGTGCACTTTGTTATTGAGGGCCTTCAGTACCCTCAGGGAAAAGTCATCAATGGCCAGCACAAGATGGAGGAGTGCACCTTCCTTCACCCTTTGCATGACCTTCCAAGAAGTTGCCATTAGGCCCTCGTTTTGAGCTTCCAATGAAGCCAGAATTTTAGTCGACGGGAGCTCGAGACTTTGTGGGAAGAAACCGCGGATGATATGGGCTTTAGGGAATGATCCCTCTTCCACCAATAAGATGTCCAATCCACTTTTGGCTCTTATTGTCTCAAAATTCGAGCTCATCCACCCAGCAGTAGCACTGTTTGAGCAGTCGAAAACCAGCTATCCCGCCTTGTGCTGTGAGCCTGAGAATTTCGGCCACCTTTATTCCTCAGCTCAATTGAGACATCGATGACGGCCTCTTGGATGAGTGTCATCTGCTTCGTTGATAGGGGCTTGTTCTCCAAGTCCGCTGGGACGATACCTAACCTGACAACACTAGTCACCTGACTGAAGGTGGGAACATCAGGTGTAGGTCCTGCCTTGGCTTTCTTGGCGGCGGGTGCTGGTGGGGTATAATCCTCTGATCTACCTCGTTTAGCATCTTTTGCAATAGGAGGGGCTTTGGCATAAGCTAGGGCACTCTCCCTAGTATGGCCTCTGCGAATGGCAAACTTGAACCGCCTCCTTTCGGCAGAATTGAACCGAACGAAACCATCCGGTTGAATTCGCAGCTCGTCTAACCTCTTCCCAATGGAGGAGCACCCAGATTTCTCTGTAGCGACGCTGCACGTATCCATGAGAGCGGATGTGTCAGAGTCAGAGGCGGCGGTATCCGCTACTTCTGGATGGACACATGTGGATGGCAAGGATTGGGCCCGTTTGGCTCCGTCATCCAAACCATCTGAGGACTTGGGTTGCTCGTCAGCAAGCCGAGTGGTTATGGCCGAAGATGAAGTGGCCGTCGGAAGCTCTATAGCATCGCGACTAGGTGCAACTGTATGCTCGTCAGCAGTAACAGAAGCTGGTGTGATTTGAGATACACCTGTCTCGCTATTCTTATACATGTCGCAATAAATTTAAAATTATTTAACAATAATATCTCAATTTAATTATATATAATATTCACACACTCGTCAGTGTATTTACTTTTTATGTTTATAAATACTTTTATTTTTTATTTTTTTTATTGTTATTCACTACAGTTATGTAATTCAATTTTAGATGCTTAATTATGAGAAAGAATTTCTTGAAGTGTCATGTTAATCTAAGTTTAAATAAATGAAATGAAATGAAATGAAAATAGTTTTTTTTTTAAGTTAGGAATTATGGACCCACGAGTAATCGGGAAAGGGATATCACCCTTGGCAGAGCCCGATGTATCATGGGAAGGCTGGATTGAAACCGAAAGTCGCCAGGGTATTCGGAGTCCGCATACTAGCGACTAAGCACTCTCTTAGCTATGCATCCCTCGGCGTATGCTGTTCCACCTTGGATTAGAGATTTTTCTAGAGGTTTACTCCTCACTTCGCTCACTTTAGCCGAATACTTACAGTCGTGAATGTAGGCCGTGCATTGCAAGCAGGCGCAAAAGAATACAAGAATTCGACTGAACAAGCAAGGAATGCTAGGCCGGTTATCTCGGTGTAGCATTCGTTGCCCGGTGGCCGCCCCGTGGAGGCAGTGAGTCTTCTTGTTGCGGTTACCCAATAGGGATCGTCCAGAAACTTTACCATAAGGGTCCGAACCTGACCACCAGCAGGATGCTTTATTCTTGAAACTCCCAACGTCAGGATATGAGTTCGCGTAAGTAGCAGTACGAAGATTGATTAGGGCAATCATACGCAGACTCTCAAGCAACTCCTCTTGCTATTGAAGACCCTTGATCCTGAACAAGACATATAGTGTCACATGAGAACACTAAGAAAACTGAACAATAAGAAAAAGGTTTAACAATAGTGGTGCCGATTCGGTGGAAGTGGTTATGTGCTTGCTTGTACTGAAAAAAATCAAATGAGGGAAATGGAAATTTGGTTAAAGAAAAGGGGAGAGAAAAAGAAATATCTACCGAGTATGTACCCCACACAGACTATGGAGCCTAAAAGAATCGGGCCCCACGTTGGGCGCCACCTGTAACGGTTTTGAAGCTGTTCTTGCCCTTCCACCATGTAGCTACAGGACTCTACTGATGGAGTGGGTGGAAGGGTGTCCGGTCGACGAAGGGCATGGTAGGCATGCTATCTGGCAGCACGTGCTTAGCTCGTCAGTGGGGCGGGATCTTATGCCAGTCTCCGGACTACCGTACATATTCATACATTGATTATAAGAAAAAGGTAAGGCAAACAAAAAAAAAACTAACTAAACTATGGGAAAAGAACGGGAATGGGAAATCAAAAGGAATAAAAGTGGATGAGGAATACGAAAAAAAAAACTAACAGCAGTAACTGGTCTCAGCCTAATCAGGCTAAAAGGACACACCGGTCGAGCTTTCTTGCTTCTCGGTACCTATGATGGTATTGGTACCAATGAGATACCCTCCCCTCTACCATACCTATTGCTAGGTAGGGTACCATGGTTGCCACATGCTCGTTATTTGTGGCAACCCCTACAATAAAAAAACAACACGTCTTATTTACTGCGTTGTTCCACCATTATCGCGGCCCTACACCTCCGCCACCCCTACTAGGGTCTTTACCGCATCATTTGGACCATTGACCGTTGACCTAAAACACCCTGCAACATCGCTAAGATCATCACCGAATCACAAAACCTAATCAGAAACACGTCCATTGCGATAAGCATACATAAATTCCAGAATTTATAATAATCGAAAGGGTATATAAGAATTAATATGAGAGGGGAAAACAAAATAAAAAATAACAATAAAAAAAAAATAAAAATAAGGAAGGAAGAAGAGAAAAAAGAAAGGTAATAAAAAAAAAAAGAAAATGACATTCTGGGAGGCTGCCCGAACCTCCGCCTCTAGGCTAGTCCGTCTCTACTTTAGAATAGTTTCAAGAAAGCTTAAATACTTTCTATTTCTCTTTTCCCTTTGACTAACTTATATATAATTATTATAATTCAGTTCGTATGATCAAGTAAACCAAATGTATAATTAAACAGAAGTATGTATATATATGTATATGGCGTCCATGTACGAAGAGAAAAAAAAGATAAGTAATTATTTACCTGTTCATCCGGAAGTGTTGTGCACAATACTATTATGATCGGCTGGAGGGAGAGATCAATAAAATTGTTACGCGCACGGTAATTTAGTTTACTTCAAACAAAACAAAACTGCGCTTAAACTAATGTAGCTATTAAGACAAAATATCTAATCACTATTGAGAACAAAAAAAAAGGAAGAGCTGCCTCCTTGTGACAACACTGCAGTCTCTATGATGGTAGTCCCCCGAAGACTCAGTGAAATCGTCCTTTCACGAGAGGTTGTAGGTTTATGTATTTATACCACAAGTAAAAATCTATACTTCCGGGCGGAATGTGGACCGGATTGAAAGTAACTTTTCACACACGTGGGGGGAGGGGTTTTTTTTTTGTTTCTTATCTTCACTCTGGTAAGCGTTTTTGGAGGAGAACGTTTTTTTTTTTTTTTTTAATCCACTTGTTAAAGCATATTGCAACAAACAGTTTAATTTATAAGTTAGGTAACCTCTCCTGTATACATATATATCTTTTTTAATACTTACTTACTTAGGTGGCGCTACAGTTCGGGGTGAACCTGGGCCTCAACCAACAAGCCTCTCCATTTAGCTCGGTCTTTAGCTAATTGCCTCCGGTTGCGCACTCCAAGTTGGTCGAGGTCCCCTTGAACTTGTGCGCGCCACCTACGGCGATGATTCCCTCTACTGCGTCGTCCCTCGGGGTTAGATGCGAAGACTCTGCGGGCCGGAGCGTTGGTGTCCATTCGCTCTACATGTCCTAGCCATCTCAGACGTCCAATACGCAGTTTTTTGACTAGGTCGTTGTCGCTGTACAGCTCGTATAGTTCGTGATTGAATCTTCTCCTCCAAAACCCGTCAACGCAAACGGGACCGAAAATCTTACGAAGAATTTTTCTCTCGAAGCGACCAAGGATATCTTCATCCTCTTTTAATAAAGTCCATGTTTCAGCGCCGTAAAGCAGGACTGGGATGATCAAGGTCTTATATAGAGTCTCCTTAGTTGTTCGAGATAGGGCTTTACTGTTGAATTGCCTTATAAGCCCAAAAAAACAGCGATTGGCAAGAGTTATTCTTCGATTGATTTCTGCACTGATTTTGTTAGAAGAATTTATAGCAGAGCCAAGGTAGACAAAGTCCCTTACTACCTCGAAGTTATAGCTGCCCACGGTGACGTTTTGTCCAATTCGTCGGTGTTGGTTTTCCCTTCTAGTTGACAGCATATACTTGGTTTTGCCCTCGTTTATCGCCAAACCCATTTTGGCCGCTTCCGCCTCAATGCTTGCAAAAGCACCGGTGACAGCCCGCTGAGATCTTCCGATAATGTCTATATCGTCGGCGTATGCAAACAGTTGTACAGACTTGTAATAGATTGTGCCTCCGGTGTTGGCTTGTGAGTTCCGCACAATCCGTTCAAGTACAATATTGAAGAAGTCACATGACAGCGCGTCACCTTGTCTAAAGCCTTTTTTGACATCAAAGGTCTCGGTGAGGTCATTACCGACCTTGATGGAGCAGCGAGCGTTCTCCATCGTCAGCCTGCACAGACGGACAAGTTTGGCAGGGATGTCAAAACTAGACATGGCTCTATAAAGCTCTTCTCTATAGATGCTGTCATAGGCGGCCTTGAAATCGATAAAGAGGTGGTGAGTATCGAATTGGAATTCTTGGGTTTTCTCCAGGATCTGCCGAAGTGTGAAGATTTGATCGATGGTGGACTTTCCTGGCCTGAAACCGCACTGATAGGGTCCAATCAGGCTGTTGGTAAAAGGTTTCAGGCGTTCACACAATATCGCAGAAAAGATCTTGTATGCGATGTTGAGAAGACTGATGCCTCTATAATTGGCGCAGTTGAGGGGATCTCCTTTCTTGTGGATCGGGCAAACGATGCTGAGATTCCATTCATCAGGCATACACTCGTCTGACCAAATATTAGAAATGAGTTGGTGTATGCACTCTACCAATTCATCCCCAGCTGCCTTGAAAAGTTCGGCCGGTAAACCGTCAGGTCCAGCAGCCTTGTTCGATTTTAGCTTGGATATTGCTATCCTCACTTCGTTTTGGTCAGGTGGACGGAAATTTTGACTATCATCGTCTATGTTGAATGGTTCATTCTGCCTGACAGCGGGATGTTGGTCTTCGTCGCCGTTATACAGTCTGCAGAAGTAGTTTTTCCATATTCTCAGCACCGACTGTGATTCTACTACGAGGTTTCCATTTTCATCTCTACAGGTTTCTGTACGGGTATTAGTTCTCTGACACGTTCTTTTTACCTTTTGGTAAAACTTCCGTACATTGTTCCTGGAGTATAGACTCTCGATATTCTCAAACGCGCGCTTCTCATGCTCTTTCTTCTTCTTTTGGAGAAGCCGATGTTCTTCCCGTCTCTTTTGCTCGTAGAGCTCACGAGCAGCTCTCGTCTTCCTTTGCAGCGCCGCTTTGTATGCCTCTTGTTTTGCTGCATGCACTCGCCGGCATTCTTCGTCAAACCAGGGGTTTCGCGGTGGTGGTCGAGCGAGACCCAGCACATCAGTCGCAGCGTTTCTGATGGCTTGTTGGCAGCGTTGCCACTGGTCTTCGGTACTTGATGCTGGCGGCAAAGGGGTGATTGAGAGATTTCGGGATACGCGTTCAGCGAAGAGTCTGGCGGTCTCTTGCGATTGTAGCTTTTCGACGTTAAATTTTCTCACAGTAATTCTTCTTTGTTGCTCAGATTGGGATATCCGCATTCGTACCTTGGCTACAACAAGGTAATGATCCGAGTCTATGTTGGCCGCTCGGAAGGTCCGGACATCCAGAATACTGGAGGCATGCCTTGCGTCGATCGCAATATGATTTGGTTCATCGTGACATGATCATTGGACCGCCATGTCTGCTTATGAATATCGAAATGAGGAAACCATGTGCTTGCTATGGTGACATTTCGCTCCACAGCGAAATCAATTAGCCTTAGTTCGTTATCAGACGTGGTGTCGTGTAGGCTATGCTTACCGACTGCCCTACCAAAGACGTCCTCCTTTCCTATTTTGGCGTTAAAATCGCCCAATACGATTTTAACGTCGTATTTAGGACATTGCTCGTATGTTTTGTCGAGGAGCTCGTAGAAACACTCTTTGGTGGCAGGGTCCTTTTCTTCTGTGGGGGCATGAACACATATTAGGCTTATGTTAGCGAATTTAGCCTTGATCCGGATAGTCATAATACGCTCGCTCACGTGTCGGAAGCTTAAGACTTCTTGCCTAAGTCTGCCGCGTATGACAAATCCGTATCCGAATAAGCGTTGCAATCTGTAGCAATCACCGTAGTAGATGTCACAGTTTTTCATCCTCTTTTTGCCCGGCCCATCCCATCGCACTTCCTGGATGGCGGTAATATCTGCTTTATAGCAGTCTAGGGGCTCTGCTAGTTGTTCGGCTGCACGTGGTCTGTAAAGGGACAGAACATTCCACGTACAGATCCGAAGGTCGTTGTCCTTATTTCGTTTGCTGGGGTCGTCATTAGTTGAGTCATCCTTATCCGAGGCTTTTGGTTGTTTCGGAACCAAGCGGTTTTTACGTGGTAGGGAAGTTACCCCGACGGCACAACTCCCAACCCGGAGGGCCAGTTCCTTAATTATTCCCCTAGGACGAGGGGCCGGGTATACCTGTGCCAGTAGTCCACTACGGGAGTATGAGCGCTGCCGTTGGCCCATTAAGGGCTCCTCCGCCACCATCTCTATTCCAATGTCCTGACCAACATTGGAAATTCCTTACCGACCTGTGATCCGAATACGTCGAAGCAGCTCGCGCAAGGTATTCACTAAGTTCAACCTAACTGGAACTATAGACGCCACCGTTGACTCCGTCTAGGGAATTCGTCCGCTGCCGCCTGGAACAGGAAGAAGTGCTCTAGTGAAAAAAGCACTCTTCCCCACTCTTCCTTTTTAATAGGTATACATTATTTAACTTTGACGTGTAGGTTAATTTGCACAATTGAAGTTTCTTTGAGTTTGTTTTTTTTTTTTTCTTAAGGTAAAACAAAAAAAAAAAAAAAAAAACAATAAAAAGAGAAAAAAAAAAAACGCAGCACTACGCGGGTTAGGTTTTAATTTAACACCCTATACCACACGATCTTAACCCGATCCCAACACCCATTCCACGAATATTTTTCGATTTTTTTATGGAGGTTTGGAGTCGCACGTCCAATTCCTCCAATGGCTTCCAGAAAAGAGATTGATGTTGGTTCCCGGAAAAAACATCTCCCATCTTGGGCAGGCCTACCAACCTTCTCGAATTTACCCAATATTCGTTTTCTTCCCACCGATGCATTTGTGGGGTTTTTACTCTTGTCACACGACACAACATTATTAGCGAAATATCGACCCTACAGTACATGAAGCTTTGGGAAATGATAGATATGTACTACGAGACGTTGAAAATTGCCAGTTGACTCAGCTATGTACCTTGAAATATGATTTTTCTAATATCTTGTTCGAAGTCGACCAATTGTCAGATTGGCCGAGTTGTAAGCATTTAATTATCGATTGTAGTTGAACGCGTTCATTCGTGTGAGCGCCATCTAGGTGTCATTACATTATTTAGCACCCAACTTCGGGTTGGTCCATTTCTGTTCACTTGAATAGAAACAGCCGAGAAAGAAGGAGGCCTTCAGCCACGTAGAGAACAAAGAAAAAAACAGAAATTATAATCTTTAACCATCCATTTATTTAATAAAAAATGAACTGTTTAAGCAAGGAACAAGGTATTATAAAACTGAGTGCAGAAATCATTGAGGAAGATTCATCGGCAGGAGACTGCGACGAAAGTGACGGAGATTCTGGGGAACAGGTGTTATTGCAAGGAAGCAGTCGAACTGGGGAGAATCAAAACAAACAACCAAGACAGGAAAAGTTACAGGAACAGGGTACGGTGAGTAGTGAGGTGGAACACAAATCCGAACAAACACAGCTGGTAATGGCGAGCAGCAACATTAACTTCAGGGACATCGATGAACAGTCTTTGATTGCGTTTGTGGTGGCGGGTATAAAGGACGACCCATATCGTAAGGCAGTATTATTCGAGGCACAGTCGATAAAGCAACTCAAGAAAAAGCTGAAAGTCTACGAATCCATCCAGGTAGGTACCCGTATGGGAAATAAACTACCAATGCCAACACCCCGCAGTAAAAACATCTCGCGACGGGAACAACAGCGATGTCAAAACTGAGGTGCTCGCTCACACAGGGCGGATGTCTGTCCACACAAGGGTAAGGGAACTTGATGTTTTCCTTGCAATAATTTTGGGCACATCGGCAGAAACTGTCCAGGTAATGCAACCCCAGGTAGACCGACTCAAACTAACTGCATCGAAGTACCAAATATCGCGGAATGCGACAGTCAACTCCCGTTCCGCACTGCAGAAATGCGTACGACAGTCAAGATAAGCGATATCAAGAGTTCAGCACTTGCTGATACAGGTAGCGATGTTACCATCTTGAAGCACTCAGTGTACGATCGGCTCCTCTCGGCTCCTGAACTGACTCAGCCAGGAATAGTCCTACAAGGATTTGGTCACAATCCTAATCAGACACTAGGGAAATTTTCTACGACCATATCAAGCGATTCTAAATGTTTCAAAGTAAACTGTCACATCGTACCAGACTCATCGGATATGATTATAGGTAAAGATATTCTAGCACTCACTAATCTCACTGTTGTAAGAGGAGAGGTTAAAATTGAGTGCATTGAACCATGATTCAGTCCAGAACTACCTTGCCATAACAAAGTTGACGTCATTAGCATCGAACCTGTACAAGCACCATACGATATCGATCGAAAAGTAAGTCCTGAAATACGAAACGAGATTATTCTTTTGGTTTCCAATTGCAGACCTATCGCGCCACCAACATCCGCCATAGAAATGCGCATCGATTTGCTGGATGACATCCCATCAACCACCACGACGTTTGTCTCCGCTCGAAAAGGATGTTGTGCGAAAGCAGGTCGACGAATGGCTGCAAGGGCAGATAATACGTCCCAGTAAATCGGATTACGCCAGCCCCGTTGTGCTATCAGAAAAAAAAGATAGTAGCTATCGTTTATGCAACGACTACAGGAAGTTCAACTCCAAGGTGATTCGGGATCGATACCCTTTGCCTTTGATAGAAGACGTTGTAGATACGTTAAGCAACGCAAAGGTTTCTACAAGTCTTGATCTACACAATGGCTTCTTTCACGTCGATATCGCCCCTTCCAGTCGCCGCTACACATCATTCGTTACTCCAGAGGGCCAGTTCGAGTTCTTGAAAGCACCACTTGGACTGTGTAACTCACCATCCGTATTTCAGCGATACGTAAATGTACTGTTTTAAGAAATTATTCGTTCGAAACTCAGAAGTGTTTACGTCGATGACATAATAATACCGTCAGAGGATGAAACCAGCAACGTCGAAACGATACGCAGGGTATTTGAGATAGCAGCCAAGAACGGTGTTCAATTCAAATGGAAGAAATGTAAGTTCCTCCAACGAAAGATTACATATTTACGACACATTATCAGCGAAGGGTGCGTGAGATCATCGAAGGAGAAAAGGAACTCAATTCGACATTTCACGGAGCCACGAACCGTTAAAGAGGTACAACGGTTCCTGGGGCTAGTCAGCTACTTTAAACGTTACGGACTACGTTAAGGACTTCTCATCGATTGCCAAACCGCTACGGGAACTTACGAAACAAGATGCAAAATTTGAATTTGGACCCGATCAGCGTAACTCAGTGAAACAACACCGGTGAACAACAACACAGTGAACCGGTGTTGAGAATTTTCAATCCTCGCTTTGAGACTGAGCTGAACGCGGATGCGAGCAAAAGTGGTGGTGGAGCTTTTCTTTTGCAGCGATGTCCAGATGACCAATAGTTTTACCCTGTACTTTATTAGTTTCCAAGCGAATGAGGCTGAGCAACGATACTCCAGCTACGAACTGGAGATTTTGGCTATGGTTTGGACTTTGAAGAGGTTACGGCACTATCTTCTAGGTATCAAGTTCACCATTTTTACGGATTGTCAAGCCTTCCAGATGATAATGAGGAAGCGGGGCATAAACGCCAGGGTTGCATGCTGGGCTATGGTTATCGGCGAATTCCAGTGTCCAGTGAAACATCGAAAGGGATCGACTATGCAGCATGTCGATGCGCTGAGTCGATGTCCAGCTGTTTTTTTGGTGGAAGATGGCATACTCGAGAGGATCCGGAACGCACAACAAGAAGACACCCAGTGTATTATTCTGCTTGATGTCCTAGCCAAGGAGGAACGCTTTCGAGACTTCGTTCTGAGAAATGGTGTGCTCTACAAATACAGTGAAGGCGACTATTTTCTTGTGCTTCCTAAAGCGATGCAAGGGGAAATCATCATGAAGGCTCATCTTAATGGTCATATGAGTGCAAACAGGTGGAAAAGATGGTCAGCAGGGATTATTACGTTCCGAAGCTGGCTAGAAAGGTAATTTCTGTGATTAAAAATTGCATAAATTGTATTCTCGTAGATCGAAAAGCCGGTAAACAGGAAGGACTTTTGAACCCGATAGACAAGCCAGACTTGCCGCTCCATACCTACCGCGTTGACCAACTGGGCCTATTATCATCCACGTCGAAGAACTACAACTACTTATTCGTAATGGTAGACGCCTTTACGAAATGTGTATGGATCTATCCGGTGAAAACGACCAACGCTGACGAAGTGATCACAAAACTGGATCAGCATAGAGACACATTCGGGAGTCCGTAAGTGATCGATTGGCAGGTTTTACTTCCAACAGTATCAGCGAGTATTGCCAGCGCCACCATATAACATGCAGTACGTTAAGATAACCACTAGTATTCCTCGAGGTAATGGATAAGTGGAAAGGACCCATCGGACGATCCTCACGGTTCTTTCAAAGCTATCGGTGGATGATCCAAGAAAATGGTTCAAGCATGTACCTAAACTACAGCAAACGCTTAATTCGATAGTGGTAAGGAGTACAAAGAAGTCACCGTTGAGCTTCTGGTTGGTGCTCCAATGCGCGGCGGTATATTTTCTAATCTGATGGCTGTGATTGAGGAAGAAATGATTCAGATGTTCGACGAGAGGAGAGATGAACTTCGGGAGTGTGCCAAAGCACAGATCATTCGGTTAAGAGACGAAAACCGAAAACATTACAATCTACACAGGGAAAGGCCGACTCTGTATCTTCTTCTTCTTCTTCCTTCTATAAGCGAGGTTATGATCTGAAAACAAGGGATCACAACCCCCCCACTTCACCGCATTTCTACTGATCCGCCTGTGCGGTTCGCCTATTTGACCTCAGAAAATATCGGCAGGCCTGCCGATTTTGGATCACTCTGTTACTGAGGCCAACGAAATGCCGATGTCATCGCATTTGTCTGATCCAGGCGTTTATAGGCCTGTCTTTCCTACATCGCGATGTCTTTGGAACGTGCATTGATATTGCCTTCTTAACAGGGTTCAAATGATCTCTTCTTTGAACGTGGCAATACCAACTGAGCCGGTCGCGCTCTATTTTTTGTACGATGGTTTCCTTGATGTGAAAGCTTCCACGGATCTTCGAACTTCTTATTCGATCAAGCTTTGTCACTCCTGCTGTCATGCGAAGCATCTTCATCTCAGCTGCCGTTAATTTACTCTCATACCTTTTGTACATCGTCCAACATTGTGAACCGTATGTGAGCGCTGGACGTACAACTGCGGTGTAGAGCCTTCCTTTCAACTTAGGTGGCATTTTTCTGTCATAGAAGATAGCGGAATTTTCTCGCCACTTCATCCACCCTACGCTTACACGATGATTGATGTCGTCATCACAAGTTGCTTTGCTATTGATCATAGATCCCAGATATTTGAACTTTTCGCACTTGGGAAGCACTGTTCCATTCAAATAAATGTCTGGAATAGGCCTGAGTAGATCAGAGAACGGGCAGCACAAGTACTAGGTCTTTTTTGAACTAATGCGATACCCATTTCCCTCCACAACGTCCACCCACACATCAAATGCTCGTTGCAGGGATGTAGGATCCTCACTTATGATGGCTCCATCGGCAGCAAAGAATAACTGATGTACCTTGGGGTCCATCACTTTACCTTCAACCAGATAATCAAGGACTGTAATAAAGAGCAAAGGACTTAAAACGCTTCCCTGTTGCACCCCGACTTTGATTGGGAACTCTTCGGTTACTCCAGCGGGGCATCTTACTCTTGTCTTTGCTCCTTCGTGCATGTCCATGATGATCTGTACATAGGTTTCTGGAACCCCTCGATGTCTTATCGCCGCCCATATCAGATCTCGTGGTTGTCTGTCGAATGCCTTTTCAAAGTCAACCAATACAATACGCAAATCCCTTAAGGAATCACTATGTTTTTCTATTATGATCCTTATACTTTGGATTGCATCTGTGGTTGATTTACCCGAGACAAACCCGCACTGATCATCAGATAGCCGTATTATTTTTCGCAGTCGGCCACCTAATACCCGCTCAACGATCTTCATGGTGTGTGACATCAGCTTGATCGAACGGTAGTTATCACAGTTTCGCGTATCACCCTTCCCTTTGTATACAGGGAGAAGGTAACTTTCCCTCCATTCATTCGGCATTGGATCACCTCTCACGAATTTGGAGATAAGAATTCTGAGCCATCTGAACCCGATGTACCCCATCTTTTTCCAGAACTCAGAGGGCATCTCGTCTGGCCCAACCGCTTTTCGTTTTTCGGAGTATTTGACCGCCTCACTAACTTCTTCGACTGGAATGTCGGGTATTTCTTCACAGTTAGGGGTGGCTCTTGGAAAGTATAGCCGGGGAAACTGTTCATTTAAAAGTTCTTCACAATACTGCCGCCACCTCTGCAGAATTTTGTCGTCATCCACAAGAAGCTGGCCATGAGCATTGTTAATGAACTTTGGCGAACGAATCTCCTGAGCATTCCTCCTTCTTTGGGCGGCTATTTTGAGGATGGTTGTGCTATTGTTTATATTGTGTCTTCGCAGCGCCTGGATAGCCTAGTTTGCATCAGCAACCGGGAAAAATATTTTCTCCAGCTCCCGATACAGGCCCTCCGTACTCTCTGCTTGAAGTTGGGCGCACTTCTTCTTCGCTTTTTTCTTGCAGCATCTGTATTCCATTTCGAGGCGAGCTTTTTCGTCACTATTATTAGAGGGGCACTTTGACCAAGCTTTGAAAGCCGCTTTCTTCTCATTTATCACCTTCTTATCACATCACATAACCTTAGCTTCTTGTTCTGTTCACCTAACGGTAGAAAAGTGGAGGGTTTTGGAGGAGGCTTATCTGTCTGATCACAGATGGATACGCTTTCAAATTAATTTCGAGACTAGGGTTAGCAACAGCTACAGAAACCCTAAAAGTACAGACTGGGGTATGTATACAGAGCTAGTAAGGAAACATCTTAAGGATGGGCCTATTCGCAACGACGATCCTCAAGATATAGATAAGGCGGTAGATAACTTAGGCAAAGTAATGAACATGGCATTCGAAAGGGCCTGTCCACTAAGAAAGAAGTCCAAGAGGTCCCAACCTCCTTGGTGGAGCAAGGAAATCAACTCCAAGAAAAAACAGGTTAGGCATTTCTACAACAGGGCCAAAGAAATAGGAGACGGTACCACATGGGATGAATATATGGACCGCAAGCGGGAGTTTAAGTACTTAATCAGGCAATCAAAAAGAAAGTCCTGGAAGGAATTTTGTCAGTCCATTGCGGATACTAGTGAAGCTTCCAGACTTCGCAAGATGCTAGCCAAAGACACTTCTGTCCCAAGCTTCATCAAAAAATCTGACGGCTCGTGGGCAGAAAGTAGCGAAGAAGTTTTAGAAACGTTAATTGAAGCTCACTTCCCAGGAAGTAGATCGCCAATGGATTCTACTACTAATAGCTACTCGTACAATGGTAGGTCAATAGGGGACGACGTAGAGAATCTCATTACATGGAAGAATCTGCGATGGGCCATTATGTCATTCGCACCATTCAAAGCACCAGGCCCTGATGGAATTTTGCCAGCTATGCTGCAAAAAGCTCCAGCCAAGGTCAGAAGCAAGCTTAGGGAAATTTTTAAACATTGTTTAAGGTCATGTTACGTACCAGTGGCATGGAGGGAAGTGCGGGTTATATTGATACCTAAAGCAGGTAAACCAAGCCACACTTCAGCGAAAGACTACAGACCCATAAGTCTCTCGTCATTCCTCCTCAAGACACTTGAAAGACTTCTTGATATTCACATCAGAAGTAAGTGTTGCAACGGGATTCTATGCAAAGCTCACCACGCATATCTGAAGGGGAAATCGGTGGAAACAGCTTTACACTACGTAGTAGGGAAGATAGAGACTAGCCTTCACCATAAGGAATATGCACTAGCAGCCTTCCTAGATATAGAAGGGGCGTTCAATAACGTAGAAGGAAGGGCCATCAAACAGGCCCTGGAAACAATGAACGTCGAGCATAGCATTACCAATTGGCTCTGCAATATGCTAGGCACTAGAAACATTAACTCCACTATCGGAAACAGTTCAATAAGGAAATCCGTTACCAGGGGGACTCCCCAGGGAGGCGTTATCTCACCCCTCCTCTGGGTTCTAGTCATCGATGAGATACTTAAAGAACTAAGCAACACAGGCATAAGCGTCACTGCTTACGCAGACGACGTGGTGATTTTAGTTCAAGGCAAGTTCCTTGACACATTAAGTGAAATTATGGAATCAGCTCTTAATAGTCTAGAAAAATGGGCTAGAGGGTGTGGACTACACGTCAACCCGGATAAAACCGAATTGGTACTCTTCAGCAAAAAATACAAGATACCACCCTTCAAACTGCCTAAGCTAGCAGGGGTGGGGCTTTCCCTTTCGGATCGCGCTAGATATCTTGGGATATTGCTAGATAGGAAACTAAATTGGAAACTTAACATACAGGAAAGGGTCCGCAAAGCTTATAATGCTCTTTTCATCTGTAAGCGGACCGCGGGGAAAAAATGGGGCCTGAAGCCTGCAATGATGCACTGGCTATACATCATGGTAGTCAGACCCATACTCACGTATGGGGCTCTTGTGTGGTGGAAGGCAACGAATACGAAAAACACACGGGATATGTTGGCCATGGTACAAAGAACAGCTTGCATTGCCATCACGGGTGCTCTACGCACAACACCTACGGCTGCACTCGAGATCTTTCTGTATCTTTTACCATTAGACCTACAAATTAAATTTCAAGCGGGCAATAGTGCGCTTCGGCTCACTAACGTTGGTCTCTTCAGGACTAATAACATAGGACACAGCTCCATTCTCAAGGAATCTTTTCCCGGTATCCCTGACGAATCGGACGATATACTTGGCACCTTAGACCTCGACACACCATACGAAGTACTGTATCCAGTTAGAGAGGACTGGCGAAGGAAGACAGTCTCTGTCCATAACGAGATTGCAATATACACAGATGGTTCTAAGACCAACGAGGGCACGGGGTCAGGTATTTACTCGAGAGATACGAACCTACAGGTGGCCCTGAGACTTCCGGACACATGCAGTGTGTTCCAAGCAGAGGTTCTAGCTGTACTTAAAGCTGCGGAATTACTTGAGATGGGATCAATATCCGATAAGAATATCGCCATCTACATTGACAGTCAGGCTGCGCTAAAGGCGCTAGAGTCTTACGTCACCAAATCTGATATAATCAGGAATTGCCGCACAATGCTTAGGGCATTATGTACGCAGAACCGAGTCAGATTATGCTGGGTACCTGGACACTGCGATATTGAAGGCAACGAGCAGGCCGACGCGCTGGCTAAAAGAGGAGCGGGGCTCCCACGTAGCGATATAATTGGTAGCATTAAGCCACCAGGGTGCGTGGCCAAGGGAATTATTTGGGATAAAATCATTGACACGGCTAATCTAAGATGGTCAAACATAGATGGTCACAGGGTGTCTAAGACCTTGTGGCCTGTGCTAGATCGCAGAAAATCTGGGGAGATAATCAAGTTAGATAGATCGCGGTTGAGAACAGTGATAGGAATACTCTCTGGCCACTGTCTCCTAAGGAGGCATGCCATGAGACTAGGGTTATCCGATACGGATGTTTGTAGGTACTGCGACGACCTACATGTCTCAGAGGATATAACTCATATACTCTGTGAATGTCAAGGAATTGCCAGGACAAGGCTAAAGCATCTTGGAAGATACTTCTTCGATAACCTTGAAGAGGTGAGGTCCCTAAACCATAACAAGGATCTTTTCAGATTCTGTAGGGAGATTAATTGCTTGGGAGAATGGGTTTAGGTCTTCTGCCGTGAAGGTTCCCTAGGGATCGCGATGGGCCCACTTTGGTGCCTAGTGTTTTATAATAACCTCATAACCCTACCTAACCTAACCTAACCTAACCTAGCTTCATCACTCCACCACCATGTTTTTTTGGCGTGTTGATGGTGGCCTTTTGAAGCTCCTAGCAGTGATTTGGCCTTCTTTAAGCAAGTTCGCTGTAGGGAATCCCACATATTTTGTGCTCTGCACTCTTCATCCTCAGCTCCGTTGATGGTGTGAGAGAGGTAATTTTTCATTACGAAAACAAAAGCCTCGCCTTTTTCTTTGTCCAGATTGTACCACTTGATTTTCTCAGAGACCCTTGTTTGTTTGCTTTTCTTCGGTATTTTCATAAAAAATTTCTGTTAGCAGGAGACGGTGTTGCCGAGCGATTGCTTCTCCCAGGATCACTTTGCAATCTTTTACCCGAGGCTTAATGAAACTGGCTACCAAATGGTAGTCAATCTGAGTTTCATCTCCACCACTGCTGTAAGTGATCAGGTGTCGGGTTTGTTTGATGAACATGGTATTTAACACGATAAGACCGTGTGATTTGCACATGCTTAGGATGTCTTCAGCAGGAAGGTTCCTGGTGCCATATCCTAGTCTTCCATGGCAGTCTTTATAGTCTTCGTTTGATTTCCCGACATGTCCATTCAAAGCTCCTCCAACAAACAGAAATTCTTCCTTTGGGATGTTCTTAAGGAGATTGTGGAAATCTAGCCAAAATGCATCTTTATCTCTCTGATTGCACCCATTGTGGGGAGCATATGCACTGACAATATTCCACACCTCTCCTTGTATTACTAGTTTGAGAGACATCAAACGGTCGCTGGACTTCGAAATGCTCAAGACGTTACCGAGTAGCTCTGCCGCAAGGATGATACCGATTCCGTTCTTGGCCTTTTCCGTTCCGTAGTAGAACATCTTGTAATCTTTTGTCCTAACGTCCAAGAAACGCGCCCGATTTCCGGTGTTTTTCCATTTCATCTCTTGGACGCACAAGATGTCCACCCGCCTTCTATTCATCATCTCTTCCAGCTCGTAACTTCGACCGGTCATGCTTCCAACGTTCCAACTCGCGACCCTCAAATTGTATCCAAACTGTTTCATTATTTTGCTAGCCCCCGGAATCCGTATAGCTCTGACGCGAACATTTCTGCTAGGTCCAGGATCAGTACCATGCACAGTAGTGGTAGTGCCTGGCGGGGTAGTGCCTTTCGTTTTTGCAAGTATTACCATAGTGATACAGTTTTGCAATACAATTTTTTGCACCATATTGCGATGGTGTTTGTTGTTTGACACGTGCATGCTCCTGTTTTAGTATTGTTTGATCTTTCTTCTATGACACCGGTGATCTCCAGTCGTGCCAACCCACGGACTCGCATGCACACTTGTGGGAGGGTTTTTAAGGTAGTATATGTTCGCTAGGCTCACTTGGGTGTTATATTGCCTAGATCTGATTTGTCCCCTTAGTCGCCTTTTACGACAAGCGCTAGTTTTTGGGGGGCGCTGCAGTGATATTCTTAACCCGTCCCTGCACGGGGCAACGGCCAACTCTGTATCGCGTAAAAGAATTGGTTGTGATAAGAAGAACGCAATTCGGATCTGGGTCGAAGCTTTTTCCCAAATACTTACGGCCATATAAAGTAGTTCGGGTGAATGGTAAAGATCGTTACGATTTGATAAAGGTTGGTAACCATGAAGGTCCGCAGAGAACGTCATCTGCAGCGGATTTGATGAAACCCTGGGCTGGTGTCATTCGTGATTTTGAATCATCGGAGTCCGATGATGAAGTCAGGACAGCCGAGATGTAGGAGTATGACTAAAGATCGGCCAGTCTTCAGCGACCGGTCGTGAGTGACAGATGGTCAATTATTATTATTTCTTATCCTTCTAAATAAACTTATTATAATAAAGAGGTCTCTGTGTTATTTTTCTTTTCCTAAATCCTATATACACGCAGGCAACTCTGCTTATCTGTACTACGCTTTGCTGAAAAAGTCGGTTAACTGAAACCCAAGATTTGCCACGGAGCATTTTTTCACAATTTTCACACAAATTACTCCGTTTAACTAAAATCCGCTTAACTGAAAAACCTGGTTAACTGAAAAATCTTTCACAACAGAAATTATTAATTCATACACAACTACTCCGCATAACTGAAATTAAATAATTGAATGCGCCTATCCCTTAAATCGTTTTTTTTTTTCTTTCTATAGCGGAACCCGTCCAATAAATGACACTTTATTTTTGTTTTTCTTTTTTTTCTTTTTTTACACGTTATCTAATTTTCGTTTTGTTTCGTGTTTTTTTTAAATAAAATATTGACTTATTAAAAATTATGTTGTTGGTATTTTTTTGATTTTCGGGTTCGATAAGTGAAATTGTTTTTCAGTTTTTCATTGTTTCAACTACGGTTAAGTGACAAATTTTTTCAGTTATCCGAAGTTCGCTTAAGAGAAAATACCGCTTAAGTGAAAAAATCAGGGTTTTAGTGAATAAATTTTCCCTCGGAGTTTTTCCCCCGAACAAAAATTAGGTATCTTCAAAAAAGAGGAAATAATTCCCCGGAAAAGAAATGGGTATCATGAATGATAATTCAAGGGAATTTTCAACGTAATCGCGATATCTATTTTTTCCCCGATGAATTTTTTCCCTTTTTGTTTTAAGATACCAAATTGTCGTTCGGGGGAAAATTTATTCAGTTAAGCGGTGTCGACTGTACATTGTATTTTATACTACCGGGCAACCGGCGTGCGATGCTGCGCCTAAGAGAAAAAAAAAAAAAAAAAAACAACTGTCAAGCAGGCGCTTGGGGCTAAGTCTGTTAGAGAACAGTTGTGTACAAAACAAAAAAAAATTAAAAATGTTAGTACTGAAGTACTTTACTACTAAATGACTACTAAAGTAGTGGGCCGATTTTGAACAAACTTCACAGTAAAATTTGAGCTCAATCAGTTCAGTTGTTTCCGAGTCCATAGCTGCTCTAAGCTGAGTCGTACTTAGAATAATTTTCCAAGGGTAGTTGCCTTGAAACTTGCTGACAAAAAAACTCTGGCTCTACGTTACGGGTGTACGGGTGTACCCGGCCCCTCGCCCTAGGGGAATAATTAAAAAACTGGCCCTACAGGTTGGGGGTTGGGCCGTCGGGGTAACTTCCCTACCACGTCAAAAAACTCATGGTTCCGAAACAACCAAAAGCCTCGGATAAGGATGACTCAACTAATGACGATCCCAGCAAACGAAATAAGGACAACGACCTTCGGATCTCTACGTGCAATGTTCTGTCCCTTTACAGACCACGTGCAGCCGAACAACTAGCAGAGGCCCTAGACTGCTATACAGCAGATATTACCGCCATCCAGGAAGTGCGATGGGATGGGCCGGGCAAAAAGAGGATGAAAAACTGTGACATCTACTACGGTGATTGCTACAGATTGCAACGCTTATTCGGATGCGGATTTGTCATACGCGGCAGACTTAGGCAAGAAGTCTTAAGCTTCCGACACGTAAGCGAGCGTATTATGCCTATCCGGATTAAGGCTAAATTCACTAACATAAGCCTAATATGTGTTCATGCCCCCACAGAAGAAAAGGACCCTGCCACCAAAGAGTGTTTCTATGAGCTCCTCGACAAAACATACGAGCAATGTCCTAAATACGACGTTAAAATCGTATTGGGCGATTTTAACGCCAAAATAGGAAAGGAGGACGTCTTTGGTAGGGCAGTCGGTAAGCATAGCCTACACGACACCACGTCTGATAACGAACTAAGGCTAATTGATTTCGCTGTGGAGCGAAATGTCACCATAGCAAGCACATGGTTTCCTCATCTCGATATTCATAAGCAGACATGGCGGTCCAATGATCATGTAACGATCAACCAAATTGACCATATTGCGATCGACGCAAGGCATGCCTCCAGTATTCTGGATGTCCGGACCTTCCGAGCGGCCAACATAGACTCGGATCATTACCTTGTTGTAGCTAAGGCACGAATGCGGATATCCCAATCTGAGCAACAAAGAAGAATTGCTGTGAGAAAATTTAACGTCGAAAAGCTACAATCGCAAGAGACCGCCAGACTCTTCGCTGCACGCGTATCCCGAAATCTCTCAATCACCCCTTTGCCGCCAGCATCAAGTACCGAAGACCAATGGCAACGCTGCCAACATGCCATCAGAAACGCCGCGACTGATGTGCTGGGTCTCGCTCGCCCACCACCGTGAAACCCCTGGTTTGACGAAGAATGCCGGCGAGTGCATGCAGC